>VZRR01010571.1:6225-202985 GCA_013398015.1 Oreocharis arfaki | reverse complement strand
TCAACACCACATAGTTAATGTCTGGACCCAGAATGAATTAGGAGTGTCCCTCAGGCAGGAACCTGGATGTGCCTTTGCATTTCCTTCCTGCCTGGCAGCCAGCCCAAGTTCCCAAAGCACCTGGACTTTCAGACACTCCTTTTAGTCCCTGACAAACAGGCCTGCACCCTCTTCCATGGAGAGCAGAGACCACCAGGTCACCACAGACCTCAGGGAGAGAACCTACATCTCCGTTTCCAGGCTTTCCCTAAATCTGGGTGTCAGGCTGCTGCTGCAGAAGCATACAGAGGAGACAGACTCCATCCCCTGCAGGGCAGGGGCCACACTCACCCAGACATCAGTTCACCAGTGCCTCAGCTTGACACTGTCACCGTGCTCCCCAGACTAACAGATTTGATGGATTTCACACTTTAAGGCTTCTGCTTTGAAAGAGACTCAGCTCTTATCTTAGCAAAGTACAGCTTTTTCACCTAAAAATTGCCCACCCAAGCTCCTTCCATTGGAACAGCACAAGATGAGCTGGCAACTCTCAATTTTTGGTGCTTCTCTATCAAAAAGATGAAACATTTTCCCTATAATCCTCCAAAATCGAATGTTTAGGGTTTCAGAGGTTACTGGAAATTTCCCTGACAGCTGGTCAAATATGTGATCCCATTAGAGCTTCTTTGATGAGGAAGTGTTGCTTGACTCAGAGAGAAAATGAGTATGGGAGGGGAGAACATATGAAAGGAAAAAGAGAAGTAAAGAGAGACCAGGAAGGCAAAAAAACCGCCATGAACCAAGAATTTTAATGTACCAAAGTCTATCTCTTCTTTTCACAAAGGAAGACAGGAAATTGCATCCAAAACTCACATAAATGCCCAAACTCTGATTATGAACGAGGAAGCAGCAGCTCTGCTCTCTCTGTGTGAGGGAATAAGATCATTGTGATGCCTTTTCCATCTCTGAGAGGCCAGAGAAGGCCAGGAATTGCTTTTTTCACACTGGCAGGGCTTGTGGCACCAAGAAGGAGAAAGCACCTGGCAACCTGGGTTTTAAAAAAATAGAATTCAATTCGTGCTGGATGCCAGGCTCGATGCCGACTCCTTGTCCATTCACTTAGCACCACACACGCAGCCAGAGTCAGAGCAGCCCTTTTTGTTAGCAAGAGGAAAGGATAATGGATCGTGCTTTACAAGCTCCATTGTGAATCTGTGAATGGCTCTGTGGTACATAATGCTTGGGGTTTGTTCAAAATTTGTTCTCCACATCCCGCTGGAACAACCTCTCCAAACAGCCTCATTAACCCTGCTGGGAGAGGAGGGTGCATGTGCTCTGTGGTGGGCACCGGCACAGCCCTGTGCTGCCCAGCCCAGGCTCTGCACAGGCACAGGAGCTGTGTCCAACCTCAAAAAATGGGCTGCACCATCCCATGGGCAGGAGACCCTTCTCAGGCATGCACATGGCTGCTCTACATCAGGATATCCATCAGGATATCCTTCAGAAGATGTCTGTGCTTCCCACAACTCCAGCATGCTACAGTCAGGGGAGGGCCAGACCCTTCTCTAGGAAAGGTGTTCAGTTTCAGCAGCTGCCTTTTTTCAATTTTTTTGTCATCAGATTTACCCACGAGCTAGAAATGAAGTTCATAGCATTTCTATAAGAGTGACGAGACATCAGGACTCCTTCCAGCATCATTTTTTGCCTAAATGGATACTCGTTCTCTCTGGTATTAATGAGGAATCATTTCTCAGTAAATTAGGCAATGTGGGTTTAAATAAAATAGAAAGCTTTTCCCACCTCCTCCCACCTCGTTGGAGGTGATAGTTTTGATGCGTGCTGAGGTTAACCCTAATAATCATACCCATCTCCAGCACCTTCAGCAGAGTATACCTCCTCCAAACCTGCCAGCATAATTGCATGTGTCATTGTCACATAAACTGGTTTCTCCAGACTGGGGCAGGATGGAAAATCCTCCTACCAAAACTGGTTTAAATCTCTTGGTTCTGAGGAGCAACAAAGTTTTTTTCTGTGCTGTGCATGACAAGTCATCCTTCATAAAAACCCAGCAGAGCAAAATCCACGTCCTTGCTCCCTCCTTGCATCTCTGCTGTCCTCAGGTAAGCAACGTTAAGCCAGATTTATCCCTCCAAACTAAATCCTGGGAAAGAGGGCAGATGGGCTGCCAGCTCATGCTCCCATCACAATGGCAGCTCCACAGTGCCACAGGGAATCAACAGCACTCCACGCTTGTATTAATTAGCAGGGAGAACTGCTTTGGCTCTGAATGCCCAGAAGGAGCAGATCTGAGGAGTGCAAGCTGCTCCTGCATCATCTGGTTTTAGATCAGAACCCCAGTTTAACTCAGAGCCAGTGGGGTACCTCAGAGCAGCACCAGCCCCACAGGTTCAGCTGTGCCAGGGACATGAAGAACGCAGAAAAGGCTGCAAATGCATCCCCGGCTCTGGGAACAGGGTGTCATTCCAAGTGGCAAGGCCTGTTCAGCACGGATTTATGACTGCTGTGGAAGCATGCAGTGCCATCTGCTTTCTCCAAGCCCTCCAAGCAGCTGGCAGGAGAGTGCATGGCCTCCACTGGAGCTCCCAGAGCACTCCAAAGGCTTTGTGCTGGCCAGGCTGCTCTGCTTGGGAAAAAAAGGATCAAAGTGGGTTATCTCTTGGGGTGAAGGTGGACTTGTGTTTCCTAGGAGGAAAAGGTCTCAGCACAAGACTGAAAACAACCATGTTCCCTCCTGTCCTTGTGTCAGAAGTCTATCTGCATGTGAGTCCATGCATGCAGCTTATCCAGACATATCCACCATTTTATCTGTGTAAATTATCATTTATGTCTATGTGTGTGTCTGCATCTCCTCAGGGACCAAGCTTCAATGGCTGGGTTTAGAACACAAGTGAGTTTCTCTCATTTCTAGGCAATTCAGGGCGCCTCAGTCACACCCTACCACACTTAACCCTCTCACACTCATTGACACCCTCTCACCCTCAGTCCTATAAATAACAGCCTCGACACAACAGGAAATATCTTCTAATTAGTACCCCAGACACAGTCTCCTGGCTGCCTTCCACTCCTTCCCATTGGCAGAGAGCTGGAGGCTCTTTTATTTTTTCTTGCAACATTCTCTTAAAAACCCATCAATGTTTTGTTGAGACCATTTGCAATAAGAAGGAGGGGAAAAAAAAAGGCATTCGGTTGAAGGTGTCAGATGGTAATAGGAGTTAAATCATGTGCCTTCCTTTCCCTGACCCACTACTGAGCACTGCTGTAAAAACAGGCTCTGAAAAACAACCAGTTCTTCACTGTTATAGCTGGAAAAGGCCTCTTAGATCATGCAGCCCAGCTTCCTGCCTCTGGGATAATTCCCTGGTATACACTTTATGCTGTTTTGTCCAGCCTAATTATCCATCCCTGCTGTTAACGGGATGGAGCACCAAACTCTCCAGACTGCCTCCATCCTTCAGGGTTCTTTTATTGTTCTTCCCTTCCTGATGGCTTCTAGGATCGAGTTTTGAGGCTACATCATTTTAGGCTCTGACACTTTAAGCCCTTAAATAGTGTCCTCATGATTTCACACTTCAGTGCAACATGCAAACTGTAGCTTGAATCTGGGGACCTTTGTGCATTAATAAAAAAGCAGACCTTTTGGAAGAGATTAAATTAAGTGTTAAGGAAAAGGTTTTGCTGTTCTATGGTTTGAATCAGGTATTGGAGGTTTCTCTATCTCCACGAAACACAAAAGTTCATGTGTGTGCCTGCAAATACAAACATAAGCATGCACATCTGTGCCTGTGTTGCAGCTGTAGCTCTTTATTTACACACCATTGTCTGTATGTAGGTGAGCATGATCACAGGCATGAATACACTCAGTGGCACAAAGTCTCAGCCTGACAAGTAGCTTGGTTTTTCTCCTCTCGTTTCCCTCATGCCCAGCTGATGCGGGGTGCTGAGGGGTGGCTGAAATCGCCGCTTTAACCCGAAAGCATCCCCTGCAAGGGATGCCCTGGGGGTGCAGCTCGGCACCTAGCAGGCCGATTTCCTAGCCCCCGTGCCGATGGTTGGCACTGAGACACAGCCCCGCACCCAAGCCAGATAGCTCATATGTTACCAGGAGCAAGGAGCGTGGAGGGCTCTCCGCATGAGTTCCGAAAGGTTTATTCCGAAGAGGTCAGAGGCGAAGAGGCCGAGCAGGCCTCGTGTACCAGCTTATAAGGGGTAACAGAGAGGGGGGCTGGCACAGCACCAGCAACCAATTACCTGGGGGCAAGGGGCAGGGAGAAGGCAGAGGGATACAACAACCAATGGGGAGAGGGAAGGGGCGGAGTGGGGGACCAGGTACCAGACAGGTACTGCCTGATGGGAGAAGAAGTCTTTCCCTGTAACCCGAGCAGGGGGAGCTTGGAGCTTATTTGTTCTCTGAGTTGACCCACCAGCGCAGGGGGTCTCCCGGACCAGGGTTTTCTGGCATCCCAGCTTCTACCGCTGCCAGCTCATCCACCCCAACACCCAGCAGCCCAAGGCCAGCAAAAAGTCTGTCATGTCATGGCAAAGCTCTCATAATAGTTCCAGGCTGGTCTAAATTCCTGTCCTGCCCTCCTTGTGCACTGAGCGCCTCTGATCAGGTTTCATTTTACTACATCTCGCACCTGCCTTTCATTGCCAGACTGATTTCCAAATGAAAGCAGGCTTGTGTCTGCTGTCTCAGACTGTCTTTTTGTCACAGTAGTCGAGGAGATGAGGTTTCGATGTGTTTCATAAAAATAAGTCATCAGGTAATGGAAAAAATGCTGCTAATGAACCTCAGCCCTTGATTAGCCAGCAGAGCATGCTCGTGAATCAGGGCATCAAATGCACCATCTCAGGAAGAGTCAGTAGTGAGTCCTAGAGACAAATATCTTGGAGCCAGGGTCCCTTCAGCCCATTTCCCACAGAGCCATCCTCAGCTTGCTCCCACCAGGCTGGCAGCTCAGCTCTCCTTGTGCTCTCAGTAAACACCTCTCTCACTCACAGGGAGGAGGGAAGATCCTCATTCCCAAGAGAGGTCTCAGAGAAGAAAATCTCCTCCCTGCCCTCTATTCTCAGTTTCCAGGGCACTCCTGCTTCTCCCTTGCACCAGGAAGCCCCCCACTATCCCCGTTTCTCACCTTGCTGGCCCACATGCACCTGCTTCAGCATGTTTCAGGGCTTTGCTATAATTATGGTCTCCCCCATCTTTCCAAAATTCCTCACTTCATTCATGTAAATCTGTTCTGCAGTCATACAGTGCTTCAAATTAAACTTTGAAATGCTTCTTTCTAGCCTTTTTAACTTGTTCCTGCAAGAGGCACATTGCAGAGTGGGGTTTCACTGCTGTGTCAGGGAGCCCTGGGTCATGAAAATGCTCGCAAGAGGGGAGACGACTCTGCTGTCCATGTTCAGGACTCTTCTTTCAGGAATCCATCCATCCTTGCTTTATCTGTCTGTCCTGCCACATAGGTAAAAACTCCTGAGCTCTTCCCAGTGAGTCTGTTTGCAGTAGGAAACCTCCAAATCCTTTCATTTTAGTCCTAAGAGAGCAAAACTTTGATTTCTGACTTACCTGTCTCCTTAAGACACAGGCAACTGCTCAAAGTGCAAAACCTTCATCAACTCGCATTCTGCCTGGGCAAAGAAAAAAGAGAAATGGTGTCAGTAACAGGCAAAAGAAGGGGAAGGCCATTACTTTCCATCCCCCGTGCTCTGCTGACGCCTCTGAGCCTCCACATCTGGACCTGCCCAAGGCAGCTGGACCAGCCAGTGCCTTTTCCTCTGCCAGTGCCATCCTGCTGGTGCCTTTCCCCCATATCTGCCAAGAAATGCCACTCTGAAAGCACCAGCAAACCCCAAGCTGTTGACCACCTGGGGCAGATGAGGTTGTGCTCACTCAGCAGTGGAGAAGAGATGGGCAACACCCAGCAGAGCCTCCTGGGCAGCACCCAGCAGAGCCTCCCAGGCAGCAGGCAGGGCTCGCTCTGCCTCCAGGGCTGCCTGTCCTGGTCACAGGTGTCAGCCCTCATGACTGGTCCTCCTCCACCCTTGGCTGAGGCAACAGGAACCATGAAGCAGGCTGAGTCTGCTTCAGCTGGGAATTACACTTTGCATATCTTACATCTATCAGTGTAAAAATAGGATGTATGAATAAAGGGTGTTAAAATTGCCACCTCAGTCTGATTTCTCATGCTGTGTAATGTAACATATGGCAGAGACTGAACTCCAACGGAAAACTCGGGAAGCAAGCAGAGACAAATAAGTTATTTAACCATTTCAGCACCTTGGACATGCTCTGGAGCTCTGCAGGAAGAGGATGCACAAGAGTAAATGTGGGCAGCACCTTCAGTCTCATCTGCACATCAGGCTTAAGACCAGTGCAGTGCTCTGACCCCAGCAAGCTGAGCTACAAGGCCCAGACTAAGTGTGAGAGCACCACATACCAGCATCGCCTCATTCACCTCTCTTCACTCACTGGCTTCTTCGGCAGACTGGAGCTGCTCCCTCTAGAGGGCAGAGGGTCCCAGCAATCCTGTCTGCACATTGCCTGTGGCCCCGAGGGATTTAACAAGAACAGTTTTGCACTAATGAAGCTCATCAGAAAGGGGTTAGGACAAGGCAAATGCTGCTGCTGTTTGACTTGCAGCTGCAAATTTGGGATGAGACTGCCAAAATCATTCCTGCACAGAGCAAAGAGTGGCAAGAACAGATGTGTGCAGCGGGAATCTGTCAGTAGTGGTTCTGGGCCAAGAGCGCCCTGCTTTCCCAGCTGGACCAGTTGCAGTCACTGAGATTTACAGGAAGTGCTTGAACAGACACCACATCCCTCAAAGCTGCTTAACGTAAAGGTGTGAGAGAAAGGGGATGAGGACATAGAATCAAAGAATAATAAAATTACTGAATCACAGAGTAATAGAATCAAAAATTCATAGAATAATTTAATCATAGAGCCATAGAACCACAGAATCACAGAGTCATAGGATCATAGAATCACTAAGGTTGGAAAAGATCTCCAAGGTCATCCTGTCCAGTCTTCAACTGAACACCACCATGTGAACTAAAGTGTAGCACCGAGTGCCCCATTGAGTAATTTCTTGAACACCTCCAGGGGTGGTGACTCCAACACCTCCGTGGGCAGCCTGTCACAATGCTTGACAACTCATTCCATGAATAAATTCTTCTGGATGTCCAGCCTGAACTTCTCCTGGTATAGCTTGAGGCGGTTTCCTCTTGTCCTGTCGCTTTTCCCTGGAGAAGAGGCTGATCCCCACCTGGTTGCCCCCTCTTGTCAGGGAGTTGTGAGAGAGTGAGAAAGCCTCCCCTGGAATTTTATGACTGGGAGACATATCTGGGCCACAGCAGAGAAAGTGTTGAATCCCAACCACTAGAAATAGTTTCTCAGATCGTCAAACTCCTAAGGTCAGGATCACTAATTGCAAAGCAGTACTTGGTGAAAAAAGATAATAATCGGTCAAATTTCAACAGGACAGTGGCCCCCAAGCCACAATCATCCCTTGGGTGCTGCAATGGAGGGAAAAGCATGACTTGACACTATGCTCCACAAAAAAATGGGTTTGGCTATAGGTTGTTGTCATCCAACAATGGATGCTGGATGGCATAAATTTATGATTTATAATTTATTATTCATTATAATTTATGCTGGAGGCATAAAATGTGCTGAATACCCTTGGGAGTCTTCAGCACTTTGGGCACAGATGGGATCCTGCGCATGAGCAGCCAGGGGTGCACAGAGGGTCTGACTGCTACTCACAGAGGTTCTGCCAAACTGAAGAAAGGGGTAAGAGAAGTCCCATGTCCAGCCCACCTCAGTGCTCGGACCTTGCCTGTGTGAACGAAATTGCTCCTGTAACAGATTGCAGAAAAAGAAGAGGGGGCTGGGGACTTTGGCCCAGCATCACATTCCAGCACACTGGCTTGTGGACTCTTCTTTTCCCTCCTGTTGGAGTTCTGCCTTGTCAGGTTTAATCAGTAGTGTTTGTAATTCAGGTAGCAAATTGATTTTTGAAAGTACTCTGTCCCTATTCAGTCCACGTTACCGAAGATCCTGCATTAATTATGCACTGATATTGATGTTTTTGTCAGACAAGGTCTAGTGTCACTATATTCAGAACTTGCTTCTTCCTACTTAAAAATGTTTCAGAATGTGGCCTTGGGAAAGATACTGCTTGTCACTCTCAGGATCAAAGACAAACTGGCAAGGAAATACTCTACTAGTAGTGAAATTCATGTACCTTTCCTCTACCATCCTCCTTAGAAGGAGCACAGCAAAGGCTGGTGAGGAGAGAGCAGCACCAGAAGATCCTCCAAGGAGAATTGAGCACTCAGCACTGCGTAAGCTAATAGGAAGGGACAACAGTTTTAGGATGCACATGGTTGTCTTGGTTTGAAAGATATGTGTCTGCTAAGGAAGGCAGGAGCCTCCCTTGGAACAGAAAATGCAACCCCCTTCCCTCCAAATTGTTGTAATTTTTAAATTTAGGGGCTTTCAGGCAAAGATATGAGGACTAGGAATAACAGTTCTTTNTAATATATATATATATAAAACAAGGCAAACAAACAACAACAACAGTGTCAGTAACAACAAACAGAAGCAGGAACCCCGTGCCAGCCTTGTTGGCGTTCAGGCACTTTCCCCGGTGGTGCAGTGCCGCTCACAGCCGGCAGGGGCGCTGGCGGCTCCTCGTGAGCAGGGTGGGTGCGATGGTCCCCCGCGGCTGCAGGGGGCGCTCCGGAGCGAGCTCGGGCACCACGCGGTGACGGCAGCCGAGAAGCTTCACAAACCCCCTGGGGCAGCCAACCCTGGTGTCCGGCAGGACTCTCAGGAGCAGCAGGCTGGAACAGCAGGGATGAACCCAAAATCCTGGGTAACAGACGAGATGTATCAAACTCTGGAGCTGCAGCAAGAACCCGGGGTTGTCTGGGCACGCAGGGGGGTGCAGTGCTACAGTATAACAGAGGCTTGCAGCCTGGCTGAGGAACGGCGGGGGCAGGGCAGCTGCAGCCGACTCCCAGTGGGGCAGGGAAAGGCGGGCTTGGAATCCCAGGGCTTTTCATGAAGCACCCAAGCAGATGGTGAAAAGGTCCGTCTTTTAGTGAGGTAGGGTGTTAAATAGGGTCCCAGTGCATGCAGCCGCTCCAGCAAGCAAGATCCGCTCACGGTAGAAGGAAGGCAGCAGAAGGAAGGAGTCTGGAGAGGCAACGAATTCCCCACACCACGACCGCAGCTTCTCTCCCCTCCAAATGCTGGGAGAACCAGAGAGGTAGGGGCTGTACCCAGCCCCTTTTCCCGGTTCAAATCTCGTAGCATCTCTACCCTGCATGAGAAAACCCCCGGAAAAAGGGAGTAGCCAGCTGGACTCCTCCTCCTGCAGCCGGGTCCTTTTTGTCTCATAAGTATCCAGTAATTTGTCTCTTAGCAACAAATATGGGGGGAAAATTTTTAAGAGAAAAAAAAAATCAAAACAAAAAGGGAACTCCTAAAACCCGACTATGGTAAATGGAGACAAGGAAAAGCAGAAGTTCACACTTCATGGTCTGTGTAAGTGCGTCCTGGCTGCTCAGCCATTTCTTGTGCTGAGAGATCAGGATTCCTGCCCAAGGGCTACTCATGTTCTCCTACATCCCAGGGAAGCACCCGCTCTGTGGCAGCACTGATGGAAGCCATACGGGCGTTTGTGTGCATCACAAACTCAGTGCAATTCATCAATCTGATGTCTTTGTGGGGGAAAACATAAAAAAAGAAAAGAAATAAAGGGATTCAGATCTCCTTTTGGAAGAGTCTTAACAGGAGTGCCGTATGAAAGGAGCTAATTATTCTGCTCTATTTGCTACTGGTCAGATCTCAGGTGGAATATTGCGCACACTTCTGGGTACCAACCCACAAGAAGGATGTAGACAAGTTGGAATGGGTGCAGAAGAGAACAAGAATGATTAGATATTTTGAAAACGTGATTTAAGAAAGACTGAAAGAATTGGGTTTGTGGAGTCCAAGAATGAGAAGGCAAAATTGGAAACCTAATAATAGTATTTCAATTTATAGGAGGTCATTGGAAAGAAGATGTTGTTCAGTTTTACATACTGGGGGAGAATAATAAAAATCAAATTATTCTCAGATGTGGGGAAAATATTACAATTTTGAAGACAGTGAAGTAATCAAGCAAATACATAAGGAGATCAAAAAGGTTTTTAAGCATCCAGTGAACAAACAGCCACTATGTAAAACCATTGTGCACCTGAAGCTGCCTCCATGAAATAGAAAAAAAAAAAAAATTTATTTCTCTATGTTTCTTCCACCTCCGTGCCTGTAATTTGATTTTTGGTAAGTGTGACACATTGTGGTGAGATTCTCCAAATCATTTCAGGACAGGTGTGTTCATAGCTCTCAGGTGGAATTTGCACATTGGGAGGGGCCACCTGGTACAACCCAATCCCAAAAGTCACTGATCCCTCAGCTCTGGGCTGGCTTCAGAGAATAGGCTCAGACACGAAGGTTAATATTTAAACCATTTATTGGTTTTTGTCAACTGTTCATTTCTCTAGGACTTCAAAACTGGGATAAAGCTGGTTTGTAGGTGACAGGGCAAAGCAGTACCAAGAGACTTATTTTATTACTTATTAGAGGTGGAATCTTGTTGCGCTGTGTATCTGCTGAAGTAGCCATAAAACCCCAGTTTAATAATCATGTACCTGCATAATAAACACATTTATAAAATTCTCCTCTGAAAGCTGGAGACTTGTGGAATAGTTTGAAACGCTTAGACCTGCATTTCCCAAGGAGCTCAGACTCCTGCCTCAGCATCCACTCTCATAAGCTGCAGTCCTGGTGCAGGCCCCCCATCAATGAAATCTCATTAGCATCACTCTGCCAAATTAAATGGATTAAAGTTGGGAAGCAGCTGGAGTACAGAGAAGTCACATTGACTGTTGCCTTAGGTTAGATGGAAATTAGCTGGCTTCGGGCTCCCTGTTGCATTTGGCACTGGCCACAGTGGCCAGGAAGTGCAGAAGCTTTGCTTCTTGTTCACAGAGGAAATTCTGTGTCTGTGCCGGAGCTGCTTCATGGTGAGGGAACTCACCTGGTGACGGCCATGCACAGCAAACAACAAAAAAAGAGCAGGTGCCTTTTTACAAGGATCTTTGAATGTCTTTTCCACAGCAAGCAAAAAGTAACTACTAGACAGGTTTTTTTATCAGGGCTATTAAATGATTCACAATTTCATGGATGCTCCTTTAGGCTGGGATTTTCATCCTGTGAACAAGAGCATTACTTCTTTGCTTGGCTAGAAATTTGCATTGAGTATTCCCATTAAAGCTTCATCTCTCCTGGATAACTCAGCTATTCCAGGTGAGAAGGATTAAAACTTTAATATTTGAAAGACTCCAGGGGCTGAAATTCTTGGACTAAATAAACATTCTTTTCCATGAGAGCATGGATTTGGGATGATAAACAGCAAACATCCTTTAGCTATGTCTGGATCATTTCAGACTGGGATCCAAAGCCATGGGCCTAGGAGTGGGAAGGGAGTGGGTAAAGACAAAGGGAGATAGACAATGGTTCCATGAATCCATTTGAACAAAGGACAGAAAAAGAAAACGGAGCCTCTAGAATTAGCACAAAGGCTCAAAGGGACATGTTCAGATGGCCTAAATTCTACCTAAATCTCTAAGTCCCTAAGCTTAATGTTTCCTTATAGACTAGGGATATGTGAATGCCTAAAACCAGCCAATAAGAAAGTTATGAAGGCTTAGGTGGAATTTAGGCCACCTAAATATATACAAAAATCTTCATAAAGATGGTCTTAATCCCATGTGGACACCCCTCCCTCACCTTTTAGCTCTAGGAGACTGTGAGCCATTGTCGTCACTTGGAAAACAGTTTGTTGGGAATGCTACAGGAGGTAAAACATCAACCCTCTCTCTCAATGCAGCATTTTCCAGAACTGAGAAGATTGCTAGTCTTAGGTCTTTATGCCCACCACTTCTCTAACAAGCTGCAAGACCAGAGACTTGTGAACTTGAGAATCTCCAGCCTCTAGATTAACGTCTTCTGCAACTGTGATTCAGAATTAAGAATTCCGAGTTAGGAAATTCAGATTGGAATGCAAATTTCTCTGAGTCACTCCGATCTGAAATTGCTGGATGGCTCCATCTCCATCTTTAACTTTCTTCTGGGAGCATTTTTTTTTTGCCTGTTCTGCTTCATTCACACGCGTACTTCCGTGCTGCTGCTTGTACCTGTTGAAAACCCCAATTTTCCAGTTGTCCTCTAGCAAATAGCCCCTCCATTACTGACCATGGTCCCTTTCCTTCTCCAAATGGTCATGGTGGAAGCATAGGAGGTTGTAACTCAAGTGAAAGGAGACATCTTCCACATGGGAGGAAAAGATAGGGAACTGGGGATGCTCTTTTCTATCAAGATTTCCAAGTCTCTTCTGGGGCCTGCATTTTACCCAGCCCTTGGCTGAGCTCTGCAGGAAGAGTCCAGCCTCTGGCAAATAATTTCTCTCTGTAAGCACAGGGATCATGGGCTGGCCCTCAGTAAGAAATCATCAGTAGGCCACTTTCCAGCTTTCCTTTGTTGCATCAGGGGATAAGTAAAAGCTCCTGAATTAATACAAACAAAGACACCCCTCCTTTCCCTTGGGGACATCTTCCTCTTGACTGGAACATGAAGACAAAGAGTGTGAAATTTAATTCAAGAACCCACACTGCAAAACAAGGGCAGGAAAGTTGTGCTAGGGGAGCATTAAGAGATAAATCTTACTTTTTTTTTTTATGTGGTGTCTTTCCCTTCAAACCATTCCTAATCCCTTGACTTTCTGTTCATGAATAGATTGGATTTCCCACTATGACATTGCTTAAAGACAATGAGCAATTTCACAACAAATGATTTATGTACTGGAATCTAGAGAGAATTTTGCTCATAAAAACACTCTAGCCATTTATCTTGATCTCCTGATATATCAGTGCCACGGCTGTGTGTCTCTAAATTAACTGTAGATTAAACAATTCAAACCAGTTGAAAAGTGTAAGCGTAAGAGAAAAGCTCAAAGAAGTAATTCAATCAATTTCCATGATTGGATTCTTATCAAGACAAAAATGTGGGCAGTTTCCATTGGCCATTTTGGGATAAACAAGCCAGGAGGTAAATAGACTCCAGGCATCTGTGAGCTATATCATGTGTGCAAGGGAGCAGCTTTAAGTAAAGCAAACAAGCCTGAGTTTCCACTGGGGTAGGCGGCTGTGATGCTGAGTAAAGTTACTTTGCAGAATGTTTTGGGGGCTTTTACTTTTTTTTTCCTTGAGAATTGGTGGGAGATAGAAAAAGGGAATGACTGCAGTAATTCAGCAGCACAAAACATAAAACAAGGAATCAGAAGAGAAACAAAAAGGGGAGCGCTGCATGAAAGAGGAAGAACTCTGCAGTGGACTGCAAGTCCCTGGGAGAAGAGGGGGCAAAAAGGTTTACTTCTGCAGAGCTTCAAACAATCTTTCTTGGTATCCAGGGGCAAAGTGAATATGCAGCTCAGCTCAATTTGTCTTCTTAGCTCGAGCCTTCTCTATGTTTAACTTTTTCCACCCCTTTGCATTCAGCATGCAGCAAATGCACATACACTTGTAGGTCCAGGCTTAATTCTGGTTACCCTCATGAACTCACACTAATTCCATTAGTTTGGTTTCCCCCTGGCAACAGAAAATCAACGCAAGCTCCCCCTTGCCTGTCGCTGCTGCTTTTATTAAGGTTTTGTCTAGACACAGGGTAAGATGAGAGGCTCAACACCATAAATGCATCTGAACGGCTTGCAGCCTTTCAGTTTTGTGAGCTTTTTTTTTCTCCTACTAAGCTCTGATGGAAGCATCAAGAGAGACGTGGCCTCTTCTCAATTCAGATTCACAGAGCCATGCTTTCAAAAGCACAGGTTTGCAGAGGAAGCAGTGCAATGACTAATTTCTCCTGGTGCACAAGGGCTGCGGCCTGATCTTGCTCAATCAAGTTCAGCTAATTTGGAAATGATGAGTAGGATGAAGCAAGCTGCAAGACAGTGTGAGCAGGTCTCAAAGTAGGAATTAAGGTACATAACTAATAGAAGCATGTAATCCATACTAATATGGTGTGAAGGCTGAAAGGGACTCTGACACAAGCACGGGGAAACAAAACTGGAAGACTGTGAGGCAAAAGTAAAGCTGCCTTTTGTGCCATGTTTCTCAACTGCTTCCTGCCTTTAAAGTTACTGGGGTTTTGCTCACAATTTCTTCATCCAGCCAGGAGGTGTGTGAGCACCAGAGAGCCAGAGCTGCTCTCTGTGCAAGCTGTGTGAGCTGCTTAGTGGGAAAGTACAGCAGTGCCCTCCACAGGAGAACTCTACATGGCATGGACATGGGGTCATGGGGTCAGCTAGGTGACGCCACAATATCCGAAATTATCTTAGTAGGGTTGCATTCCTGGTTGTACCTGAGAAACTGGACTTTTTCTCACCCTCAGCATCATGGCTGAAGCTGTCTTTGGTCCTGAATTCTATCCAGTTCATCTGCAAGTGGCTGTGCTGCACAGCAAAAGGACAACAGTGGCATTCCTGAATGTTCAATGCTTTCTCCATAGGTGAATATATACCCAGATAAACATACTGATTTCTCCACCTCCACACAGGCAAACCTTCCATCCCCACCAGCTCCTGAAGGAGTTTGGTGAGTAAAAGATCCTGAGACAACTGAGACAGAAACGAGCATGGAGTTTAGTGAGTGCCAAAAGGAAGGTGACACCTAACTGGGAAGACACTGAGGAAATGGAATAGAGTGGGCATGGACTGCACCAGTCAGCAGAAGGCATTGCCTACAGCAGGTGTGTAACCTGCAGTCAGAGCTGTTTCTGCCCACTGGAGATGGTGACACTGCTAAGTGACATCAGGCCCATATTTCTGCGGGTAATCTGCAGGCTGTCCCCAATCCTCCTGCTCTCCATCACCATCTATGGACTTGTGGTGTCCATACGAATGACTTACTTCCAGTTGCATACCTAAGGGGGTGGGTTTATTCACGGCTAAATGGAATATTTAAAAATATTTATGTTTAAGAAAGCCGTGTCTCAGCACTGGCTGCAGTGTGTGTCTGAGGCAGAAGAGCTGCAGGCAGGCAGGCAGGCAGTCACTGCTTGGGCTGAGCCCTTATCTCCCTATATTTGACATTTCAGAGGGTGATGCTGGAGAGTTTGAGGTCTGTCCCAATCCCACTCCTTCTCCTATTTGCTTACCAAGCTTCCATGGGGAGTTTAGCACTTGGCACCACTAGGTGCACACTCTTCATACACCTGTGGTGTGCGCAGGGAATATTAAGAACTGTCCCATCACATCCCCACACGGCTCCTGGCTCTCCCCCACTGTCAGCAGTACCAGCAGCCCTGTGGCGTGCCTGCTCCAGCCTCAGTCTCTGTGGAAAACTGGAGCACCCAGACCTGAGTACAGGAGGCTTTAGCTTCCACACAGTTTTGCATTCTACTGAACAGCTTGATGATGATTTCTGTGAGGACAGACAGAGAGCAGGAATACCTTTAAAGCAGCAGAAATGACCCAGGGATTAAAGCAAGGGTGTTTTCTTCTTTCCTTTAGTCTACTTGGGGATGGGGAATGGACATTTCAAGGAAGGACCTCAGAGGGAATTACTCACTGCAGTCAGGGTAGCTGTGGCAAAGCTGAGATTTGAGACAAAGGCAGGCAAGACCACATAGTTTCCAGACTGGTGGTCATGAGTTCCTCTTGGCACTGGCAGAGGAAAGATTGACCCCTTTCCACCACGCAGGACAAATTGCCCTCGTTGCTTGCAGGGCTGCAGCAGAGTGAAAGCAGCTGGAGAGGTGGGACATTCTGAAAGGGATGTGCTTCAGGTGGCCAAGGTTTGCGCTTTACTGCAAGCAAGCGTGGGATGAGCTCCAAGGGCTAAGTAGGGAAGGGAATTGCTTTCTCTGCAGAAAAGCTGGATTTATAACTTCAGTCTGGTTGTCCTTCTGCTTTTTGTGTGGCTTTCAGGAGGTGAGGCAGCCTTCATCTGGTTTCACATTAAACCTCAGCTAAACGGTGGTCAGGTGCCTCGCAGATAGGGAAGTTTTTCTTCTGCTCCTCCAGTATTGAGAAGAACCAGGGGACCTGGGCTGATCATGGGGGTTTTATTCATATTCCAGGGCTGAACAGGCTGTCACCAGCCTGGCTGAGTCAAATGGGCTTTGCCTGGATGATGGCAGCAGCGTGCACAGACCCTGGCATAAGGCCTCAATCATGCCACTGTTGGTTTGGGTTGTTAATATGAGCCTAGGGAGCTGCTGACTCACAGGCAAAAAGCTAAGAATTGCAAAAGCGGGATCTGTCTGCCTGAGTGCAAAGCTACTGAGGGAATTGAGAGGTTTCTGGGCAGACCAGAAGATAGAAAGTAGCATCCCTGTCTAGCAGAAGGATTTTCTAGGCATTTATGGTTTTCAAGTAGCATCAAACTAACAGCATGGCAGAAAGAACAGCAGTAACAAAGAGGAGTTTATTTAAGCATCAGCAAAATACACAGTGCTGAAGCTCTGGAAACGTTTCCCTTAAGTTCCTTCTCCAGTAATCTGCAAAACATTATTGCAATGGTCACATTTATTAAAGAAAACACCAGGTTCTGTTTACACTTTAAAATATTCAGGGTTTTTTTCTCTCTCTTTTTTTTTTTTTTTTAAAGTTGTATGCCCCAGGAATCTGACTAACACAAATGGAAATAGCATGAACCTTGCCCATTAGCAAGAGGGTTTTACTGCAAGCACAAGCAGCACATTACAAAAGCTTCACGTTATTCTGTGCTCAGGGTATATTGAGGAGGAGATGGAAGGCAGAGATTGTTTGCAGGACTGGGGTTTAGCTCAGAGCAGAGTGAACTCGGGTGAAACTGAGCCAGGCTGATGGATAAGAGCTGATAGCAGCACAAACCCCACTCAGAGGCTGTGCTATATGTTGCCTTATGATGACTTGATTTAATAAGAGGCTAACAATTTTCCTAAGAGATGCACGGGGCCCGGTCCAGAAGGAAAAAATAAAATGAAACAAGGGAAAACCTAGTTTTATCTATTATTTCCTATGTGCCAGTAAATACAATCCAAGCCAACACCGTAAGAGGATCTGGCTGGAAACTGCACAGTGCTCCTCCAAGGAGCATCCCACAGATTCTGCAGTGCCTCAGCTGCCATCCTGGCTGTGGTTTAGGATATTTATAACCTGTGGGGCAGTTCTGGGACCAGGCAGGATGACTGTGGCAGATCACAGAGCTGAAAGAAGGACTCCTCTATCCTATTCACCCCCTATTATTCTCAGAGCTTTTATAGGACCATAAGCAGCTCAGGGCAAATCTTAGCATTGTATTTAACACAATTTTTGGGGTTGCATCCTGCTCTACCGCTGCTGGTGCATTTTGCTGCCAGCAGAGGTATCAGCACTGCATCCCTCTTTGGCAGGGGGCTGATCTGGAGGTTTCAGAGACACGTATCTGCCCTTGCCTCCTTACAAGGCCTGGATGCTTCCCTCAACCCAAAGGGTTCCTGGCAGTGCAAGAGCGTCCCATATTCCAGGGAATGCCTGGGCCAGGAGGCGGGATCTCCGGCAGGAATATTGTGGATGACATGGGTTCTGTCTCCCCTCACCTTTCCAGATCCTGTGGCAGTGAATATTCATTTGGTTGATGCTAGGCTTCACTGAGCAGCCATGCCAGCAGAGCAGGAATGGTCTTCAAGGCCCATCCAGGCTGGAAGCATCTCATCTCCCCAGGAATTCATTTATGGAATAAGCAGAGAACTCTTTCCACTAAATGAATATATGATGATGCAGTCCATACATTCATACATAATCCCCTGCAAACAAGGCCTTATTTAGCACAAGATCAGACTATGCTTCTCCCAGCAGGGGTTGCATTAGCAATTCATTTCATAGCATAAAAGGAGTGTATGGAGACGATCATCCATAGCCTGAATAAAACACTGGAAGAGAAGCCAGGAAACAAGGGAGGAAAAGGATGATTTCTTTGAAAGTAAAGTAAAAATAAAAATACAAATGAAAAAAAAAACCGAGGGGAAAAAAAGAAGAAAATACAGCTCTCGGAAAAACAATCCAAGAGATAGGAAATCCAATCTGTTTGTTGTTCTGGATTGATGAAAGGAGAGGAAAGTTTGATGGAAATAACACTAGTGAACTTAAAGGATGTATGGAAAGAGTTTGGGAAGGGAAAGATAAGATGTTAACAAAGACACATACAAATGCACATATGTTTGTGTGTGTGTTTATGTGTGTGTGTGCACAGCCTGAAGGTGACCAGAAAGAATCTGAAGGAGAATAAAAGGATTTAGAAATCCTGCCTGTTAAAAAATGTATTCCGTCTCCAGGATACAGAAAATGGAAAATAATAATTCAGAGAATGTAGAAATGGGAAAGTGGCATTAGGGCAAGAAGGAGTGAGAGAAGAGACAAAGGATAGGAAAGGTAAAGTGAAGACTTGTTTACTCTCTCTAATAGCCCAGATCTTTCCAAGGTGCATGTGGGATCAGCCAGCCATCAAAAGCTTTCTGAGACAGAATAAAGCACATGCCTGCTAGCATCATTTGTCTTTTCCTCTATTTAATGGCCTTGTTTACATGAGGGCATATGATTTCGGATGAAACAGGTCCTGTGCACTTAAATTTGTGGCTGCCTGACAGAAGAGAGAACAAAGGTCCCAATGAGGGGAGTGCTCCATAATCTCCTGCTAGAAACCTCTTTGAAACCAAACAAAAGCACAAAAGCAGACCAAAGGAAGTGATAATCTGCCCTAAATTCCCCTTATGACACTTCCCTGTCCTCCAAGAAAACTCAGGCCTGCACACGCAAAACACCACACTGGCCCTCCTCGAAGAGATTTAGGTGCTGGTTGAAGTGTTGGAGACACTTGATGCTGCCCCTACTCTGTGCTTAGAGGGGCTCCAGTGCTTAGCAATATTGGTATAAACCTTCCTCCTGTTCAAAAGGACTGAAAATGCATCAAGACCAAATCATTCACCACGACCCTCTTGTTTTTCACAATGCACCTCTTCAAAAGTACCTGGTAGAACCCCTTAGCAAATGATGCTCACAATTTCCATTTTCTTTGTGCTATTTGAGTTTCATCTGCTCATGAAGCATGTTTTAGGCAGAAACTTTTCCCTCTTCTCCCCCCTCAAGCAGCAGGCACTTTAAATATGCATAATAAAATATTAAGGGACTAAAACCAAAGGTCTCAGTCTTATATTGAAACCACCTGTGTCAGTCAGATGCTGGCTGGCATGCAAAGGGGATCCTCTGCCTTGCAGAATCCCTCCAACAGTGCTCACATCCCTCTTCCCCAGGACTCAGCAGATGCCTGTTTTGTGGCACAATTCCTCCACTAGGAAAGTGCTGCAGAGAGATCTCCAGCCTAACGGCTGTTCTCGCTCCCTCCACTGCTGACCTGAGTGACTGTGGCCCAAGATTTGCTCCAAACACACCACACAGAGCTGGTTCCCTCTCCACCCTGCTGTGTTTCTACCTGGCCCTGGTTACTCACACCGATGAGTCTTCTGAGAAAGCCACTAATTAAAGGCATGCGATAGTTAAACTTCTGCTAATCAAGACAAATGAACCAAGTCTTGAGTTTGTGATAGTGGAGCAGAACTGCTCGTTCTCCCGCACCAGTCAGCCTTCAATTATAAAGCTCTGATATTATCATGAAATATTTCCCCTAAAGCCCCATTCGGCAGCTCCTGGTTATGGTTCTCCTGATTCGTGGTGTTTATTTAGCACTGTGGGAGTGTTTTGTCAGCAGAACATGTGAGTATCCAAATGTTAACGAGCCCATTAAGGACAGGCCGATGCAATTGGACCAGATATTCACTGATTGGCAGCAGGACAGATCAAAAATTCCAGGGAAAATGTGTTGCTTTGCCCAGTTGCAGTGACACATAGATTTAAGAGAAGAGTTCCAAGGCAAAGGACGTAGTCCAGGCTGGGAGCCTTTCCCAGAAAATTACTGAGAGTGGACCGAGGCAACCACTGCCTCTTTTTGAAGCCTAAAATTATAGAGAAAATACAAAAAGTTGGAGATTTGAACAGAAGGAGGATTGGGTCCTGTTTTTACCCTGTGCAGAAATCAAAGGACTTTGCAAAAATGTAGATAGCATGAACCAAAGCAGAAACTGAGGAGCTGAGTTGGACGGAAACTGTCCTGACCGCTATTACACTTCAGAGTTGTTGATTTAACTGCTCTGTTTTCAAACATCTAATTTGCACCCTCGGGTCACCAATATAAAGCTGCCAGAGGGAGGCAATTCTGAATAAAAGAATATTCTGGGTTGGAGCAGGGGGAAAGAGAGAGTTAGAAAAGTAGCATGACTTGCTGTAAACTTAAAATCTGATGGTATGCATGACCCATGCTGCTGCTGAATCAATGCTTGCTTGGGGTTTTTATTACAGATAACCTACAGATCATACTTTTATGATTCCAGTATTAAGGAAGAGAGCAATGAAGTGTGTCCGTGTAGCCAAAACCGAACCCTGACCTTCTCCCAGGGTGAGATGGCTCCTTTGGCTACCCAGGACCTGGACCAGCTTTATCTCCTTGCAGCACCCATTCAGCCCAGCCTAATACTTCAGGGCATGTTGGGATGTGCCCTGACAGGGAGACCTTCCTGCCAGGGCCACCACTGCCATTGGAGGCAAAGGAATCCCCAAATACCACAGGAAGAGCAATCTGCTGTGTTTTGGCACTTGGCAGGCGGATGCAAAGTGGCTCACACAGCACCGAGTCTCCATGTGGGCGCTGTTGTCAGCACAACGGTTGCTTCAGCTGCTTGTCACAGCTTTGATGCTGTGCTTCACCCTGTTGGGAGTTTGCTGAAGAATGGACCTTATCTTCACTGCTTGTGATTCCAGAAACCACCTTGAGTTGGTGGCTGTTCAACAAACACAGGCGTAGCTCAGGCATTGGCAAGTGCTGGGCTCTCTGCTCTGAGCAGCCCCTTGGTTTGTTGTCAGTTCTTTGAGCTGTGAGATCAATCAAACAGCCATAACTTCTATCAGGCACCAGACCCTTTGCTTTGCCTGGTTTAACCCTCCAGTCTGGGAGTTCACCTACAGATTTACTCACAAATGAGGGCACTGTCAGGACACGAACCGTTGTCCATCGGAAAGACAAATGGCTAATTAGCTAGTAGGAGAGGGAAAGAATGATCTATCAAATTGTTCTCCCAGTTTTGGGCAGCACATTGACAGCCTGAGTTTGAACCAGCTTGAAAAACAGCCAGTGTTTTGGTGGCAATTGAATGGAGGCAAAATCCCTGAGAAATTTTGGAGGAAGGAGTCCTTAAGAAGGCAAACACTGGGTGAGCTATCTCTGTGCAGTGCAAGTTGGACAAGTCTTTGACTACTCTGCCACAGAAGGGTTTTGAGGGTCTTCTGAATGGCAGCATCACTTTAGCACAGGATCGCACAGCTCTCCTGGATCTTCAGTCCCATCCTATGGTGGCATCACAGCACAGCAGGATCCCAGAGACTTCCAATTGCACATCCAAGCCAGCAGCCAAAAAGGACAATTTGTGCCACTAACGAAAACAACTCTTTGATCTCCTTGACATTGATACAGCAAACATCCCACTCCAGTGCATTCTTGCATAAAAGAGAAGCTTCTTGCTGCTCAATCACACTGCTTTTAATAGCTTTTTGAATGCAAACATCATCAGCTTTTTTTTCAGTTTAATCTGCCAATTTTTCTAAGTCTTTATCACACTTTATCAAACAGTGTATCAGTGTGAGATATCCAACCCCCTCCCCTCAGGCACCTCGGAAATTGAAATCCCAGGAAGACAGCAGCTTCTTTCATATTTTAATTATTTTAACAATTTCCTTTAGTAGCCTCAGCATTATTAAGACTTGTTTTACTCTCTGGAACAGGGCTGTGATCCCACACTGTGTGGGAAATTTGTTTGTCTAGAGGAAAATAGCAGAATACCTCTAATGCATTAGATATAGATTAGAGAAATTGTGTTTGGGAAATACATAATCTCTTGGAAAAAGCGGAAAAATAAAAAGCCTATTTCATTTTGGCTCTAATTTGTTTTTCCCCAATTATAATTTTTAATGGAAAAGTGTGTTTTAACCACACGGGTGCTGCCTAATGTGCCAAGTGTTAGGTATAAACTGCATCTCCAATAATGTCTCTTCATTCTTCACAATTGAGGGCTCTGATTCAGGAAAACATTTAACCACATGCATAAATCCATCCTTCCTTCAGAAGACACTCATGCGTAGAATTAACTTGAGGTGTCCCGGGACTTGTTCATGTGCTTAAAGTTTGAGACACTGAAATATTTCTCAATTTTCAGAATGTTTCATGATTTACATGATCTGGTACATCGGGCATTAAAATTGACACCAAGACTCACAGCAGCTTTGCCGGGTGTCAACTTGGCTCTAATACAAAACCACTGAGTGGTTTTGGTTGGAAGGGACCTTAAAGCTCATCTTGTTCCACCTCCCTGGCATGGGCAGGGATACCTTCCATTATCCCAGGTTGCTCCAAGCCCTGTCCAACCTGGCCTTGAACACTTGCAGGGATGGGGCAGCCACAGCTTCTCTGGGCAACCTGTGCCAGGACCTCACTACACTCAAAAGAATTTTCTCCTAATATCCAATCTAACCCTGCTCTGTGTCACTTTAAAGCAGAAACCCATGAGCAGAACATGATGCAGATGGAGCAGTCACTGCATCCCAAGCACAGTACCCCACACTTGCCTCCCCAGCTGCTGCTTTGGTTTGGAAGATTTGAATCTCAGCATTTCCCAAGCCTGCTTTTAAATTCCATTTCTCCAGTTTTCCAGCAAATTGTTCCATCTCACAGAGCTTTTCCAGTAACCAGGCATCGCTGGCATGGAGAGGCTGGGTCCATTACTATTACATTTACTCAGCACCCCAGCTCCTCCTTATCCAATAAATCCATTTGAGGGCAAGAGTTTTGACGAACACTTCAATAGAGCTCTCTTGAACCTGACCGTGTTTAATGATTTGGGGGGATCTGTCTCTATGCCTATTCCTGCACTCATCAGTTCTTAGTTTTTCCTTTGCTATGAGCTGCATCTCCTCCTTCTTCTTCCTCTCCCCCAGTCCTGTACGGAGAAGGTCCTAAAGAGCTGAACCCAGCTCTCAGCCCTGTCCGTGCACCCAGATCTGCTCTCCAAGAACAGAAAGTCTCCCAATAAGCTGGCAAACCCCCTCAGGCCCTGTAGATGACAGGGACATAGCACAGTTGGCCCTTCCTGTGTGTGCTGTCCATTTTACTCAGAGCTGATTGTCTTGGTGTGGTGATGGAGAGGAGGAAGGGAAAGAGATCTCTTCTGCCTTGACAGGAAACCAGTGCTGAGCTCTGCACTTCTGATATTGCTGGCTCAGCCAGAGCTTTCCAGATGTGGTGTTTGGAGAACAAGCTGCTGGATTGTTTCCCTGCTGATGAGCCCCTCTAACAGTAGCTTTTTCTTCATCAGTAGGAGAAGCAACTACAATTTTCAATTTAAATGATATCACATTTCTCTACTTTGTTCTACTGGGAGAGTCATGATGAAGGAAACAAATGACCTGGGCTCAGGATGCTGGGCAGGGACTTGAAGGAAATAAAATTTGATTTGGAAAGGATAAAATGTTTTGACTTCCATGATGGAACAAGCAATTGTCCATGGATTTGCTATGCTCTAGAAATGGGACTTCATGCTAAAAAGAGATTTTGTGGAGCTCAAGCTATTATCTGGTGATGGAGAGCTCCCAAGCCAGCCCTCATTCTCCAGCTGGCTTCCTAGCAGAGCTGCTCTGATAGTGCAATATATTCTGGTTATAAGTATTGAGATTCAGCCATCACCAGCCAGTATACCTTCAAATATTATCAAGCAACATATTCTAAAGCCTCACCAATTGAAGGAGATGCTGGAAAAGCACTGGACTCCCATGAAAAGTGTTTTCTGCAGTTAGAAACCTCTTTCAAGGAGGAGCTGCAAGTTGCTCCTTCTGTCCTTGTGTGGGTTTCAGGTACTGTTGTGGTTTCCTGGTGAGCCTGGGAGGACAGGAGAGTGGTGACATTCCCATTCTGCAGGTGCACGAGTCCCACCTGAGAGGTTACTGTGAGGTGGAAGGTCGTGAAAAGGTTCTATGACCAACTGAGCTCTGCTTTTTGGTTGTTTGGGCTGAAAACACACCATTGCGAAAGCTGCTTTCACTGGCCTCTTACACATCTAGGTGTTATCCTGAAGCTGTAGTCTACTTTCTTGAGCACAAGGAGGTTAAATTTTGTTACTTTCATTTTGTTCCCTTTCTAGCCACCGAGGCTATGCTGGCACTACATGTAAGCACTCCAGAGACTAAAGAAATCCTAGGCAGCACCAACATAAGTCTTCAGTGAGGTTTCCTACCAAAGCATCCTGTGACATTTAGGAAGCAATCCATCACTGCATTGTATACATAGCATTTTTGTTTTCATTTCGACAGTGCCTCTATAGAACTGTCACTTGGGTGAAGCATGTTGAATCCACAGTGTTCAGGAGTGCCACAGTGATCCCTATTGTAGGACTTACAGAGTAGTTCCTCCAATTGGAAGAAGGAAAAACCTCTGTTCTTGTACTGGAGTTTATTTCGCCACTGAGTTCCACTTACAGTTGCGGGTTGTGCTGGGAAACAAAAGCCTGGATGTCAAAAAACAGTGAGAAAGGAAACACAGTTTTTCCAAGCAGAAGCCTGGCAGCCCAAGCACCAATTGAGATGATCAAGGATGGACTTGTGAGTCTCATTTTACGTCTGTGCCATTTTCAAGTGGGCAGTAAATTTCCCCCCAGCAGATAACCCACTTTAGGGCACTTGTCTCCTTGCATTCATCATCCCTGGGCTCCCTTCTTTCCTATTCTGTAGGTAAGTGCCACATGAACCTTCTGCCATTTTCCTTGTCAAATTGCATTTCTCATTCTAATTAACAGAGCTGGGTTTATTGTTAGTGATGGCCTTGTACATGCAGATCTTTTCACTGTAGTTTGCCACAGGATGAGATCTGTCCTTCCCGACAGGTTTCCTGAAAAGGATGAGCATTTCAGGTGAGGAATCACCCAGTTCCTCGTACACTGTGGTGAAAACAGGTCATGAGTTTCACTGAGCCCTCAGCACCTCACAGACCTGCAGCTCCACTGAGGGAAAGCTGGAGCTGTGACTGCAACCCCTGAACCCAGACTGGGTGCAAACCAACAGAAGCTCTGACAACCCCAAATGATATCAAGGCCTTCACCTCTTCCAGCAGAGGAAATTTATAAACCCACAGTCCAACACTTCTGCGTCACGTATTTTCAGCAAAGGTTTCTCCCAAGGCTTTTAAAATTACGTCACCCTTTTGCCTTCTAGGAAAAACCCACTCTCAGGCATTATATTCTTACAGAGAGAATTTAATTCAGGACCTATATCTGGCTTTCCATTTTCACATTACTGTTGATCTGGTTTTGTGTTACTGCCCCAACTGCAGTGCAAACCCTGAGTATGCGGTACCCAGAGGGGCAGGGTCTCTCTGTTTACAAAGTCAGCTTTCCAAAGGAATTCAAAGTGCTAATGCAATCCTAAAGGCAGTTTTAAACATCCAGGGCCTCCCTGATTTCAGGGCTGTCACCTGCAATAGCATCTCAGGGCTGCAGTGACAAGCTCCAGGCTGGGTCAGATTCTGCCAGATTTCCCACGGATCTGGAGGAATCCTGCTGCTTCTGTTGAGTTTCAAATCTGCTCTACACTGAGGTTTACAGCAGAACTTGGTCCATTCTAACTTGTGTGGGCTAATTCCACCTTTTCTTTCCTTCAGAGTCACATCACTCTTTTGGGGATCAGCCATGAGGGCTGGATTTGCTCCAAAGCACCTGTAGTATTTTGATATCTTCAAATATTGCGAACTCCTCGTATTTAAATATACAACTACAGACAGGGGCAAAGTTTAACTCGCTTTAGTCAACGATGAAATGAACACTGAGCTCACCATTACACCTTGAAAGAGGGTCTTTTTTATGATGATCATTAACTGCAGCAGGGATATTCCTTCCCAGATATCTGTTATTAATGACTGCTGAACTTACTGATTTCAATTAACTGTGTTACGTTTATATTGCCATACAGTTAGTGCTGCTCCAGGGAAATATAAATACTGAAATGAGAGCTGGTAGCTCCTCAGTTAAAGAACTGCAAGAACAAACAGGCTGTGCAGTACCACTGCAGTTCTCCACAGCATGGATGCTGTACCTTCTTTCTCTCTCTTTTATTTTTTTCCCTTTCCCCTTTTCCCCTCTTTCTTGCTGGTAAGAGCATCCCACCTCACTGCAGCCATCTGATTCTGCTCCCTGGAATGACGATGCCCCCAGGGACTCGTCACCCTCACAGGCCCTTGGCTCTAGGCCTTTTGGCTCCTGAGATATGGGTGTCATCGTTTTCTCCCTCTGTGGCTTTTTTCTCATTTGTCTTGGTTTGAAAGACAGGCGTCTGTTTAAGTGAGGCAGAAACTCCCTTTGAAATGGGAAATGCAACCCCCTTCCCTCCGGGTTATTATAATTTTGAAATTAAGGGGCTTTCAGGCAAGGATATGAGAAATAGGAATAACAGTTCTTTACTAATTTATATATATATAAAACAAAACAAAACAATGAACAGCAATGGCTATGGCAGTTATAACAGCACAGTCACCCAGTGCAGCCTTCTCGGCTGCCAGGCAGCTTCTCCTCTTGGAGCAGGGCTGGTCACAGCCAGCAGCAGTGCTGGTGGCTCCCAGTGAGCAGGGTGGGGGCAACAGCTCCAGTGAAAAACAGTGGTCCTGTGGAAAAGGGTCTGGTCCTCGCCTGAAGGTCCAGTGATGCAGCCTCTCGTCCTCTGGAAGTCCAGCGGAGAAAGCTACCTTGTGCCTGAAAAACCTCTGATTCTATCCAGGTGGGAAATGTTCAGTGCCTCCTTCCAGGCGGAGCATCCCACTATGGGGTGATGAGGCACTGATGGGCCCATTAAAACGAGATAGTCCAGAGCCCGTTCTCTATGAGTCATTCGGCCAGGCACAGATGGGCCAATTAACAGAAAATAGTCCGGAGGGAGGAGGCAAAGAAACACTGCCCCACCTGGTTTCACAGCTCATGAGGATGGTAATAGAATATACTGCAACCCAGGACATCATTCCAGCCACGTTCGCTGCTGAGGGACATCCAGTGCTAAGCCACCAAAATGGGATTGCATAAACTCTGCACATTAATTAGTTCAATGCATCTCTCTGCTTGGGAAGGAAGAAGGGAACTGTTGCTAACAGCACACATTTTGAAGGAAGTTATGCAAAGCTGTGGGGTTCAAAGAAAAGGAAGTGCGGGGGAACAGCCTAGTTCCAGCCTTTTTAATACTAATTCCGGGCTTCAGAGCCTGCGGAGTTTATTATTGAGGGTCTCCCTCCCTCAGTCTCTTCCCTTTTCCTGCTCAGCACCTTGCACTGCCCTTTGAGATCCATGCCCACATTTCTCCCTCTCCTCTCATCCCTCAGTCTCTAGCGTTCAGCAAAACACAAGTTTGTTTCGTACAAAAAGCCAGTGTTGGCGTGCTGTGGAGCAGACCTGCAGCAGTCTCACAGCAGTACAGAAGGACAGATCTGTACAAATCTCCTGCCACCCCAGAACTGATCTTCATTTCTGACAGCTGCCCTGGTTCCACATGCTGAGCTGTGGCTCACAGGTAAATCCTGAGGTGCTAGACGAGGGTTTGGAGCAATCCAGATGTGGGGCTGCCTCTGTGCCACCCACTGGGACCCTGGAGCAATGTGCTCAGGTTACACAGGACGCACATGTGCACATCATCAGGTCCCAGTCAAAGGACTCTGTAACTACTCACAA
Organism: Oreocharis arfaki; assembly: GCA_013398015.1. Taxonomy (NCBI): domain Eukaryota; kingdom Metazoa; phylum Chordata; class Aves; order Passeriformes; family Paramythiidae; genus Oreocharis; species Oreocharis arfaki. The sequence goes on along the minus strand of VZRR01010571.1, from coordinate 175,060 downwards.
AGGTTTCTATTGCATTGTCATTAACTCTCAGTAGTGTGTTTGCCCTTTATTGATAATATAGAGCTCAGCAATCCCCAGCCAGGGCTGATTGTACTTGTTCAGATTGAAAGGAAATGAACCTGCCATCTTTCCTCTCCCACCTGGTTATTAAGGTGTGATACATACTGAAGGCTACACCCAACTTGACCTGCATGTGCCCACAATGGAGAAATCACTCACATCTGCCTCAAGCGACACCCTCCAGCTCCACTTAACTCCTTGGGCACCTCTGATCTGTGAGGGAATGGCTGTAGAACCCAAGGCCACAGATCAAAACACTGCAACTGTTCCTAAAATGCCTGTGTAAAAGGGGTCGTGCGTCTCAGAGAGGTGACCTTCTGTGAATCATGGAGTCATTTAGGTTGGAAAAGACCTCTAACACCATTGATTCCAACCATTAAAGTGTGAGATTCAACAAAGACACTGGGCAAATTTGCACAGGCTGAAACTCCAAGTTCTGTGGCCATCGCAGGCTGGCATCCTTAAAATAAGAGCATTAAAGTGATCCCTTCATAAATACTTCCCATTACCTTTAGGTGATGAAGAGGAGCAGCTCTAGGTGTATTTTTCATCCTCAGCCTTGGCCGTGTTTGGTGTATGTGGAAGATCAGGTGGGAAAAGACAGGGGGGAGGCTGCTGAGACTCCAGCCCTTGCTGGAACCATGTCCATCAATCACAGGGTACATTAAAACCTAATTTGATGCCAGCTTGTGGCACACTCTCTAATGCAGAGACTACAAAGCATAAAATAGAAATCAGGAGCAGAGGCCTCTGGGTTCTGTTGGAACATTATTGTTTGGTCTTGTTTCCAGTGACTGCATCTGTGTAACAACATCACTTCTGTGCTATGTAATTAGACCCTTATTTATTAAACAGTGACTGTAGTAAGCAGCAAGTGGAAGATACACTTCTCTTCTGACAGGAGAAATATGTTATGGGGGAGCCTGTACTTTTCTGACTCAGCCTGAGCTGTTTCCTAACAGGCAGAGCCCTTGAGAAGAAAATGTTTTCTTGGTGCAGACTTTGGGCCAGCCCTCAGAAGAGCTGGAGTCTTCTTGTGCTGCCCTGGCACAGGTTTGCTGCATGACCTTGATCAAGTTCCTCAGTCTTGCTGCCTCTCACTCCATGTATGAAATGGAAACAATAATCTGGCCTTTCTCCCACATGTTACTTGGTTTGTTCAACTTTTCTTGTCAACTTCTCCAGGAATATGCTGCACATCTTGTTTTGCTTCTGCCAGGCTCTGAGCAAACTGTGCCCCCGCATGTCTCTCTGCTCCCCAATAATAAATGTCTTCCTTTCCAGCAAGGTCAGAGCAGCCAATTTCACTGACTGCCAGGAAAAGGCAGCATATTCCAGAGGTTTGCATCTTCCAAGGTGACAGTCAGGGAAACAAAGCAAATGCCATCATTCCGGATCCTCAGGAAGAAATTGCCTCAGCGTGAAATTCAGCCAACAACAAAAACTTCTGTGACAAAGTTGAAAATGATGATAGCCTGCTTACTTGCCCATGTGAAAACATGCAAGACCTGGGTCTTCCAGGCATCTACGCCTGAGGCTAAAGAAAATATTATCTCTTTGTTGAAGGCCTAATGCCTCGACAGCTACAGGGTGTGGAACAGAATGTCCTGCAGTGAGTCCCAGGAAGCCCTACAGAGCAGTTTGGCTGCTGGGGCTTTGGCTGGAGCCCTGACCTTTTAATGTGTGGATTTGCACCGGGCTGAGCAGATCTCAGGAGGATGCTCAGCACCCACGGGAGCCAATGTGGCCAGAGGGAAAGGTTTGTCCTGGATGCACAAGAACCAAAGCTCCCTTTGATCACAGGTGCTGGAGGAGATTCAGAGCATAAATCAATAAATCATTCTCATCCATTCTTCCTATATCATGTTAGCTGACCTACGTGGTCACAGCTGACCATGCTGGGTAAATAATCTAATGTAATTACTGGGTAAAGAAATGGCAAATTCTCTTCTAAAGCCAAGTAGACCTTGCATCTATTATTTATTAGAGGCAACCAGCAGAAAAAAGCAGGTTATGTGGTAATTACTTTTTGACCTCCTGGAGGTAATTGCATAATCATTTGCAGAGAATTGCTATTACAGTTGGGTGAATCCTGCAAGCCATTTTGTGTGAACAGTCATTTGAATTTTTAAACCAATTTCGCCTTAACTATGGAATTCTGATAAGGTCATCCAACCACCTCGGTGGTGCCTGAATGCCTTTTTCCTCGCCTTTTGTGGGGGGCTTTGTGTTCTTCAGGAATTAAAGTAATGAGCTAACGGGTAGCAATGCTCACGCCTATTTGATCAGTCACCCAGACAAGTTTAGCCCAGTCTTTCAGTGGTTAAATGGGTCCAGCGGCTCAGAAGTTGGATGGCCATAACCTGGAAGCAGGCACTAGGAAGGCATTTCACTGAAGGTTTCCTAGGTTTGCCACAGGTTTAGCTCCATGCTGAAATAAGGATTTGTCACATGTGATTCATAGGCTCCTGGACCTTTCTCTCTCTCTCCATCACCTTCCTCTCATCCTCCATCACAGGAAGACAAAAAGGCTAATTCAGAGCATGCAGCCAAGGTCAGACAGGATGAATCTCACTTTGATTTCTCATTTAGTCTTCTTTACCTGTCCCCTAATTTTATGTGAATTCTGGAACCAAGCCCTAGAAACTCCAATATTGGCTGTTCTTCTTACATTCTTGACACTTCGAAATAAATTTACTTATGATTGAGCTGTTACAGTTTGGGTCCCATCTAGAGGTGCAATATTCCAAGGATCAAGGAGAGCATTGCACAGTCTCTGTGGCACACAGAGTGTGTTTTCCTAGCACCACTTTCAGTCTGTGACTCCCTTCATCTTTCCTTTAGAAGCTATGTGGCTCCGGAGGGGACATCAGAAACCCTCCAGAGAAGTTTTAGCCCACACGAACTTTCTCCGTATTGCTCACCCTGCAATAGTTGAGATCATGCTGTTTTAAAATTTATAGTGTAATTGATTTATTTATAAATCATTCAGCTCTTATTATTTATTAATTCTTCTGTCAAGGTTAATTTGAAATACTTCTAAATAAGGCTCCCTGACAACACCTTTGTTTATGAGATTGACAGCATGCCAGAGCATGCTTCTCCATCACTTACAAAGGCAATCTGCACAGGCTCATGTCCCAAGAAAGGTGATCCCGCTTCCTTCCTGGAAAAAGATGCAATGCAAATCACCCACAGGTCCTGCAGGTTTTTGTCATTAATATTTCAGGGTCTAACTTTTGTTATCTAGACAGAATTCAGATTAAAATGTCATATGTGAGAAGGGGTGCAGTGCACAACTTTCTGCCATAACTTTGAAGCAAGCCAAGCAAAACACCAGGCAGGAGTTCATCTCCTACATGTCTGAAATTGGGAAGGAACAGTGAACCAGAATTTCTCAGATCATCTGAAGTGCAGCAATTACACTTCATTCTGTTGGGTTTGAATATAGACAGAGTCACAGATATTCCCCGTTAGAGGAGTCATCAAGAAACATGATATCTAGAAATAAAGGTAAAAACTATGGGTGAGAACCATTAGGAACAAAAAGAGCACAAATATTCCCAGTGTATTCTGCAGAACTGGGAGATTAGTAAGGGAATATGTCTTACTATCTGTCCTTAATGTTACCTTTGTTCTTTGTCTGGTTAACCTGTGAGCTCCAGACAGCAAAGCTCAGATGTCTTTTAAAATCTGGAGACACCTGGTGGTCCCACAAGGTGGATGAGAAGTGCAGACTCCACGGGCTCGGCGTACACATGTGGGGATGAACACAGCACCTTGGCCCTGTGACTATATTTAAATTACATCCTTTGTGTGTGTTTCCTTCTGAACTGGTAATATTTCAGATTTCTCTTTCATGACAACAGTTCTGCAGCTGAGAACTGCAAGCAGGCTCCGCAAACCCCAGCCAGAGCAGCGCAGCCTGGAACTCATCTCTTGTTTTCCTGGCTCTCGCAGGAGAGACCTATTTGTCTGCTGCCTTCTCCTGTGCCGCTTGGATGCTTCCTTTAATGTGTTTTTTACTTCGTTTTTTCCCTTACTGAAGGGTGAATTAGAACAAACCTTTTTTAGAGTTTTGACTGGGTTTAATGAACAAGTAATGAGCAGGAGTAGAACCAGCACAAACCAGTCTGTGCTGTGCACAGGGGTGGAGGGGGGGCTTGCAGGATATCCCAGTGTGCCCAGGCTGTGGTTACTGATTTCTGTGGTTTACTGTGCAACAAAACTGCCCAGAAAATTAATTATTTTGACTTCGAATTCAATCTTCCTCTATTTAAATTCTGTTCATTAGAATGGGATTGTGTGAAAGGTAACACGGCGCTTGAAGGCACTAGCTGTCAAAATAGATTCAAAGGGGGCACAAATGCAGGATTACACCAAGTAGGTGTAAATTTAAATAATTTAGGATGAGATCATGTGATCAGTGGGAGCTAGGTGAGTTGAGGACAGTCAAGGGAAGGGGGACAGCACCAGACAGCAATGTGAGAGATATGAGGGGAGAAAGATGTTTTCACAGACTCAGTTTAGGAACAAAACTGCCCTAGAAGGGGAGAGATTCCCATTCAAAATGGAACAGTGAATACTGCCCCCTGCCCACGAGGCTGTGGTACTCAGAGGGTTTATCCTGCTCCAAAACAACTGCTTTTGCTTCTCAGCGTTTTTCTTCAGCCTGCCATTATTGTGTCTTCTCTGCTCAGCATTTTCAAAGTGTGGTAAGGGGGTTGGGAACTGCACTCTGTGGGATGTCTGGTCTTTTGAAATTTTAGGCCTAAAACTTAAAGGTCTTCAAAGCAGAAAGAATTCCTCACTTTATGTTTGGGGAGCAGCAGGCATTACCAGACCCTGATATCAGAGGTTGGAGGGGTTGGGTAACACAAATAAAGATAATACTATTAAAAAATATCTATATCTATATCACAAGTGCATTTTGAGGTTTGAGGATTTTTACATAAAATTTTATAAATGCCTAAAATTATGTCCTTTCCCCATAAATATTGTATTAGGAAATTTCACAGAGCATGAAAGTGGCTAGTCACACAAGGTGTTTTGCAAGTTATTCACCTGGTACAAATAAGGGCTGAAATATCAGAGCATGCAATGCGTAAGTGATGTGATGATCTTTATCCTGCTACCCCCATGCACACGTCTACAAAACAGGAGTTCTGATAACCTTGTGTTTCTTATACTGCTGTCCCTTGCCCCCCACTGGCTCCCATTCTTCCATATAAAGCCCTCCTAGATGAGAAGAAGAGATAATTATTAAGATGGGAGCAAAAGAGCATCCACCCAAGGAATACCAATAAAGCCATATCTTGGTGCGTGCATAAACTGAGCCCTTTCCCAATAAACTATCAGATATAGGCAAAAGACTGATAAACAATAAGTGATTCCTGTCATCAGCAGAATTCAAGTGGGAGCCTCTGGTAATTAGCATTTTTTCCCTGCAAAAGAAAAGAGATTTAAAGATTTAGTGAGTGTCGAGCAGTGCGTTGGGGGCAGCAGTGACTTGGGCTGGCAGCAGAAGGACACAGGAGAGCAGAAATGCCCCTTCAGGAGAGTGGAGACCTTGCCCAGGAAGCGTGTGATGAGCTCAGGCAGGAATTTATGGTGGATAAAGAGCCATTACTGAGGGGCAGTTCTGCAGATGGGAGCCCTGGACCAAATCCAGAGCTTCAGGTAAGTGGCCACAGTGCCATGACCATCAGTCGTGCTTAACACCAGCTCTGGATTCAGCTGCCCTTCACGTGATAAAAGGGGAAATGTTGTGTTAGGGGAGTCACCTAAGTTGTGTTACAGTGTCACCTGGCATCAGGTTTAATAAAGCCCTACTGACAAACACCCACAAAGTCCATCTCATTTATCCCAGAGTAGTCCAGACGTCGGAGGAGACAATGGAAAGCAGCCCTTCTCCCACGATCAATTTGAGAACTCCCAGTTTTTCTTTTTCAGCAGATGCACAGCTTCTCTGTGGGAAGGGGAGAGGAGTAGAGAAGTCAAGAGATTCTGCAAATCTGACGGTTATCCCTCCAGCTCCATAGTGAGCTCAGCTCTCTGGGCACAGCTCTCGGAGCAACGGTAGGGGAAGAGCAGGCAAGACACTGGGTGCAGTAAGTCAGTAAAATGGTAGGTCCTTAGGGTACCACATTTCCAAGACAGAATTCTGATTTTAGAATTCTTATTTTCTAATTTTCTTTAGTTGTTATTTCCAGTAGCTTCATTTTAAAGCAGTTTTTTCCAGTGGTATCATCAGTCCCCACATCCCATATTTATTCTGGCCCTGTTTGTTTCCCTAATAATTTCTTCCCCTCTTCCCCCTTACTTTCTTAAGTAATATCCCAGTGAGGTAGAGACAAGCTGACCATATGAATCCTGATCTCTTTCAACCCAATTCTATTTCTTCATTTTAAAATTAAAACCAAAATTTGGGAAATGGGATGAGTAGATTTATTTCTCTGTCTTGCCACTGGCTGCTTGGGTTACCTGGTCAGAATACCATATCCGTCTCCAGTGAACTTGTGATTCTGAACAACCACTGTTGTCACTATAAGAGGAAAAAATTCAAGAAACAGGACGAAAACGTGGATGTGCCCACGCAGACTGGGGGCCAGTCTTTACACCCCCTTTAAGGCAGTTCATTACGCTGGTTTCAACCTTGAACCTTAGCGGTGGCTGTCCCCTCCCAAGCATGCCTACTTTGCAGTTCTCTGTGTTCCTGAAATGACTCTAAATCACACATCGTGAGGTGAAAAAGATCATAAAGGGACAACAAAAGATCAGCAAACATAAAATAGAAGAATGGCAGCCTCCCCACCTTACACAGCAAAAATCAAAGGGAGTTTTCAAACAGCCCCATTTCCAGTCAGCTGGAGATTTAATTCACACAGTAATTTACTGTGTCTGCACTTTTTCTGCGCCCCCCCCCCCCAATTCCTCCTGCTCTTTTGCTCAATAGTTACTTTTTTTCTCAGCCTATAATAAGAGGAACCTAATGCCCAAGCCTTACATGCAAATAAGCTTTTCCCTCCAGCGTGTGCTGGGCAGACGGGGAATGATACGGGAGATTCATGGGGGGAAAAAAAGCCGTTTATTGCAAAGAGCTTTTGTATGGTAAAGTAGAAGGGGACAAGTTCACAGATACAATTATGCCAACTGAGACTGTTTGAGTCTGCAATTTTCTTTGCGTGCTGTTGGGGCCAGTGATGGCTCTGAATATGTGGGTGTCTGTATCCAGCCCGGCATTTCTGTACTCACGGCACTTCAGCAGCAACCCTGCCTTGTTAACTGTTTCCTCTTCTGGTGAGGGAGGTGTTTTCCTGGGGATTTTTATTAGATAATGGCTCAGTAGGAAACTGAGCAGAAGAAACATTTTCGTAATTGATGGCTCAATTTCAGTCCCGAAAACACTCAATGGCTTTTTCAGCCTCACTAACACTGGAAATTATTAGAAATTATAAACTGGGATGTGGCTGGAGCATATAAAAATGGACAAGTACCAAAAACCATAGGCTTGACCGGTTTCCACATGGAGGGGAGGGGAAGATGTGTCCAGGTTCTTGCAGAATTTCGAAGCGTTAAGCATGAGAATAACTTTTTTTGGGGGGAGAAGAGTGCTGGAGTGCAAAGGTGTGGGGCTGAATCAGAAGCAGCTGTGAAGTTGATCTGTAAAGAGTAATGAAGTTTAGAACACAGATTATCATCAGAATTTTCTGGAGAGGTCTTCCAAAGGACCTTCCTACACTGACAGACCAGGATTGTCTTATTCTCTTCCCCTCTCTGTGAGAGCTCCTGGATTTCGGGTTCAGCTCCCAGAGGAAGACCTGTGATGTTCTGTGTCTGTTCACAAGCATGGGGAAGGACCATCAGAGAGGGGACCTGCAATTCTGAGCCAAGGAGCCAAGCAGCAAACATGACAAGTCATAGAAAGACCCGCATTAAACCCTGATGCAGCCAACCCAGTGTTAATTCAGAGTTTTTATGATTAGGTGAGTAACTTTTCAGTTTTGTATTTCTACAAAGGCATCAACCTAAGGGGTCATTGGTTAATTTAAAAGCATGATTTTTTTTTTTGTCTTTTTTTTGTTTTTTTTTTTTTAATAGATAGCAGCAAGCTTGGCTTTCTTTTAATGCAAATGACCTTATTTGGATCTGCTGACATTAGAAAGCATTGCAGGCATTCTGAATCTAGCATGGAGGCAGAGAAAGCAGAATATTCCATTAGCTCATTTTATGAGTTCTATTTAACTTGGGAAGAAAAGAAAAAAAAATGGAAATAAATAGAAGGAAAGGAAAACAACTACAGTCATAAGAGAGGATTTGCTGGTTTTCTGTCCCTTGTCATCCTCCCCCTCTTCCCTTTTCCCTCCTCCCATTTCAGTTGCTTCAGGGACTTGCTGCAGCCATGGGATTAATGGACACCTAATGCCATCTCTGCTTTACAGCCTGGAAAGTCTCTTGTTTAGTTTACATTGATTTTTCTTTCGTGATGCATTTGCAGAATGTGAGATACCGATGGAGGGGAACATAGATACAGGGGGGAGACATGAGAGAGAGATACATCCTCTGCCTCCTGCTCCTGGATATGCTCCTAGACTTTGGAGCCTGCAGATACTTCCAGCAGCAAGCACCCACTTACTCTTTCCTGCCATCCTAGAGGACACAGGAAGGGCAGCAGTGATAATCTCGCTCTCTGGTGGGCTGTTGTTATCCATCACTTAGAAACAGACAGGGAATGCACTGCTTTACAACAATTCCCCATGCACTGAGGTCTCTCTTGGGTGATTTGGCACTGTGCTCCTTTTTTGTTTTTGTAGTTTTATTTTTATTATAATTGCTGTTAGCAGGACTGAGGTAATTCCCAGGATCTTCCATAAATGAATGGTCATGATGGCTGTGCTCAGGAGGAAGTTAATCCCTGCCTTCCTGGCAGTGCAGAAACCACCCTGGTAAATGCAGATGGGAAAATCTCACAGGTCTGAATGAGATCACAAGAGGAGGGCTGGGATAAGGAGGTTGTGAAATTAGGATTTTTCTGGGACATCAACTCCTTGTGCACTACTCAGCATCACATCCCAGTGTTTCTGCTCCAGCCAGGGAAGGGAGCTGCTCTCTGCCAGACCTCTCTGCAGAGAGAAGACGTAGGAGTGGGAGCACAGCCCACACCTCCTTTCAGCAGTGTCACTCTTCCTCCTAACGAAGCACTGAGGGAAAGGAATGCTGCTGTCCTCTGCACCTTCGGGGTGAAATGACCATGTCAGCAGAGCAGATCAGAGCAGCTTTGGCAAGATCAGTGGAGTGGAAAGATCTCCATGAGCTGCTCACAGTCCCCAAATCCTTGCCAGTAACTTTTCAGGACTTGACAGCTCTGCACTCTTGTTTATTAGAACCACCCACAGACGTCACCCATCAGCAACACAGTAAAGATGGATGATCTTTTAGTTAAGATGCTAAATGCAGCCCAAACCCGGCTGGCATTTAGTAACAGTGACAAAAACACAGCGTCGGAGAGAACAGAAGGAAAATGACATCCTGAGATCATGTCTCTCTCTCACCTTCAGCATCTTTGGTGTCAGCTCTGTAAAGCTGTTGGAACAGAAGATGGAGGGAAGGCTGGGAATGATGCTTAAAGCAGCCCAACAGCACCTGGGGTCCATCTTCTGCCGGCTCAGTGTGTGGGTGAACCCTCTCAAGAGAGAGTTCTCTCTCAGCCTGCTTTGGATGTGGGATCTTTAAGGGTATTAAAGGTGCCTCGGAAGACAGCTTGGACTCCCTGTTAGGCACCAGTTGAAGGGTTTAGCAGATAGAAAGAGAGGAAGGCTGGTGCCAGCCTGTGGCGTTTTTCCCCTGCTGTGCCATCCATGCCAGTGAGTGACAAGTTGTGTCCCAGGAGCTGCAGGACCACTGGGCTGTGAGTGATGGTGCTGCTCAAGTGGCTCCAAAGGCAACTCCTTTCCCTTCAACCACCCCATGACTCAGTCTCATTGCCACAATCCCCTGCCACATCATGCCAGCAGCTCCAGGCAAATGGGTCATGAGGCTTTTCTTCCCACTCTGAGCTCCCAGTTCCAAGCAGTTCTCACTCTGCCATGAAAGGGAGTAAATTGTTGTTCAAATTATTGTGACCCTGTGCTTGGCTGTCATCAGGACAGCTTTTTAGAAGACATTTAATGCTTAATATGGAGCTCTTGACAGAAATGAGCTATTCCTTGCAGAGGTCCTGACAGACTGCTGTAGAGTCTCAGGAGGAAAAAAAAAAAGAGATTTATAGGAAAGGAAGTTCTGTATTGCAGGCAAGGGAAAAAATATGAATGTGGTTGTTAAAAGAGAAAAAAAACCAAGAAAATGAAAGGAACCCTGGTGTTAGGTCCTGTTTCCCATCTAGCTGAATAAAGAGACTTGCAGACATTGAGATTAATCTTGGGAAATAACTAGTACCATAAGTTTTCATTGCAAGAAATTACATGTTGTCATCATGATTATTTATTTATTTTTACTCCAGTTAATAACTACATTCAGGAAATTAAAAGGAAAAATAGCATGCAGTTCTGTCAGGAAGCCTGAAGGAACAGACCAGCAATTGAGGAGAAATAGGATGCATATCTCAGCAGCATTGCTTCTTTTCCCATGCATATTTTCCCATTTAAGGTAACCTGGGTTTTTTTGCTGTGTTTTGCAAGGTTGGCTTTTGTCTGTTTCTCAGGTCCCTATACAAGCTTCGGCTGTTTGAAGTGGATCCTGAAAAACTGTAGTTTCTTTTCTTCAGCTTTCAAAATTCTGAAAATTATTATTCACCTTTTCTATTGTTTAACTCCGAGCAAGAAGAATTAGGAAGTGCTTTAGCTGACTGACTGCACAGTAGAACAGTGAAGAGAGAGTTTTCCAACAGTCCAAAGTCTAAAATCTTAATCATCCTGTGGAGTGAATCCTGAAGGATAAACCAGTAGGAAGAAATCTTTTGAAGGACTTGGTAGCCTTAATACTCTTCACTTCAATGGAAGTCTGACCTCTAAACTCTCCAGGTGTACTTTGCACCCTACATCCGTTCAGTGTTGGGTTCAGAAATACTGAAAGACAAGACTTTTTTATGAAGGTGATTTACTGTCGTGTGTTCAGCAGTGACCTGCAAAAGCTCTGAGCTGATCTAAAGTCTCTGCACCCTGGGACGTGGCCACAAGAAAGGCTGAATGATGCAGAGACTCTGAGATGGATTCTGCACACTGCTACCCCTTCCCTGAAGGGCTACCATGGGAACCATGCTGAATTTCTTCTCTTAGGAACCTGTCTTGGAATCATCACAACTTTATGGAAAGCTCTTAAAAGCCCCCAGACTTTTTCCACTGGAGAATGAAGATGTTTAGAGATTAAAATGCCTGACAAGGGTGGAATGTCCACAATCCCAAGCAGGGAGAGAAGGGGAGTCTCAGAGAGATTCACGAAGCTGGATTGTAATCTAGAAAGGGTGGAACCATCCCTGGCAAGTAGCAAGAGAAGAGAGAGAAGGAAAATCTCCTTCTGACAGTAATTGATTGCACACAGGGGTGTTCTCTTGCTCTGAACTGCCCATTGCAGACCCAGAGCAGAGGGACAGACCTCAGGGATGCTCCCTCAAAAAACTCAGTGAATACCAGAGGAGCCACCAGCCTAAGCAGTGAGTGCTTTTCCTGGGAAACAGAGGTTTGTCCTTCCACAGCCTGAGCCATCCAGCCCAGCACAGGCTGCAACAACCCTCAAAACAGCCCAGGCGAGCTGTAATGCTCTTTATTGTTTTATTTTTTCCACAAGAGCACCTCAGAGAAATAACTGAGGACCAACACTCTGTCACATTAAAGAACTTAGAGGAAAGTGAGTAGAAAGGCTCAAGTGTGCCCTAGAGATCCTGCAATTTAATTGAAATTCCAGGAACACACCCAGCTTTGAGGAAGGGCTCAGTTTACTGGATTATTCCACAAACCAGTTTTCTCATTTCATCATGAGAGAATGTTCCCTCTTCACCTCTATTTTCAAAGTAAAATCCTGATTTCTTTCTTTTTTCTCGTCTAAACACAAGAAGAAAAGAGAATTAAAGGTGAGAGCTCATCGAATGAGCAACAGCAGGGGTAACAAATGAGTATTTATCAATGTTCCTCTCCTTTTACAGCACATCAATTCTGAAGCTGCTGACAGAGGTCTTGTTATAACTGCTGGAAGAACCTCCAGGAGCCGATAATTTTATGTTCAGGCTTATGTAAAACCAGTTTTGATTAATTACTGATGCAGTGTTAGGAAAATGAGCATTCACTCTGCCTTGGCACAGCCCTGTCCAACAAAGCTGCTGCCATTCCACCTCCATTCCTGATAGGAGCTCTTCGATAGCGGGGGCAGCCTAAGTTCCTCGTGGAGAGTAGAAATGCCCTTTGGAGAGCTTGTTTCCAGGTTTCTCCTGAAATCTAGGAGCAACTACGCCACACAATGCCAGCTTTCCTTATCTTCCTCAGGCAGAAGTGCCCCATATTGTCTTCTGCACTGAGCTGAGCAAATACGCTTTTTTTTTTTTAATTTTTAGCTGAAAATCAGTGCCTGAAATCTCTGCCTTATTTTGCCATTGCTTTGTGGAGCTGGCTGGGGTTTAGCTGAAGGCACAGTGTTCCCATGTCCAGCACAACACTCCTGTAGGTTCCAGAACAATGTGTGCATGAAGAGCAGTCTTGACAATAACTGCTTAGCAGCTTCAATCCAATTCCCTCTAATTAAATAGCTTCAGCAGCACAAAGACTGCAGAAATGGCTGCAATCTCATTCAGGACACGCAGCTGCAGAGCTGCAACGTGCTTGTAAAAGGTGCAGAAAGTACATTTAACATCCTTTGAGTGGATGTTGCCCCTTGCAATGTAAAAATATCTGCAGCACCCATCTCTCAAAGGACAGCACAAATGTCTTGATGCCAGCATAAGAGAGTCCCAGGGATAAATACACACCCCTGTTTTGTACAAATCTGTATTCCTGTCCCATGTCAGATGCACACAAACCTCCTTTCCCGTTCTGCAATGTGATTTTTTGCCTGTGTCCGTCTCCCCTGGGGCGTGTGGGGCTGCACTGGTCACATTGGGAGCTGAAGGGGTGGAGAGAGGAGATTTAAGCAAACAGCCCAAGTCATCTTGCCTATTAATGAGCCTCTCATACAGCCCTGTATACTTCACTTCATTGCTTTTGTGTCCTTTCCAGAGTGATGCCATTTTACATCCCATCGCCTTTTATAAGCTCCTGATGTCCAATACAGATAGTTTCTTAGCATCTTTCTCTTTTCAACACGCCTGGCTTTCCAGAACCATTTTATAGGGCCAGCTCTTTCACAATGGTTTCAATTCTTAGCTCTTCACTTTTCCAGTTGTTCTTTACAGTTATGGAGGGTGGGTGATTTAAAAGCACCCTGGCTTAATTCAGCTCCCCCTGAACTCACTGGTACAGAAAAACTGAACTGAACATTTCCATTGATTTTGACAGGGGAAGAGGCAAGTGCATTGGGCTTTAGAAATTCCCCCCCTTGATGTTTTCCCATCATCCTGTCATTAGCAGGCTTTGTGGTATTGCTCACAGGCCTGTGAGGAAGTGTGCTCCTATTTTCATTCCCTTCCCCACCCATCCATCTCCAGGCTTTAACATGTTTGAATTTCCCTTTCTGAGTTTTGTAAGACTGTAGCCCTGTCTTGTGGCACAAGCTCCACTGCTTTGTAATGGAGTTTGCTGTGAGTTATTCTACACCTGAGCTTCATTTGCCTGGGAATACATCATAGATCCCTATTATGGAGACATCACCTGCAGCCTCACAGCCAAGCAGGTTTCTTCTTTTGGTCAGTCAACACTATTACCCTCAGAACCAGAAGCAAAATTTTAACAAGAAATTTTCAAGTAAAAGTTTGCTTGGCGTTATAATTAACATGAGTTTCATGTATGCACTGTTCTGTTAGAGGAAACTAAATTGAAGCAGGTTATTACTGGGCTTGTTGCTTCTCCTTCTCTTTCCTAAAGTCCAATTTTGTAGTGAAGTAGCGGAGAGTGTGGCTTTAACTGGGCTGTGGATGGCAGCAGGAGCTTTGCCTCACACCTACAAGCAGTGATAACCAGTTCACCATCATCTCTCCAAAGTTAGACCCATACCCCCAAAGGCCAGCCTGGGGATCATCCTGCTGACCTTCCATGGGAAATTCACCCTGAGAGCCACATGGTTCTCCAGACAAAAGGAGACGAGTCCCACCAGGAGGCAAACCCTTAGTGTGGTCCCATCACTTTGGTGTTTTATTCACCTTCAATGTCCCTCCATGCAGCAAAACCCTGTACTGGATCTTGGGTAGAAACTGCAATGGTGGAGAGAGGCTGCACCAAAAAGCCATCCCTGGTGCCTTTCCCACTTGCTATTCTCATGGAATATACCCCAGACAGCAGATCCCTCGTCTGAACTCAGGTGCAAACTTTAAAAATGGCTTGTAAGTTCTTATTGATCACTCCTCTCCAGGCGGTTGTACCAGACTTTCTTCCCAGTGCCCAAAATTACATTCGAAATCAGTTTAGGGGATGAGCAAGTCTTTTAATTAAAACAGTCTGTTATGATGAATCTGTTATTACAAAATCTTACCTATGTAAAACATTAATAATACAAATTTCATTTGTTTATGTCAGCACTAAGCATTAATTTTTAATGGCAGAACATGTGAGTAACGAAAGGCATTAATGCAAAACAAATCACCAACTGAGAAGGGAAAGGAAATCCATTATTTAGGGTAAGCAGTGGGAATGAAATATTATTGTGGTTCTAACCCGGGAGAAAAATATTTCTTAAGGCACCAAGAGCAATTAAAAAAAACCCCGGGTTTTATCATCATGCTTCATATTAGTTCTATACCCAGTGAAGTTTGTGTCCATGTCATCCAGCCCACCCCTTGATGCCATCTCTGAGGAAGCCTTCCACACAAAATTATTCTGATTGCCATGCAAGAGACATGGAAGCAGATTGGATACGTGTGGCATAATAAACATCTCTGTGCTGCAAATGGGTGAGATCACAGAGAGCCCAGAAAGTGCTTGTTTCGTGGGCCAAATTCATCATGGATGTAAATGGGAGACACTCTGTGACTTAGGACTCATTCCTGCTTGCACCAGGGATAAATTAATTCCAGGTGTTAATTGCCAACTCAACCCTGTATCTTAAGATTAAAATTCTGCAGAATAACTCGTTTCAAAATGGGAGGGTCTTGGTAGTGCTGGGCTGGTCCCGGGTCCAGGCAGAGCTACTGAGTAATTGTAGCTTTTGATCAGATTTTCTTCTGGAGCACCTGGCATCCCTGCACCGAACCCTCACCTTCACAAAGGTTTCACAACACAGAAATGCTATCAAGCCCTGGGCACAAGGAATATAGAAAATCCTCGGGTGCTTGGGGACAAAGTCTCACTGGTAACTGGCCAGCTCTTTAGCAGGACTTAGACTGCTGGGTTAAAAGGGGGTTTGGTGTCTTGTCCGAGGTGCCAAGAGTATCCTTTACTGATGCGGGGTGCTANTTATTCCGAAGGGATCAGAGGCGAGAGAGAGTGAGCAGCCCTCGTGTACAAGCTTATAAGGGGTAACAGAAAAGGGGGCTGGCAAAGCACCAGTAACCAATTACCTGGGGGCAGGGGCAGGGGGGAGGCAGAGGGGTACAACAACCAATGGGGAGAGGGAAGGGGCGGAGTGGGGGACCAGGTACCAGACCGGTACTGCCTGATGGGAGAAGTCTTTCCCCATAACCCAAGTTGGGGGAGCTATTTACTTTCTAAGTTGACCCACCAGCGCAGGGGGTCTCCTGGACCAGGGGTTTCTGGCATCTCGGCTTCTACCGTTGCCAGCTCAACCACCCCAACACTTTACCCCATTAGGAATCTCCTTGATTTGCAGTGAAACCATCCAGATGTGGAGAGTGGGGCCATGTGCCCTTCTCTCACCAGAGTCCTGTAGGAACCATGGCTGGAAGGGCTTTGGAGAACATCCATGAATCCTGGAAACAGCATCTGCGCACAGCACAGGCACATCTGGGCCCAAATTGTTGTGATAACAACAGCAGACGGGCTGGAATTTTGTTCTGCAACAACGAGAGGACAGACAGCAGATTCCAGAGGTGGGACAGTGTGAGAGTGGCAAAGCAGGAGTCAGACATCACTTGGCTCCTGCTCAAAGGGCTTTTAAGAGCCACACAGGACAACGCCCTGGCACAAGATAATTAATTTATTTACAGTAAAAGTCTAGTTGTGGCTGCTACAGGACTGCTACAGACCTAAAGAATGGGGCCATCATCTGTTTTCAAGCTCTGTGGAACTGTGCTTTGCCTTTTTTCCCTAGTTCAAACTTCAGCAAAGTAAGCAACATGTCTTGTAGGTCCTGTCTCTCTCCCATGCTCTTCCTTTCTCCCTTTCTATCTTTTTTCTTGTCTCAGTCTAAAGAAGTTGCTGGTACTAGCAAGAAAGCAAGAATTTAATATCATCCTGCAGGGTGCTACAACAAACTGCCCCTTGGTTCCATTGATTCCACGGGCCTGAAATATGGGAAGGCATCTAAGGGGGAAGAATACAAGAAGAATTTTGCAGATATAAATTCTGTAATATTGGATTTCTCTGAACAAGCATCAGGGCTGTGTTGTGCCTGCCCCTCCGATGCCACAGGAGCTCTGTTAGCTCAGCAATAGGTTTCTGTTGGGGAAGGGTTCAGGGCAGACTACAGTATTTCATCTCAGCTGTAGCCCCGACATTACAACATGTGACACATCCACTGCTCCATGTCTCTGATAGAGACACACACCCAGCCTGAGGAAAACAAAAGCCTGCCTGGGAGCAATGTAACGCTGCTGTCTTAATCCCAACATCCACATGTGAGGTGATATAAATACAGGCAGGGTTGTGGCTGTAGGGAAGAACTAGGTGTGCCAAGCATCAAACACATGATATGAGAAACAACTGCAAATATTTGGGATGTGTGATGCTGTAATCCGTTATTTCTTTTCACACACTCACCTTTCCCCTCCATCTGCAAGTACCCATTCAACGAGGCTATAAAATAATCAAATCTTAGGCTTTTTCTGCTCTGTGATGTTGAGAAAGTCCCTTTTCAAAGTTCATTACTTGAGAAATGAGATTTGTTATACCATCCAACACTCAAAAGTCTATCAACTTGCTTTGCCCTTCCTCTTGAGGGGAAGAGACCAGATCATACTGAAAAACTTCCTTACAACTTCTCAGTTTTGCACTTTTTTTGGCATTTCATTCATATTAAGAATGAAGGAGGCTCCATGCCATCCTCTTACCCCTTGAAATTAAAGCCAGAGGAGGAGTAAAACATTTCATGGCTTTGTTCTACCAACTTAGGAGTTGGCTTGGACCTTCAGCATTCTTTCATTAGAGATTCTGTCTAATTTAAAATTATACATAAAAGGACAGGAATAGTGCCTGCATGTGGCGCAGAAAGTAGTATATGCAATAAAAGATGTTTGTGTTCTCTTTAGCAAGGATAATCTGGTTACTAACCATTAGTTCTGAAGGTGAAGTCTCATGTCCAAATCCCTGAGCCAGGCACAAAGGTGATGGGCTCACATTTGTTGCGGGAACAGCACCATAAAAGTGTTGTTCAAGGTGATTTATCTCATGTTAAGATGAGATCAAAAGCCCTGTAGCGAACCAATAAATTGAAAAGACAAAACCGTGCAATTTTGGTGCCATTTTTCCCAGAATCTCAAAAGGAGGGGTTTTTTCCTATTTCTTAGAAATGAGGGTGGAGAGTGGAGAGAAATGAGCAGTTTCTGGCCTGTTTGCTCAAGCCACAGACTTACTTGAAAGGCAGCACAGCCCAGTCTTCATGTGAGGAAGTTGGTGTGTAATCAATAAAAAGAACTTGAAAGAGGGTAAGGGTCAGTGTTGATACCATCATCATTCTTTTTATTTATTATTAATACCTGCTTGCTAGAACTCCAGCATTAAGAAATACAGGATACCAGGCAAAACAGAGACTCCTCTCTCCACTCCCATCCTCTTCTACCTGCCTGGCTGTTTTATTTTTCCTCTAACTCCATCTCTTACAGTCCGTTGTTACTGGGATTGTGACTAAAGAAGTTTCCAAACCAAGTTGTAGTCTAGATTCTTTTTCTGGAACTGCCAGAGGGAACAATTGTGGTAAGGGCTGACAGGGTTTTCAAAATTTCCCCATCTCCCAGTGTGGAAAATGCCCCCATTCTCCTGCCACAGGGCAAAGCACAGGATATGTCCCTTGCCACAGTGTCTGGTAACAATTTTTGTCCCAAGCTTGGATGTTTGTGATGTAACAGGACCATGTTTTGAGAAGGAATGTAGGACATATAAACATCTAACGTGTGTTTTTAAGAAAAAGGGTAGAAAAAAATCCTCCTGTGGCAGGAGATGTCCATGTATAATAAAAACCTTTCTTAAATCTAATATAGGCTTTCTGAGGTGGTTTATAAACCAAGAATGTCACAAGATAACCAAATAAATACCTTTAAAATTTATATCCTTCAAATGAAAAAGATCGATCAGCCTATAAATACTGTGGGGTTCTGGTAGCTGGTTTTGATGGGGGTAGGAAAAGAGAGTCTCTTGATTTGGGGGAACTTTTTACCCAACAAGGTCTGAGAAGCCCAAACCAGTCAGGAGCACTGAAACCTTGTGTGCGAAAATTCTTTACTGCTGGTACCAAGAAATTTGTTTAAATTTTGCAGCACTCTCACATGGGTGGGAATTTGAAAAAGGCAAGTTTCCTCCTCTTTTATCCTGGATCAATGCTCACCTGGTCATCTTCTTGCTTTGGCAGGGAAACTGCCCCCAGTCTTACATCCTCTACTTTCACTGGTGTCAACCCCCAAATCCAGGTTTGCCCTCATCATCTCTTTCACACAGAAAAGTGCTCCCATGGGAAGCATTTGCCAATAAACATCTCCAGGTTTTCTTCATTCAGTTATAGCCCAGAATGATTTATTATAGTTATTTCAACTATGCCAAACATTCGGCTCACAAATTATTCTTTTCATTCTTTAATATTATTATTTGTATTATTGTAACTTCTGGTTGCAGCCCAGAACAAGGATATGCTTTGCATTTCTCCCTGTGTGGGTTGTCTGTTATTTCACTGAGGGGTCATATATGTGTAAGCTGCACTTTTCCTGTGTAGCACAGCTGCAGTTACCTGTGCAGATACGCCTGAACTAACAGAAAGGGTCAGTATTCGGTCACATGGATGCTTCGTAGTATTAATGTGAGTTGAAAGTGTTTGATTTGGGCTATCCACATTGTGAACTGCAGGGGCTCAGGTTTCTTCCCTCCCCTTATCTTACAAACCACTGCTTTTAACATACCCCTCAGGATTTCTTCTGTCTGATTCCCATTCCTACATCACACTGAGGTGTCCTGGGTAGGGTTTTTGTGTGAAAAAAGGAGGACTGGTCTGCCAGGAGCACATTTGTGACCAAATCAGCTCTTCAGACGTGTTCTGAGACAGTGATTGCTACAGACTTTATTTTTCTCTAATTACACCCACACTTATTTTGCTGTGCCTTGAAATCAATTCCTATCCCTGTGACAGCCAAGGGGAACCCCCCTTGCCCTCACTATGCTATGGACCAGATCCCAACTCACACGTGAAATTTTCAGCACTTAAATAAAAAGCTGTTCAGCCAATGAAACACTGTGGTTTCAGACGCCATTTGCCACTCGAAAACATAAAAAGCACCCTTTCTTTGAAATGTGATCTTGCCCATAATGTGATTTCATCACTGCTGACTATTATTTAGTGCTTACTTTCAGCTTGAATTTTTACCAGCAATTTAAAAAGAAAAACCAAAAAAACCTATTTTGTTTTAATCTCATAGAAAGTTTAAAGCTATTTTTTATTAGTGCGTAACTCTAAAATACCACTTTGGAATGAAGAATTATCTCTCAAGCACTTACTAGATAGGCTTTACTTTACTGTTAGTTAATCTGACAGTGTTTTATTAATAATCAGCCCTTTTTATATCGCTATAATGCATTTTTTTCTAATAATGCAGTTTATATCTCTAGCATCACCATTATAAAGAAGAATGTGAAATATCTCTCAGATTTGCTGTGTAGGAACAAAGTAGATAAATATTGCTAACAAATCACAGGCACTATTTCTTGTTGAATTTCTTTGCTGTTAATAAACAATGAAATATTTAATACCAGTGTTGAGAAATTTTTTTTTAGGTGGGAATCTGATTACAGTGTAGTCCACATCCACCATAAGGAAAGATGGAGGGAGTGGGTACTCCTGTTTTATTTTTTTTCCATCCTTGTTAATGATTCGTTGTTGCAAACCACCCATAGTTCTCTGCCTGTTCTTGCCTTCATTTGAGAACTATTCCATAGTGGAAGTGGAAAAAGCAGAAGCATGAATGGGGTCTTCTTCTTCTGTTTCAGGTTTTTCATCCCGAGATACAGTGCACTGTCTTCATTCTTTTTTCATTTAAACCTAGACCAGAAACTAATGGTAAATAACTTAATTATCACATAGAATTTAGTAAGTGTATGCAGGTCTGTGGCAAGAACTCAACTCAATTCACTACTCTCGTGATTCACACCAGCATAAGTGAAAGAAAAATAGGCTACCAAAGGAAATCCAGTCACAACACTGGGGCTTCCAGCTCCCCGTTAACCCCGACTGCTGAGCACTTAGGACATTTGTGTTATGTCATTGTCTGCAGTGTTTGCAATCAGTCCCCTGGAGTATAATCTGCACCTGGTATTAACACCTTATTCATACCTTTCTCCCCGTCATTGAGGTTGATGTGGAGTAAAATGGTGCTAATGTCGACCTCTTTCCGGCACTCTGCTGGGCAGTGTTTTCAGCCCTGCTCACTGTGGTACTTTCTGCTGCTCCTACCCTTCCTCTGCTGCCTGCCTAGCTACTTTCCATTCCTCTCAACACTGATCAGGCTTTGGAGAGTTAGCTGTGGGATCATCTCCCATTTCTCACAGAAACCTAAATAAATGTGGTCTCCTTCTATGCTGACTTCCAGGAAAAACTTGCCCCTCTCCTCATATTGCTTTGGACCTCTGCTTTGCACACCTAAAAATCTGATGGGACATCGTTTGCCTGCAATCACGTAAGAGGTCATTGCAGGGCTGAGACTCCAGCAGATTCCCTGTCCATTCATTGGAACAGAAGTTGGTTAGACTCAAAAGTAATTGCCAGACTCTCTCATTTCCTCCTTTTAAGGACAGTACCACCCACAGAAACTAATTTTGATCTCACAGATCAGCAGTGAAAAGTACAAACCATCCAGCCAAAAAAAACAAAAAAAGTTTTCCAGTTTCTCTGAAAACATCCTGGTGATTTTGCGTGTTTTGGCCAAGTCAATAAACGGTATCTCTAGACTGTTGCTCTCCTAGATGTTCTGTTGTGCCCATAAAGGGTGAACTCTGTTATAAATATTTATGTTAAAAACTGATTCTGCAGAGGCCAAACTGCCTGCCATTTCCTTCAGTGCAAACCCTCCCTTGACTTCAATGGGTAATGAGTATTAAGACTGAGTTCTTACTGCATGAAATCCATGAAACCCTAAGCTTTCCAAATCAGACATATGTGTAAAACCAGAATCTCCATCTTGGGAGAATGAGGTGCGTTCTGCAGGACATTTTAATGNGGAAATCTGTGCCTCTCGAGTACCTCAGCCAATGGGGAAAGAGAGAGGGAAATGCGGTCAGGAAACTGGGGAAAATAGGATAAAAAGGAGGCTGCAACCTCCAAAAATTTGAGACTCCAGGAGAATGCCCCATGGCCTCTCTCTTTATTTGAATAAAGTAAAGGGACTCCTCTGTCTCCTTTTGGGACATAAACCTCTGGTGTTTGCAGATTAATTTTCCTGACTCCAGGATAGACAACTAAAATTATAAATGGCTCAAGCCAATACTTCATTAAACTGTCTCAGAGGTTTATGGACCCTCAAGAAGAAAATCAGATAAATAACTTTTCAGTCTAATCCTCCTGACCAAAAGCCCTGCTGAGCAGTCTAAGCAAAGAGCAAACGTCAACACAAATGGGAGCTGGCTGCTGAAAGGAAGGTTTGATCTAGAGAGCTGGATGAGCACTAGGAGGAACGATCAGTAAAAGAGGAATTCCACTGTATTTAATTTAAGTATCCGTTTTATCTGTTCGTTATCAACAGCTCTATTGACAAGGTCTTCATTGCTTCCTAATTGTTTGTCCCAGTTTTTTTGTGCTTTTCTGCAGAGGGCTAGTTTGAAAAGAGTTCAGTTGCTCCTCTGTGTTATTTGTAACTCAGCCATCATTGATTTTATTCCTTTTCTAGTTTACTAAAGGGCCTGGTTTATCTCTTTTAGAACTCTCTCTACATGCTCCCCAGCATTTACACTGTTCTTTAAAGCTCTTTCTTATTCAAAACTGTCATTAATCTGTTCCACATACTTTGATCTGCCTGGTATCTTACACTTCTTGACTTCTAGCCTTCAGCAGCTTGGAGAGTAAACAGCATAGCCCTGAACCCTTCCTGCTGGTGAAAGCACTGCTGGAAGGCTGTTCCAGCAGAAACTGGACCAAGGAGTTCATCTCACTCAGAAGCCTTCCTGGCGTTTATCTTGTCTGTCTCAGACAGAACCAGAACATCTCTTTTCAGGTATCAGCCTGCAGGGAGCAAATGTCAAACGGCATCTTTGCTTACAGTCACATCACTTGTGGAAATTTGTACCAGTAGACGCAGAAAATGTCTCTCCCTTCTGCTGCAGAGAGGCTCAGGTCCATGGGTAAGGAGCAGGGGTTGTGATCTCTCAGGTGAGAACCACTGCAAATGTCCAGTGTAAGACCTCAGCTCTTCACTCGGGATCATTATAAACAAACAGCCCAGGGAACAAGGCCCTGGAAGCTGATGCAGAAGGATTTCAATAGACATTCCTGTGTAACATCCTTAGCATCCATGGTTTGAACCTCTGGAGAACTGTGTGGAGTGCTGAGAAAGGACACTGAAAAACTGGAGGTCCTTAAAGGGATCTGAGGAAACTCCCACATGGAGAAAAGACTCTTTTCTGTATAGGGACAAATGCAAAAGGAATATGATAAGATTGTATGAAATGAGGTCATTTGAAGGAAGATCATGAAATGAGGCTGGAGCAGGTGGGCTGAGAGCTCTGCTCTGCGGGTTTCATGACAGGAGAACAAAGAGGCAGCTGATGGGATTTTAAGAAGCAGAAAATTCCAAACTGATAAAAGGGACTATTTCTTCTCATTTCTTTGCCAGTGGAAAGCTCTGAGAATAAGAATTTAACAAGTTTGCTGAGAGACTGGCCACTCACTTGGATAAGGAGAATGCCTGGAATTAGAGCAGTAAAGGCTACAAACCCTTGGAAGAGACTTCACGCAATTCTCCTAGAAAACAGCGTGATTTAGAGAATCAGAGGTAGTAGGGGGGAGATGGATTATCCTGCACTGGGTCCCTTCCAGCCCAGGACATTCTGTGATTCTGTGATGTTTGTTGTGTTGTGCTCATGTCTTCTTTAGAAGCATCTGGCATTAGCCACAGCCACAAGCTGGTAGCCACAGTCACAGTCTGATCCAGGCTGACAATTCTATTGCCATTTTCTGGTGTCCCTCAGTTGCTTCTCTTGCCTCCTCCACCTGGTAAAAGCTGATTAAAAATCCTGAAATTGATTTCACACAACAATTCCAAACTGTTTTCCTCCTGAAAGGTTAAAAATAAGCTTTTTTTCCCTTTGATTTTCTTTTTTTTTTCCCTCAGAAGCTTATGGTGCAATGTTTTAATGAAAACATTTATTGCAAACACAGGTGCTAATAAACCAAATATGTCAGTGTGCATTTGGAAAATGTTTACAATTCAAGGGGTTGGGGAAGAGACTGAATATTTTAGGAAAAGACGTGTTTATGATGAAAAATACACTTCTTTAATATTTTTAATAAAAACACTGTGTTTCTTATTACTTTTTAAAATACTCTAAAAAATTTTGGGCAACTCACGTCTCACAGACGAGTTCAAATAGCCCCGACAGGGATTAGGAAAGAGCAGCAGGTCTCATCACAGAGCAGACACAGCCAGGTGAGCGGGATTCGACAGCCAGAAAGATTTATCCCAGGGTGAGGAGCAGAGGAGGGAGCTGAGGAAACCAAGTCTAGCTCCTGCTGTCAGCAGCAGCAACAGAAAATCCTTTTTTGAGACGGGCAGGAAATGCTGCCCGCTCCTTCGGGGCTCCTGGCAGGTCTCCCAGGGTTATCCCTCATCCCTTCCCCCCATCCCTGTCTGAACAGGGACCGCAGTGGGAGACCACACCGGTGTGTTCCTGATTAAATTGACGAGATGGGGCTGCTGACAGCAAATGCGGCCCTCTCTCTCTCCCTGTCCTCTGGCACTTCGAAACGAGCTGCTCCTCTCTCCGTTCTTGCCGAGCTCCGGAGAGAGGGATGAAAGGATAGGCATTAGCAGAGCCTCTAATTAAGCAGGAATGGGGAGTACATCCCTGCGATGGCTGGAGCAGGCTGGGGTACGTGTTCAGCCATTCCGGAGCAAACCGAATGACTTCAGGTTTCCTCTGTCTGCCTTTATCTTTGTCCCTTTGCTACTTGTTAATTGATCCTCTGTTTTCTCCCACCTTGGTTGAAACATCTGCTTTTAACGCTCACAAACGATAAACCCGTTCTCTTTTCCCAGCTCACGGGATGTAAATCCACACAGAAGGGGAAATGGAGAGGGGGGGAAGGGCTGCAGGCCATTTCCCCAACATTAGCATAATAACAGTGCTTATGGCTCGGTGCAGCCCTGAGTGGCAGAAGGGATAACCTCCCTGGGCTGGAATAACCCAGATCCCTGCGCCTGGAGCACCTCCCGAAATGTGTCGGAGGGCTCACACGGGTGCTGGGAGCTGGCTGTCAGCACGACTCACAGGTTTCTCGAGAAACAGCTAGCAGGATCAGGGAGGGTGTCTAACGCCTTCCTTGGAAAAAGTCAAATAAAATAAAACACTAATGTAAAATTGGCCACCAGCTTTCTCTCACGTACACACCCGTGTGTCAGCAAGGCTGTCTCCTGAGAGCATAAATTCCTGAAAATCAAGCATCCAGTTAGCCAGTTTAGGTTGCATCTACTCTTCTCCAAAAAAGATCCTCTTTGCAGGGTCTGTGCATGTGGCCTGGGCTGGCTCCTGGCTCTCTGCCATCCCTCACCCCTTCACTGCCTGCAGTGGTGCTCAGCAATTTAACCTAGTGGGATGCTGGCACACTTCATGGAGTGTCAGGGATGTGTCACCTCCAGGAAAGCAGCTCTGCCTTAAACCTCAGGCCGTTATTGCATGAGGTGCTGCTTCAGAGGGGAAAAGTGGGTGCAGGCTCAGTTTCCTCACTCTCCACACCCCGCAGTGCCCCTCATTCTCCAAAATACAAATGCCACCTCTGTCAGTCAAAATCTACCTCTGAGAAAGCCTGGACGAAAGGCCCTACCTGAGAGTGAAGCACACAAGGAGCTTGGTTGGGATCTGCTTAGCAGCTGCGCAGGTGGAAAATGGGGAGGTGAGCTCACACTTTCACCTCCAGTTTGTATGAGGGATGGGGTGAAGATCTCACATGCTTTTAGATGAAGGCCTGTGGATGCCATGTTCCCCTACATGCTAAAGAAGAAACGAATTATTTAGTTCCACACCTGCACAGTTCTATGCCATTGTCTGAAACTAGGGATTTTGCAGCAGAAGAGCTTTAATTTTTCCCAAAGATATTGTTATTATGATTATTTTTTTTATTATTATTTTTGTAATTAAAACCATTCCTGTGCTCTTTGGCTTTACTGCTCCACATTAAACAGCTCAGCACATCCAGCCACCATTGTGAGCACAACTGAAGGTCCCCATCAGTTTACCTGTGGCGATACCTAACTTCACTCTCTGTCAATATTGCAAAACCCTTGTAACAGCAGCAGAGCAAGTTTATCTGTGCCAAAGAACCACCACAAGACTGCTGCTGGAGCCTGTTGTCAGCAATGAGGGTGATATTCCCACCTGTATCCATTCCAACGTGCCGCATCAAGGCGGCATCAAGGTATAGATCAACAGCCTCCCGCCAGCCTCAGACTGTGTATGAAGGGAAAGAGATAAAGGTATTATCATTAAAAAAAAAAAAACCTGTCCAGAACCACATGACAGTAAGCCAGCTCTATTCAGCTCTGGGAGCCTGATGCTTAACACTAAAAAGTTGCTTTAAACTAAATTTTCCCAATTAAAAAAAAAAAAAATTAAATAAAGTGTTACAACTACAAGCTGTTTCAGCAAAGCCTCCTCAACAGATAATCGGATTTACATAATTGGGTGCTGGTGGGTCTTCAACAAATCATCAACATAGCAGCGTGTTTATTACAACCACTGCTCTTCACAAATAGCTCCTGGTTCCTCAAAATACACCACATACAGCTGAGGAGAAGACAAAGATGTGATTGCTTCTCACGGACAGGAGAAACACAGAGACTGGGACTGATAACCGTAGAAGATTTGCTGCATATCAAGAGCTGTGAGCTCAGTTTGATAACAGGCTGAGGCTCTTTTGGCTTGGCCACAGGGTCAGATCTGGCCTAAGGCATTTATAAGAAAAGATTCTAGGAGACACAGGTTTGTGGATCAGCTTAAAATCCATTGCAGTTTTTGTCTGCATCAACAACCCTTGTTCTGATTCTTCTCTCTGACCACCTCCACGAAAAATTCAAATTCCACAGAGGGAAAAATACCTTCAATCCTACTCAGAGGCAGCAGTTCCACCTCTAAGCCATAGAGCAAGAAAGGAAATGCTCTGCCCTGAGGATAGAGTTATATTTGGATGCAGTATTGTACTGATCACCCACCTTCCATCAGCCCTATGGGCACCTAAAAAGAGCTGTGATTCAGCTGTTTCTGCTACGCATCCAAAAGAGTGGAGAAATCCCTCTCCAGGATGGTGAGGCTAAATGTAGGAGCAGGAAAGAGGCTTCCAAAGTGTTGCTGGTATCTGTGCACAGATAGTGCCACATGCCAGGGACAGGCAGGGAACAAAGACAATTTGTGAGTGGGGAAATGGGATTGCCGAAAGAGATGGAACAGAAATGAGGTTTTAATCCCCCAGCCCATTCTTGCCCAGCACTGCCTGTCTGTGAGAGCAGGACTTTATCACTGTTGTCCACAGGGAACTTTCCTGACCTTCAGTTTGCTGGAGTCTGGCAGAGCATTGCAGTTCTCTAAGATGTGTGAAGACAGGTTTTCAAAACACACAGATGCTCCTATGAGCTCTCCCTGGCAGAGAACAGCCCACACCACAACTTGCTCAGCAGGCTGAGCCCCACAGAGTTCACAGGGCCTGCAAATCCTCTTGAACAGGTACAGCAGCTTGTTCTGCACTCTCCACTGCCACTGAGCTGACAGAGCCAAACACCTTGGGACCTGTGCATTTCCCAGACCAGATGAAAACATTCTCTCCTCTTTGCATTGCAGGGCTCTCCAGGTTAAAGAGGGAGAGAAAACTGTGTGCAATATCCACAGGAGGCTGCATAGGAGGCTGATTCGAGTGAATGCTTCAAAATTTGTATTTCCTTCTATTGTACAGCCTCCTGCAAGTGTTTTCCATACCCCATTCCCCCACCAACTCATCTCCTCTGCCTGCCTGTCTGCCAGATACACCATGCCAGCACTAGCATTTCTCAGATGCCAAAGCCTGTTGGCCTGGGACTACATTTCTCTGTATCACAAGCTACCAGCAGAAACCTTGTCATAGCAATTCCTCACATATTTTCTTCTGCTCTGTTTTTTCATCTCTCTGGAAATCTCAACTCGCTGGCTCATGGCTGTAGGCTATCACTAGGCTGGAACAGGACTTTTTCTCAGTCCTAAACAAAATGAATAAGGCAAAAGAAAACAGTGACAACAAAAGAAATTTTTAATGCTTGGAGTAATAAGTATCAGAGTTTCCATCGGCACTGGGGTGGGAGGACCAGGAGAGTGAGAAGAGACATAGGGGAGGATCACAGAACTGCTTCTTTGTTCTCTGAGCAGTTTGACTGGTGGCTTTGGCTGATGAACTGGCAGCAGACACACCACCAAATTGCTGTGTCCACAGTATTTCTGTCTCATATCATGGCAAATTTCACTTGGAGAGGTTGTACCCCAGCTGTGGGGTTGGAATTAGGGCCACCAAACTCACTGTGGATACAGACAGGGGACTGTGAGTAGTGAATGACCCATGCTTGGATGCTGAAGAGATGCCCCTGGGGCACAGGACTCTCTTTAACGAATACAGGCACTGTTCTTCCATTCTCTGAGCTATCTAACAAGCAGCCAAGCAGACTGAGGCAATCCTTCATCCTTTCTTTCCTTCCCTCCTCTTTCCTTCCCTGCTTTCCTCCACTCGCTTTATTCTTTTATTGTTCTCTCTCTTTTTAACACTTAAACTGAAGAAATGAGGTTTGTTTTTTCACCAGCTGAATAAACTTTGAGGCGTTTAAGAAAAATAGTCTTTCTCACCAGGTGGGTTCTTCTCCACACCTCAGCTCCACTCACAACCCTGATTTAGAATCTGCAGCCAGTTAACAAGCTCAGAGGAGACACAGGCTTGGTGCAGAGGATCTCTTTACAAACACAAACACACACACACTTCCAGATGTTTCATCTTTTTAATAAAGATTGGAGCTGTGTGGAGAGAAAGGCTTCAGATTTGAAAATAGCACAGCAGCCCCTGAGAGGGGTTCTTGGGTACCCACTCAGAGCTCTGGTGTTGGGTTGGGGCTTCTGTTTGTTCATTTGCATAGTCCTGGAATTTTATGCAGAATCCAGCCTTGTAAATTTCTTGTTGTCTTGCAAAAGTTGTCTCTAAAGGACTGAGAAAAATCTGTGTATTAAATCAAAAGCATTTTCCTGCCCTCACCTCCCCACTGTAGCCTCTCCCAGCACACTCACACAGACACAACTTCTTTTCATAGCAAGGCTTTAATTTAAGAGCTAATGCCTTGCATGGGTACCACCCCTTCCCAAATTCTCCTGCTTTTCAGTTTCTATTCAGATTCAAAGCCAGATTATTTTAGCTCTACAGCCCTGGGAAGTAAAAAAAAGAATTTACAACATTTGAAGAAGCTGCTGGTACTTCTTTCTTCCCTTTCTGTTCATATCTGGGCGATGTTAAGTGTAAGTCTATTCTTTCTGCCTCTGCAGACACAGAGACAGATGGGAGCCTCATAAATACAAATCCTGAATTGGAACTTCCCATTTTAGACATGAGAAGGGTTTTGATTCTCAGGTGAGCACCCAGAGATCTGAC
Source organism: Oreocharis arfaki (assembly GCA_013398015.1). Classification (NCBI taxonomy): domain Eukaryota; kingdom Metazoa; phylum Chordata; class Aves; order Passeriformes; family Paramythiidae; genus Oreocharis; species Oreocharis arfaki. Next base: position 145,702 of record VZRR01010571.1, on the reverse strand, counting down.
AGAAACAAATAAATTAGTAAGTACCCTCTGAATTTACACGAATAGAACTGGTCCAGAACATGGCCAAGGCACATGAAGACCCAATTAGCTGCCTGGGAAGCAATTAATTGTAGGCAAAACAGGGCTGCATTTCTAAAGGTTTGGCCTTGATGCCTCAGCCCAGCAACTGTGCCAGGCATTTGCCTGCCATGGTCACCAGTAATGGCCAGCAATGAGTTTGTTTTCACTTAAATGTTGTTGTGCATCCAATAGTGAATAGAGGGAAGCTGTTATAAAATATAGCTTTAGATACAGCCAATTCCTCTGGCTCTCTCAGAGCCAAACCCAAACTTCTCAGCCAGGCTGAACAGCTTATACTTCTGCTTTTTTATGCTTGATTACATCAAGGTGGGGAGATTTGCACATAATTTTCCAGCAATCTTTGTGCTTTACACTGGGCATGCCAAAGCCAAGCTGTGGGGTGCAGCAGGGAAGCTGATCAAAATGAAATACAGTGGAGGGAGTTAGGAAGCGAAAAAAACCAAAAGTATCATAATCAACACCAGGTGTGGGCCAATTAAACAGTCGTTCGGTGTGCTCACGGGAGGACACTCACAATTTGCCCAAACAAATCCATGCTTTAAAACTCTCAGGAGTTTCACAGAAAAATCACGTTTCTCTTCAGGGCTCTTTAAAAAATAATTTAAACCACTCTTGTCCATACACACCTGCTTTGCACACCAGCAACAGTTCCTTCTCAGCCCAGGAAAATTGATCAGCTTGGATTAATGTGCTGGCAAATGCTTTTTCCTTCCCAAGAAGTCAAAGAGTCCTTCCCACAGCTCCCTTCCTTCAGCTGCCCCCTGTAATTCTCCTCTGACTTTCTTCCAGGGAGTGCCAGCTTTGGGTTCATACTTTCAAAAGGCATTTTAGGGGCAGCAAGGTGTTCAAGCTTGAGTTATTTTTAGGATTCAGGCACCCAGCTCTCGGGCTAAATTGAAGCAGTCCCAGGATCAATCAGTGCTATATTTATTCCAAGCACACTTTCCTTTTGCTGCCTCATTGTTTGATGTGGAAGGAGGTGCACGTCAAAGTTGGCAGAGTTTCACCACATCCCGCCAGGACCTGCTGCCCACTTGACCTCCATCCTGTCCTGGGGAGCCATCCGTGGCTCAGCCCCTATCCCTGGGACAAGCACAGCAATTCCAAACATCCATCCAGCAATTAAGTCCAGCCACAGTAATAAGCACCCCACACCCTGATGGGGTGGACGAGTACCCCAGGACAACCTCACTTCCTCTTCAACATACACCATGTGGCACCAGAGCATGATCCCTACTCACAGCTGTGTTTGTGCCCCAAATCTTTTTTCTTCGGCATGCTGGAGTGAATCAACTTCATATGGCTGGTGGAAACTTGGGATAAATGTTGAGTTCACCCCTATAGTCCACTGTAGTGTTCATGCAAGATACTTCCAGTCCTCCAGTGCCTTCTCAGTGTCCCCCTCCCATGTCCTTCATGAGTAGGCTCCCACAATCCACAGCGAAATATTACATGGAACGGATCAGTAACATGGAACAAGGATTTCCTAAGGGGTTTTTTGCCTCTCTCCTTACCTCACCGCCCAACACAAGCCTTAGTGCTTGCACCCAGCACTGTAGTATCAGAAGGAGCACAGCCACCCACAGGTCAGTAGCCTTCTCAACAGTAGCCAGGAAAGGGCAGGTTAAAAAGAGCTACTTAGGCTTAGAAGGTGGGAATCAAACTTAGGGATAGGATTCCTCCATCCACAATCCTGTATTTCAGCTGATCAAATCCTCCTGTGTGGTTTCCTGTCAACTGCAGTTGAACCCTCTTCCCCTCACACTCCTACAACAATAAATCCTATCCTGGGGGCTGACAACTGTGGAGGGCTGTGAGCCCTTGGTGCAGGAGCCCTCTGCACTCCCTTGGAAGAAAAAGGCCTGAAGGCCAAAAGAATCTACCCAGAGATAAGCAACCTTCCTCGGGTCATGGTGAGTTCCCGACATGCCTTGTTTTCTTTATGGTAATTACCTGTACCCTGCTGGCTAATTGGTTCCTACCCCACCCTGCATTTCTCATATAAACCCCTGCTTCTACCCATGCAGAAGGGAGCTCTCATCCCTGGCCTCCCCTTTGTAGAGGCTGGACAATAAAGGCTACCTCTGTGGAACTGCCATATGAGGCTCCTGTCCCTCTGTCCCTGTGTTCGCCTGGGTGATTTCACAAAGAGCTGATATCACTTGTAGCAGAGAAGTTGCTACACTTGCTGAAATCATCCGTCGCCTAGGGAAGTTGCTGAAACTTCTGGAAAAGCTTTCCCTTGGTGGAATGCTTTCTTCTAGGAAGATCGCAACACACCAGGGTGGTCCGACACAGGACCCCGACGAAAGGCAATAGACAACCACTTTTGCATGTGTAACTAACATGCATGGTGGGAAACGGGGAAAGTGTCACCCGCTGGGGCTAGCCAGGAATTTCAAGGCTGCCTTCACCTATAAACAGTTATTGATTATTCACTTGGAAGGTCAAAGGCAGAGGGGAAGGATGCTGGCTACACTAACCTTGGAGAGGAGGTGTTGAATTGGCTTCATTGTCAGCCTGATGGCATCTGGGCATGTGCTGATCTTTGACCTTGGCCTTAAAATAACTGATCAGAGGCCCTGGACCCATCACAACAGAGGAGAAGCTTTCCTGAGTGCAGGAAGAGATGCACACACACCTCCCCTTGGATCCCTCCTGTTTGTGCTCCTCAACAAAATTACAGAAGACAATCATCTGGCTGTTGTCCTGCTTAATGCTGGTCGTCAGCTTCGTTTGAGGTTGGCGATTGTCATCAGGAAGGCTGCGGCTGCCTCTGCCACTTAGCATTAGGATTTATCACATCAAATGTCATCACTTTTTAGCTTTTATTTTCGAGGGATTTTGGCTCTAACTATATCATCAGGGGGAGAAAAAAAAGTATGTTTAGCATGAATGAGACTGCCTCCTAAGCTCTCCTAGGGATTTTAAGTTTCAGAAAAAATGCCAGATTAAAGAAGCAGCTCCCTGAGCAACAGAACCAAGGAAACTGGGTAATTTAAGGATTTATGTCTTAGAACTCAAAGTCCCTTTAAAATTTCTGATGTCTATTAAAAGCTTAGGTAACACTACAACCTAAAGTTATTATTAGGGCTCCTCTTCTCCTCCATACGTCTCTTTTCCTGATATCCACAGGAATTTAAATTTTTTGAGGCCTTGACCCATTTGCCAAGTTTGCTTGACACAAGCCAAGAGGTTTGGAAATTGTTATGTGGGGTCTGGTAGGTGCCTGGACTATCACAGATGTCTCAATTCCTTAGAAAACTAAACTAAAACTCTTGGGTGAGGCCCTACCTCCTCCTGTTGCACCCGGATTTTTATAACCACGCATAGAGAGCATGTTCTGCTCCTGGAAAACTCCATCACACTCGGGATGAGCCAGAGCTGAGCAGCTGCCCATCCTGCCAGCACAGCTCCCTGGGAGCACCATGCCCTGTCCATGGAGAAATCCAAACTGGCACAGCCTGGGAAAGACAATCCTGAGGTGTGGAATCTGCAGAGCACTCTCAGCAGGGCTGTCTGGCACCATGGACAGGCCGGATGACAGATGTTGGATGAGGCCATGGCTGGAAGAGGAGAGGTGCAATATAAATGTATATCCATCAAACAGCCTGCCTTGTGCAGCCAATAATACCAGAGATTAAATCAGTTTTCCTAACACTCCTTTCTGCCATTTCCTCAGGGTTTTTGCATTCACTTTGGCTCGGAGTATGTAAATAGACTGATTACCTGCTGCTTGATTCTCTTTCCAAAACACCACCTTCACATTGCTTGTGCCAGCAAAGAAAATAACTCATGGTGTAAAACCAGTTATAGATCTTTTCATTATTATTTGATGGCAGCATTTCCATCATTGTAGTGATTGATCAAGCCATTAAATCTTGTTCAAAACCTGCGCCTTTCCCCAGTTCCTGCCACTGCCCATGTAAGTATCAGGGGTTCATATCCAGCAGTTCTTTTCTTCTTCTTCTTCCCTAATCCTTTGACAGGGGCTGTCAGGAGAGGTTTCCATCTGCTTTCCAGAGCTGAATAACTGGTTCATTATAAAGTCAACATGACAGGTTGTGGAAAATGGAATGAACACCTTTCCATAACCACTGTATTTATGCAAAGAGAGATCAGTCTTCAGTGGGACTGCTTCTTTTTACAAATGTCCCTGAGCTGGGAAAACAGCATGGACCAGAGACAGCAAAAGGATTTTTGTTGTCAGTGGTTTAGAAGATTGCAGCGCCAGGGGGAAAAAAAAAAAGGTTGGACATCAAAAAATAAAGTGCGTGTTAGAAAAATTTGAAAATATTAGCAAGAAAGTGTCTCATCTAAATGGGCAAGAAGAGTTGTGTCCTCAGACAGTTGTCTGAGTTTGCCTAGCTCTGAGTTTAAGATAATTGAGGTTTCAGCAGTCTAAGAGCCTTGGGAAAAAAATTTAAAAAATAGGCAAGGGAGTGACAAGTTCTGAGACCCAGAAGTCTTCACTTGCGGGTTGTGGCAAGGTCAGGTGGATTTGGAATCCCCTACCAGGCATTTCAACTACAGTTCCACCTCTATCAGGAAGTCGCTTCCCTTTGTAACATAGCTGTAGTGTCCTGCAACAACATTTGCCTTGGAAAGGGTGGCTGAGTAAATGCACGTATGTGGGCAGGCTGCGGAAAACAGGCAAATGAGAGAGATTTAATCCTCCTACGATCTCAGCAGATTCTCCCTGACATTGCCCCTCCCACCTCTCTCGAGCAGCACTGCAGTGACCAGGGTACAGTAAAGCCCAGGAGGCCCTTAAGCCAGAGATGGCAAAGACTGATAAAAGTCATTCTGAAATCATGCACACAGGTCTGATTTTGGGATGTGTTTCCTTGTCAGCAGGAATTCTGCTCATGTGTGAATTCAAGGTTAACATGGAGAGAGAGTTTTTTGCTTGCTCTGAAGCAAGGCCAAGTTGGATGGAGCTCTGAGCAGCCTGGGCTATTGGAAGGTGCCCCTTCTCATGGCAGGGGGTTGGAATGAGTTGGGCTTTAAGATCCCTTCCTAACCAAACCATTCCATAATTCTGTGATTCTGTGATCCCTCCACACTCAGGGAGCAAAGACAAAGGTGCACTGAGGGTGGCTCACACTTTTCAGAAGTACAGAAGTTCCTTGTGTCTAGCAGGATTGGTGCCCTCAACATCCTGAGCACAGACTCTGCCTGAAGAGCCACCTGCCTGCAGAACACCTCTGGAACAGGACCCTGGTTATTCAGAGGGCGTGAAGTTCAACATGCAGCGAAATCTCAGTTTCACAGGAATTTCACAGCTGAAAACATTCTCCCACTACAAATAAATACAGATGAGTTAAATCTGTGTATCAAGCACCACAGACACTCTGAGAATGATTCCCCCACACTGGAGGGAAGATCTGTGCACACACCACAGAGTGAAGCTGTGGGGAGAAATGTGGCTCAGCAGGACAGCCTACATAGCAATAATGTTACCACATTTTCTCTCAAGTTGTTTTTATCTGAAATTGACACATTTTATTGGGTCTAAGCAGGATCATAAAAACAATAAAAAAGATGCCCTGACATTTTTCTCCTCCCCTGCTGTCTCAGCCACTGCAGCACTGACCTTCTTCTCTCTCTATCCAGTTTATATTTCAAAGGAAAGGAAATTCGAAAACCATTTTTTCTTCTCTCCAAACTTTGCCAATATTTGAAATATTGGAAGATCTTTCCTGGTAGTAAAATGACCATAAAAATGTTACTTCCTCAGCAACTCCAACATATTACTTCATTTTAAAAAGAAGGGAGATCTTCACCAAAAAAAAAAAGAAGATGGGGAGATATGTGTCGTAGGACAATTATCTATCTCAAGAAAACTAGTGTGGATGGCCTGTGAAATTGGGCTTTTATCATTCCAGAACATGACTGTCTTGAACACATAGACTTGATCACTCACACGAGATTTTAGCTAGTCCATAATAACTTTTAAGTCTCCCTCTCCTGAGACCCTTAGGAATGGAGAAATCAGCTCTACCTGACGGTATTTGTGGACTTTAAAATCCATCCAGCACCGCTGTGGTCTCAGGTCACACAAGATAACACAAGTCAGGCAAGGTCAGTGTCAATAATAGGCATATGATTTGAGGCACAGGGAATGGTGTCTGTGCTCAGCAAGTGTCCACTGGGTCTGGGACCCTCTCAAAACAACCAAAAAGATCCTGATATATGTCATGGGGAGTGATGGAGTGGACTGAAAACCAAGGTCATTGGTGACAAATTTTTAGTAGCACATCCATGCAGACCAGCCAGGCATTACTGCTTTCTCAGGAGGTCACTTGCCATAGAATCACAGCATCACAGGATGGTTTGAGTTGGAGGGACCTAATGCCTGCCATGGGCAGGGACCCTTCCCACTAGACCAGGTTGTTCCCAGCCCCATCCAGCCTGGCCTTGAACACATCCAAGGATGGAGCATCCACAGCTTCTCTGGGCATTATTTTCCCCTTCTGTTACCTTAAACCAGTTACAACCCACCTGAGACCCTCTGGCCAGCAGGATCTGGAAAGTACAAGGTGATCCCAAGCATTGTTGTAGGCTTGATGGCCTCAGTCAAACAATAGAATCAGCATCCTGCCCCCTGAAATCATTCAGAGTGCCTCAGCTGGAGAGAGATTTCCTCCATTCCCTCCCCTAAATACACTGCAAAGTGCAAGAAATCTGGTTTGCTGTACCTCAGATTCACAAACAGCTACATTTTGGCAGTTGATGAAGCAAAGCTTCTCACATCCAACCTGCAGGTCTGCTGGTAGCACCTCTAAAACATTCTGAATCCTATTGAACTAACGATGTTGTGCAGACACACAGCATCATTGCTTAATCCTTTTAAAGCTCTTCTGCTGCACCAGGTTTGCACCAGTCCCTCACAGACACCTGTGAACGGTTAAATCAGTAAGGCAAAGAGGTTGCCTATAGGCAGCCAGTTCATTTCTCAGTATGAAAGATATTTATACTTTCTCTTTGTCTGAGTTATTGTGATAAATATGTTGTATGAGTAAGATAGTTGCAATCTCATGGAACTACTTGCTGTAATACAGAATTCATGAGCTCCTGGCAACAGACTGCATTAAACCACTTAACAGAGGTCACTTCTCCAAAGTTTAGACATTTGCATTCTAACCAGCAGCTTGGCTGCAAGCAGTGATTTATCCTCAGGTCCTTAGCCCCTAGCTGGAGCTGCTGGGGTGCTGGAGACAGTGGCTGTGTGTCTGGAACACCTCATGGTGGCCTGCAAAACAAAGCTGAGAATTGGTTTACACAGACCTGAAAATGACATTTTATTCCTCTTCTTTAGCAAAATTATAAGTTGTATCCACAAGGTTAGAATAGCTACTTAATATGGCCTCCAAAAATGGGAGCAGAGCAAAGTGCAGGTGCTGTAAAAAGCTATAGGTACTGAGAGTTAGAAAGCAGCGTTAGTTTTTTTTCTTAAATCAACCTCTTCAAGGACATCAGCCATAAACAATAGAGCTACCTCCTCCTCACCAGGCTGGGACTCAGTCCTGAATGCATTTCCTGAAAAAACACTGCCTTGGAAAACATCTACAGCTTGCTCAGGTGGGAAAGGGAGCTCCTAAAGCCAGGGCATAAAGAGAGGCTCCATTTTGCTCCCTGATCCAACAGGACACGGACTCAAATATACACACACCCTTCAGTGGTCAGAGAAAACAAGGCTGCAGCTTGACAGTGGCTTTGGTGACTTACACAAGAGTTTGCATTTCTCTCTGCCAGCATTTTTCAGTACCTGGTCCCCTGCTGTCATGTCCCAGCTGTGACAGACTGTTCAGAGGAGTTTTCCCCCACAGAACGTTGCCAGATGTGTCCCCTCCGGGTATGGCTGCTCACATTCTGCATCTTGAGCATCATTCCCACACAGCCTCTGGCTGCAAGGACTGAGCCTCCTCCAAAGCTGCAAATATAGGATTATTTTATTTATTTTTTAAACAAAAGGATCCATTTATTGAGGAAGGAAGAATTGTGGGGAAGAGGATAGTAATAAAACACCATTCTAAAGTTGGGGCATTATTTTTAAAGAAAATTATTAGTGCATAAAAAAGCAACTGGGTAAATAATAGGTTAGTCCATCACATAAACACATTCTAAAAATAGCTTTATTGGATCTAAAACATCTATAGCAGCTCAGCTTATTTATCATTTTAATACATATCATAGTCACAATGAATTTATTAAAATGTTGTATCCCATAATCTGACTGATCAAACTCAGATAAATTGTTGTACATTGAACATCTTTTTAACAAGCAATTAATCACAGCCCAGAATGCAGCAAAGGAGCTAATTCTGATATTTACTGTTCTTGGTGGTATAGGTAAAGCATTCTCCAGAGCTCTTGAGTTCTTCTTGGTATCAGTACCAGCCAGGTGTGTTATGTAGAGATGTCTCCCTTCATGCAAAAAAACCAATATCATACGTATACCTTTGATACAGATCAGCACAGAACCCCAGCCATTTTCCCCTGTACATTCTGACCTCCATGATCTGTATCCAACTACTTTATTGCCAATATCCCTCTTCCCAGCACCACTTTGTTTTGAATATATCTGAGTTAATGGATGATCTGTGCATTCCCAATTCAGCCTTCTCCAAGTAATGTATATACCAAAAATACTGATCTGGATAAGATACAGAAAGTCAATTTATTTCTAGGATCAAATGCTACTGAAGCAAATCCCTGTCGTTTTAATCCCGCCACATCACTTCCAGGTTAAGTACTGGCTTGATGCAACCTCATTACTTAAGGTTTTCTTTCCCCTCTCTTTTCATGTGTTTTTAAATGAAAACTTCTCAGCAATCTCCTCTCTCTGTTCTAATACTGTAAATAATTGATTACACTGATAAAACATTTTGGCTGGACCACAGTAAACGTTTACCTTCAATATGTCCAAAAGCAAACCCAGCAACACTGAGGGGCTCAGCATGGAGACAGTTTCACTGAGGCCATTAAACCATCACTGGGGTGTGGGTATTTGTTTCAATAAATTGTTTGTGTTTGTTATCATTTCTTTGTAAAACTAATTAAGGAACTAATTGATTGTTTTGTTGTTCTACTAATTAACTCCATATGGTGCACATCTCCATGGAGATACTGTATGAGTTATTGAAACTTCAGTGATTTAATGCATCACTATTGGATGTGGGGACACTTGTTTAAATCTAAGCATCCTTTCTATTTAAATCTCCTTTGCAGATGAGCTTTCTGCGTTTTCTGTCTCTCTCTCTTTGGTTAGAGACAGCTCTAGAAAAGCAAGCAGTTTGAAAGGCAAGACAATCAAAGAAGATGGAGATGCAGTTAATTGCCATTCTGTGAATAAACAAGGAAGATGTTGGCAACTTTGTCTCTGCTCCAGGCTAGTGAAAGCAAAATCTTTAGGTTCACTCAGCCAACAGAGCAAGGTAGGTTCCTTAAATCAGTGATTCCACAGCAATCCAGCTCCTCCTCCAGCCATCCTCTGCATTAAAAGCTGAGAAAGATTAGCACAAAAATAAGTCCCCCAACAAATCTCCTGGGTGCCCTCTACCATCCCTAAAATCAGGAATGGTGCAAACAATTCCAAAAAGCAATTAGTGGAGTTATTAAGTTATTCCACAGACAGCACTTTCTCCTGGGATTCAGGAGACACAGGTTCAAACCCTACCTTTGCTACAGTCTCTTCATTATGTTAGTACGTATCAACCATACGGCATCTAAAAATCCCCAGCATCTGTGTAGCGCAAGTAATTCGTGTTCCTGTGACTGGGAATCTGATCCCATATGTTCCTGGCTATTTTTACCCATTGTAAGTCACAGCATGATGCTTTTGGGTCACAATGGTAAAAATTGAATCCAGGACCTCTGGTTTCAAAAAGCACGAGGTTTGTCTCTCAATCATCTCCAAAGTGTGAAGGCAGAGTCGTCATTCTATCAGAATAAATTAGTGTAATTATCTCCTCTGTTGAGGCCAAGGCAGCAGTTGCTAAAACAGCCCCATGGTCAGCTCACACAGACGCAGGTTTTGCACACCCAACCAAGCACATACAGAAAATTAGGTTCAAAACATACTTTGTGCTCTAAAGACATTTTTTGGTGAATAAATAAACACAGCATGGGGTAAATACTCAGACCTCTCTTTAGAGATTGGCTCTGATGAGAGTGACTGGATAAATCCCTTAAAATTTCATCTGTGGTTGAGCTTTATAATGATGAGAGAGTGGACTGGACACAGAAGAATTGCTGTTGTATTTCAAGTTTTCAAGCTGCCTGGCTCAGATATAGAGGGTTGTATGCAAAAGCTCCATGTAAAAATTACTTCCCTGAGGTCTGGGCTTGATCCTAGAAAGCTTTTGAGTTCCAGTGATCCTGAAAGCCGCACTGGCAGACACTGCCACTGCCAGGAGAGCCACCTATGCCTGCAATGGGGGAGATGAAAAGGCATCTCCTGCTCCGCTGAGCTTGCAGTGGAGGACCTGTTCAAAAAATAAGTTTTCTTGCTCACTCATTTCCTCAGCAAGAAAAGGAATTAGAAGGTAAAAGAGTTAGATCCAGAATATTAAAACCCACAGTTAGACGTCCCTGTAGCATCAGTTTTCCCAGTGGTTTTTTTTCCCTAGAGTCCAATCATTTAAGGAGTTCTCGGAAAATATCAGCTCCTATAACCGAGTGAGAACTTGAATACAGGTTTTTTAGGCTTTCTCCCTAAATAAATCCACAAGTTCTCTGGGCAGTCGTGTATGTATGTGGGCAATATAAGCACGCAAGTATGTACTCATATATCTGTAAACACAAAATTTCAGGCTTCTTAAGCCAGGTTTATGTTTGGAAGTTTTAGCAGTATAGTCTGTCTTGGGATACAAATGTGAGTATCCCCCGAAGTACCCCCCAACTGAGGGGGCCTTTGGTTTACATCCCTGAGAACATTAATTCCTGGAGCTGCCATCTTATCTGGGACTGAGGGAAGGGGAGTGAGAGGCAAACACTGACTCTGACATGTGGTGAACTTCCCTCAGGCTGAGTCTTCTCCAGTGCCCTCATCTCGACTCAGTGGCTGCTCTTTCTGCCAATCAGTCTTTCAGGAGCCAGCAGCAAACCTACCAAAGCAACAATAAACCAAATCAGGACAACCAAACTGGTCCGTTCTATCCTCAGTTTGACCTTCATCCAGTCTGCTCAGGGAACGAAAGGTCCAGAACCACATGGACCCTGCCTGGAGGCTGACACAGAGACAGAGAGAGAGAAAAAAAAAAACAGGGAATAGAGGGGGGGAACAGAGGGGAATAGTTTTTACTTCCTTGTACTCTTTATTATTCAGCCCTGACCTGTTTTAGCCTTAAGTATTTCATCGTGACTGATGATTGCTCTCCTCTGGCCTTTGTTTTCAGCTTTCAGATTGTTGATGTATTACTGAAATGATGTTGTCTGAAGCACCTCTGCTGATCACGGAGGCAGCAATCAGCTCACTCTTCGATGAGCTATTGAGACAGTCAGGCGGGCAGCAACATTAGCCTGTCAATTCTGCCTCTTCCAACAGTTAGAACAATTTTGGTGAATTATAAGCAATAGAAAATCACTTTAGCTGCTCATTAGCTGGGAGACAGGATTGATGATAAATGCTCAGAGGCTTCAAAATGGCTTATGCAGACATAGTGTCCCTCCACAGCAAGGTCCAGTTAACTCTTTCGCTGGTCAGGAAACAGTGGTGGTTACAAGCCAGCGACCTGTTGGGCTCTGCTCATGGATTGGCAAAAAAACCCAACTCTAGCAGAAGCCACGGCTTCTAAAATGAAAGGAATCTGTGAGATTTGAACTTCCATATCTTACTGACCTGCGGGAGTGAGTCCAGAGGAGGCCAGCAAGTTGATCAGAGGGATGGAGCAGTTCTCTGTGAGGAAAGGCTGAGAGAGTTAGGATTGTTCAGCCTGGAGAGGAGAAGGTTTGGGGTGACCTCATTGTGGCTTTCCAGTGCCTGAAGGGAGCTATACGATGGACAGAGACTATTTGCAAGGGCCTGGAGTGACAGGACAAGTGGGAATGGCTTCAAATTGAAAGAGAGGAGATATAGATTGTATATTGGGAAGAAATTATTCCCTGTGAGGGTGGGGAGGTCCTGGCACAGGGTGCCCAGAGAAACTGTGGCTGCCCTAGCCCTGGAAGTGTCCAAGGCCAGCTTGGATGGGGCTTGGGGCAACCTGAGATAGTGGGAGGTGTCTCTGCCCATTGCAGGAGGTTGGAATGAGAAGGACTTTAATGTCCCTTTCAGCCCAGGCCATTCTATGATCTTCCAGCTGGGCTGAAGAACTCCATCTCATTTTTTGCAGGAATGCAGCATGAAGACCTTGTTTTCCATGGTCTGATCTATCCAACTGAAACACAGTGACTTCAGCAGCCTGATTTCATTCTATTCACACACACCTGAACTGTGCTTTAGATGCACTAAAGCATGTACTGGATGATGGAGTGGAGAAGGTCTGTGGGTGCAATATGATTGCCTTGCTTGGGGTTGCTTTCTCATGTGGAAGGAGATCCCTGTAAATACTAAGGTTGAATAGAAAGGCCTCTGGTGCTGGTGTTTTGTGAGGACAGAAAGTCCTGCACCAGAATTTCAGGCTGCTGACATTGCAAGTCAGGGCATGTTGCAGTGTCCTAGACATGAGTTTTGGGAGTTTGATATTCATAGTTACGGGAAAGTAACTCAATCAGAGTTCTTGAACCAGCAATTTAAGGCTGGGTTCCTCACACAGGTCACATCTCTCAGCGGCAAGAGGTGAATTATTAGATAAATAGGAAAGGAAAGATGGACGAAAAAGGCAGTAGTAGGAGAAATTCTGATAAAATAAATGCACAGTAGCAATGATCTCACCCACTCACACAGTGGAAGCTGCTCAAACACCATGCCAATGAACCTTGAACAAGAACCTGGAAAGGAGCAAGAATGTAGAGTGAGTGTCTAAAGAGTGAGCAGACTGTCAGAGATGAGCAAAAACGGATCCCAGTCTCATCAGGGAGACAAAAGGCTTTCTACAGACATCCTAGAAAATGCCTGACTTGTAGCACTGCTGTGGTATTGGTACCTCACCTGCCCAACACACATCACCTCACCTGAAATAGGCAATGACAGAGCGGCCACCCTGAATGGGGCCGTTTGTAGAACTCAGCCCACAGAGTTCCCAAGATGAAGAAGCCCTTTGTGTGTGAGGACTGAATAATCCAGATATGGCCCTGAAATTCCGAGCATTCATAGACTAAGCTGAGCACCTCTGAGCACTTTGTCCCTTGTCTGCTCCTATTTTAGGCAACATGCAGGGGGACTGGTTCCTCCTGCCATGTCATTGAGAATAACAAAGCCTTTCTACAGCATTCAGGAGAATTGGATGGATGAAGGACAGAGAGGACAAAGGAGGTGATATTTTGAGAAGCTTCTTTTATTCAGATCAGGTCTTTTAACTTGCCCTCATGCCTTTGTTCTGCTGGTTTAATGATTCGTTCCTCCACGTCTCTCCTCTATTTCCATTTGTGTGGATCAACTGCAGCAGCAGGAAACTCTTTAATTGGCAAAAAACATTTGCTCATATGCAGAGGTCTGCAGGTAAAGGAGCACATTCAATGAGGTTCTTTCAGCATGGAGGAGAAGAAATTGCCATACCTTCTCTATTGGCGGGACCATTTTCTCCTCTTTGGATCTGGATTCTGAGATATCCACAACTGGTCAAATGGGCACTGCTGCTCCATTTTCCTTTTTTTTAATCAGGAAAAGAAGGGTGACACATGAAAGGAAACTGATCTGGGGATTGGGAGACACAAGTTTAGTTCCCTGGTTCACTGCAAGCTTCCTGTTGGTCTCCCAATAAACTCTTCAATGCATCACTTGAGCATTTCTCTGCAAAATGCTGTAAGAGACGAGATATGGGAAGGTAAGATTAACTTTCAGCTGAGATTAAGCCACTAATTCAATACATCACCGTGAATATGTCACTTGGACACCTAAGTCACTCAAGCCATATGGTGTTTAACAGAATCTCAGATCTATCCTTTTACAAGCCTGGTCCTTAGAGTGACTATTCTCTGGTCACCCTCCGAGATATGACAGCAGCAGCACTTCTGTACCAGGCTGGAGAAATACGGAATTGCTGTACTGCAGCTTGTGGCTTTGGGGTGTTTTGGTGAGTAATAAACAGCTCAGATCTGCAGTTCCTGAGCTGTGATCCATGGGCAGCAGTCAGTGGTCAGCAGCTGATTGATTTCTTTGTTTGTAGAGCAGCGCCTCTCACAAGTCTGTGCTGCCTTTGCCACCAAGGCAAAAGACTCACTCAGAAAACTGACAGATAATTAAATAAAAAAGAAACAAGATTATGCTTTGGAGATTAGTATCTCCATAGCAATCAAAAGTAAGGGAATGAGATACGCATGGAAGGCAGACCCACCAGGGAACTTGGTTGTGAGACAACAAACAGAGGGAGGAAACTGATACACAGGGTGACTTGATAACTCCAACAACTGAGGGACTGAGACACCTTCATACTTGGGTTGATTAATACACTGAGGTGTCATAAAAAGAAGCAAACCTGATATTTTGGTCCATCTGTACAGAGATGTGACAGATGCACCAAGAATACTGATATATCAGGACTAGGAGACCTCCAGCTGAGCTGGTGTTCGTGCCTGTAATTGATACTTTCCAATTCTGCATTCAGATGGACAGAATCCTGTAGGAGAATAGCAAACTTCCACTAAGACCTTTTAAAATAATAATTACTCTGTAGCAGTGCTGTGAAATCAGTCGTTAACCTGAGGCCAAAGTCCACTCTGTTAATCAGTCAGGGCTCATATTCTATCAAAAGAAGCTGGTGCTGATTGCTGGTCTAATCATAGGGTGACAGCAACTGTCATACGTGACACCTCTACTAGAATAAAAGCAGCCCTAAGGGCTCAGCTTTGCTGTGGGGGTTACAAGACAATGGCACTTCTGCTGAGGTATTTTGTGTTGGACATGGCAAAGTAGCTCTTCCATGACTTATCCATGTGGTGGCTCTTGGACTCTCAGTGGAACATCTCTCTGCCCTGAGAGCTGCAGCAGGTAGGAGAACATGACAGCGCAGGAGCACTGAGTGATGTGTTCTCTCCCAGGGACATCCTATCAGGTGGCTTTCAGTGCCTCTTCCCTGATAGTTACTGAGAGGTGAGAGCAATGAAAGCAGAAATCAGGGCTGGACTTCCCCTCAGCCTCTGCCTTTTCCTCTCACAGGCCAGATGAAATCCCTGCCTTTACTGACAACCAACACAAACTCTTAGCTCAGGTCCCAGGCACGCTCCTGCCGAGGAAAGGAAGAGCCTGCTCCAGAGTGCAGAACAAGGTGAGAACGTGGAGGGAAGAAAACCAAGAGTAAAGTGCCTAGGAGATAGGACAGCGAGAGTTACTGAAAGGCAATAAAAAGGGGGGAATTAGGCTGGGGGGAGGCAATTGAGTTGTAAAGGCACATCAGTGTGCAATTGAAGGAGAGAATGGACTGGCTACTCTATTATAAAGTAATTTTTGCCTTTGAACCAACACATTTTCACCTGCCCTGGATGAGTTCCACCTGAGATTCACCAAGCAGAGATTCCAAAGGGAAAGTACAGCAGCTCCAGGTTCTTTACTTTCAATTGCTTTATTACAATTCTCTCCATGTCCCCTCATCTTCTGCTTGTATTACAGATTACCCAGTCTCATACTCATCTGTCTCTAAAAGATTAAACTGTCCCCTGGAAAAGGCCATCACGTCCTGAAGGAGGAGATCCCATTTCCACTCCGTGCCCCAAGAAACAGAACCTTTGCGAAGTTTTTCAGATTTGTAAGTCCTCATCATGATAAGAAATCTTCTGGCTGGAAGTGAGAGCAAAGCCTAAGGAACCAGTAGGTTCCTATACCATGTGGCACAAAAACAGGGAGAGTTGGGCAGTGAGGGATCACTCAGCCATGACCAGAGTGGTGGAACTCAGCATCTTTGCAGGCTCTGTGGGGTAGGGCTGACTTTCTGGGATTCAAATTGAAGGGAGGAAAGGATAAACCTGTTGTGAGACACGGAAGAGTACAGACTACTGCCCATGGCTTTGTAAGAAAAGCAGCAGCAAACACCTCCCCTGCCATGCCTGGGGGCCAGGAGGACACAGCCATGCTGCTCCTTTTCACTGCTCACTCTCCCTGGGAGCTGGAGCTTTAGCCACGCCTTATGTATTCCTGACCTTGTTTCCCCAGATTGTCTGCAGCCTCCAATCTCTACTGTTCACAACAGCAATTTCCTTCCCGTTGCCGAGGTCCAGTTCCCATCAGTCATACCCAACCTCCCCCTTTTCCCTTCCCTCCCAGGTCACAGACATCTATACCAAGGTGCATATAAATCTCAGGATCCGGGTTATTTTTTCCCTTCTCACATCTAGACCTTTTCTCAAACTCTTGCTATCATCATCATTTTATGCCAACTCTTGACAGCTTAAACTTCACACTCTGTCCATTGCTTGGCAGGTGTATTACCAAGATGCCATTGACAACAATCTGCACTCTGCCTGCTGCACTACCCTGGCTCCTGGCTGGTCTCCACAATTCCTGAGCATTTCCAGGGTCACAGCTTCGTTTCCTGAAACCATTTCAGCAGCTCAATAAAGCTCCCACATCCAGCAGTGCAGCAGGAAGTATCCTTTTCCTTCCCTTCCCCTCGCACATCCCTCTCAAACAGGGCAGTGCCACCAGAGTGACAGGTCCTCATGGAGTTTTCTCCATCTGCTTTGTCAACAAGCAGTGAGGCAAAAAAAACCCAACCAGAGCCACAGTCAAACCATTCCTCTGCTCTCAGCCTTTGTGCCACAGTAACATATGCAGAGCAACACCCACCCTCACATTACCCCTCCAAAAGCCAAAAATCCAACTAATTAAAAGCCAGACTCTCCCAACAAACATCCTGCCCAGGCTTGGAGGGAAATGCTGGAAGCGCACAACAGCAGGCTGTTGCTGTGACTTAGTGCTTTGTCACCCTGTAAATATTATAGAGACCATATGGATTTTCAATACCTGAGCAAAACTCGGCCATTAATATCGAATGTAATAAGATATTATATGCATGACGATCACAAGGAGGAAATGCAAAGCTCAGAAACTGCCTGGTGGAGCTGAGCACAGCTTGGTTTTGCCATGAAAAAGTCAGAGGAAGCAATAATGAATCATTTAGCTGACAAATTTTCTCTCTCTGTTTGCAAACTATCTGCCAGCAGATTGCCATTTTCTCAGATGTGTCCACTCTTTGGAACTCGTCAGCGGACAATAACTTATGTGTCTAATTATGGGCCATTGCTGAGGGATTTGTTGCGGGTGTGCATCCCATTGAACATGAGCAGGTTTGAGCGATTCCCTGGGTCCAGTGGTTTGGTTCTCTTTCCTGACTGTTTGGAAGCCACTGTGGATGTTAAGGACTGTGCATCAGGAATCTGTTTAGCATGGCTTTGGCAATATTTTTTGAAGAGAAGCTAAAAACAGACCTTTGAAATATCTGGACCATTCCATTGCAGTCTCATAGCAGGTCAAGTTTACCTGGCTGTGAGGAGGGGATAACACCGGTGACTTTCTCTGACCTTGCTCTCCGCCTTACAGTCCTGCAGCACCAGAATCCAGAGCAGAGTTTGCCCTTGCAGAGATGGAAACCCGCACTGAAGCCCACACAACACTGGCTCCTTTCCTGTCTAGGAAGGCTGACACATTTTCTCCGATAACCTCCTAAATCCAGCGGACTTGGTGACAGTTTCACTGAGTTTAGGCCATCATAGCCAGTATTAAAATGGAGATAATAAGCCCTTGCTTTGCCTCCTGAGGGTATTTTCACTTGTTGAGAGGAACAAAATGCAAGAACCTGATAGAAAGCACCTTCCTTTCCACATCCTCCCTATCCTTTTCCTATATCTGTGCTGGCTGGTGGCAATAGAAAGGCAGTGCCCTTTGAATATCTGTAGTTTATAGGAAGCTTGCAGTGATCATTTGCATAATGGGCTGTACTCTCTGGTGCAGAGTGTGACAGGAATCGCTTACACACACTTTATTACAGATTTAATATAGTGCCTTTCAGCAGAGTCAAACACAGAGCCCGGCAGGAAAACAAGCCCCTCGTGATGCTCATGGATAAGCACATAAAGCAAGAATAAACTGAGATTAGGTATGGTAGGAAAAAAGCATAAAAGAACCTGAGTTAGGTTTTAAATGAGTTGATGAGCCTGTGGCTTGGCTGTCTGCAGGGAGATTTCTGCCAGGCTGCAGAGCACCAGAGAAAAGGCTCGAAGTGTGGAATTTGAAAACGGTGACAACACAGCCGCCAAGAATTAACCTGACAGTGCCTGCACACAGAAAACCCAGTGCATGTACAGTATCAACGATGATCACAACCACCGTTCTTTTCTTTCAGGTGCCTCGCAGCTGTGGCTGCTGGAGGGGGTCAGGAAGATGGATTGTCCCCATTTTACATACAGGGAAACTGAGGCATGGAGCAATGGGGTGACTTGTCCCAAATCATCAGTGGGGAATCCAGAAAGAAAACCCCATCTTGAGACACCCAGACCGGTTTTTATTGTCCATGCTGACAGTTACCAAACTGGCAATTGGACAGCCTGTAACTCACAGGGCTGCAGTAAGGAAAGGAAAAATGTCCTCTAGAAATTATTTTCATCTAAAGCTGAACCCTTGAGAAATACAGGGCACCATGAAGGGCCTGAGGTCCTGAATAGTTGCAACAGCTGCATTAAGGCAGACAGTTTCTCAGTGGAACACAGAAGCAGTCAGATAAACAAGTCACTTTCCTTAAGTTACAAGTGGCACAATTTTTTTTCTCTCACAGCTGCTGGGCCAGTATGGGTGGCTCTGACTTGGTGTTACTGATGTGCCCTGTTGGCAGAGCTGCAGGTGCAGAGAGGAGGCCACAGGCTGTGTAAATACACCTGATACGGCAGGAAAGAGGGAAAAAGAGGGAGATAAATTGCCTTCTTGGAACTAGTTTCCCATGACAACGTTAGAATGGTACAGGATATGGACAGTCCCCCCATTCCATGAAATACCAAAAAAAAAAAATTGAATAAAAAGAGGATGGCAACAAGGAAAAAACGTTTCAGTCAGGTTAGAAAAGCTATTACAAGCAGAAAAGGCTTAACTTGTAAAGCTGGATACAGCTGTATACAACTGCCCACAATGCAATCAGCTGCAGCTTCACTGATCCAAGCGCTTCAATAAATAACTTCAAAAAAGTTAAGACTAAATTTGCAAATACTTACAAAGCTTTCGGTGAACCATCTATTAGTGCCTGGCTCCAGGACATCTTTTTTCCTTCTTTCTGGTCCCACCTGGCTGACCTCTCCTGCAGCTTTCTTTTGAGATATCCAAGAAATCAAATTTCTCTCGCAGATTTCCACCCCTGTGGCTGGTGAGGTCCAACACACTCATTGTTGTGTTATTGTTCTACTTCACTGTTTTGTCTAAATCAGCAGCATCACTAGGGAAAAGATCGGGCCAAAAAAAATGGATGGTGCTACATTATTAAATTATAATAGTTAGCAGAATGGAGATCTAGAGAGAAAAATATATCTAAAAGGGGTTTGTTTCTATTGAAACTCTACAGTCCTTTGTTTATCCTTCTGATATATGCTTGGATGGAAATGAAGACAGAAGAGGCAACTCCTACTGGGTGAATTTCAGGCTGTAAGAAAGATTGAATGCTCCCTCTCCTCCTTTCCCTCTCAGCATCAGCAACTGTGTCCACACACTCCAGCGCCGAATGACTCAGTTTCCCTGAGAGAAACTGGTGCTGCTGAAAGCGTTAAGACCAGTCTGGGTATAAATCAAAGTTATTTGAAGGGGATAAAGGCTGAGGTGACTGGGTTTGTTCAGCTGGAGAATAGGAGAATGAGGTCAGACCTCACCAGGGGCTGCAGCTCCTCCCACGCTCCTATCTCTTCTCCCTGTTACCGGGACAGGACCCACGGAATGGCTGGAGATGGTGTCGGGAGGGGTCAGGCTGTAGATCAGGGAAAGGTTCTTCCCCCAGAGGGTGCTGGGAACTGTCCAGTCTCCCCAGCGAATGGGCACGACCCCAAGGCTGCCAGAGCTCCAGGAGTTTTTGGACAGCGCTGCCAGCGATGCCCAGGGTGGGGTTGTTGGGGGGTTCTGTACGGGGCCGGGAGCTGGGCTGGTTGATCCTTGTGGGTCCCTTCCCACTCAGAATATTCCATAACCCTGTGATTCTAAGGATCAACAGGCCCCTTGCAATCTGAGGCTGTGACAGAGCCTGTGCCAGAGTTTCCTGTTCCAGAGGTTCTTGTGCCAGAGGTTCCTGCGCCAGAGGTTTCTGTGCCAGACGTTCCACTGAGGCTCAGTGAAATAAAAACCACTTCTGGAAACGGCTGATAAATAAAAGCAAGAGATCTTAAAGACTAAGTTAAAACATGAATGAAATAACAGTTGAGAGCTGGAAATGAAACCTAGAATTTTGTAGCTCAAAAACGAGAGACAGCAAAGATGGATTTATCATAAAATGTAAAGACACGAAGTGACAGAACCTAAAAATAAAATTTCATTCTTAACTGTGCTGAATAGTAAACAATTAGCTGCATCTAGCTGGAAACACCACTTGGGCTATGAAATACGCCCTGACAAAAAGAATCAAAAACTT
This sequence comes from Oreocharis arfaki, assembly GCA_013398015.1. Lineage (NCBI taxonomy): Eukaryota > Metazoa > Chordata > Aves > Passeriformes > Paramythiidae > Oreocharis > Oreocharis arfaki. The sequence continues at coordinate 124,928 of VZRR01010571.1, read as the reverse complement.
GAGGAAGGAGCACTAAATCTGCTCTCTGTCTGCATATAAACTAATGCTGAAACCACTAAGAAGTGTCAGGAGACCCCTGAGCAGAGGAAAGGATATAGAACTGAGCTGTGCAGAAAATTCCTTTAAAAATTATTGGAACAGCTAACTGCCCAGGAGGAATTGCCTGAATGATTCCTACCACAGATGTGGGTACACAGGACCTGAAATAAACAGTTTAGAGACACCCCCAGGCTGAAAGCGTCCTTTCCACAGAGATGCAGAAGTGGAGAAATCCGCAGCCTTGTAGCCCCTTGGCTGCTCCCTGATCCCACACACCTTCCCTCAGAGGAGAAACTTGACATATAATACATCAAGGTTAAAGCTGGAAATCAATAGTTCCTGCCTAATTTAGATATTCATTTGATAATGAGAAAATTTACCTCTTTATGTGTCAATTTGCTCATATGTAAATGAACTACTATGATTAGACACCACGATAATGACACTTGGTCAAAGCAAAGATATTTTTAAATTCATTTCCTTGTGCTACATACACCTGAAAGCTAAAAGGTAAATGGATATAGTCTGATTTTAATGAGAGATGAGTGTGAGTTTAAGGACAATACGGAATTTCTTTTCAATGTATATAAAGACTTGGTAATTCTAGGGCAGGCACTGCAAGACAGCACCCCTCATTTTCCATTCAATAAACCCAGAGTTACACCGGTTATTCAAATCGGGGGTTTGGAGCAACCACTATATTTAAATGTGGATTTAATGTTGAAACACATTTGAATTGATCCTGAGTGTCTTACCTATACACAACCTGATATTTAATAGAAGTTCTGAATATATTAATGTTAATATATTAACAATATTAATAATAATATACAAATACAATGTTCAGCCTGGGGAAGAGCAGACTGAGGTCACAAACAGAATTTAAGAGACTAGAAGCAGAAGTTGTGTCCTGGTTCACTAGAGATGTACAAGAACAGCAAAAAGTTTTAGCAGCACGTGGACAACACATTGTATCATTATCAGCCACTGAAATTCTGCTTTCTCCACGAAAAATTCTAATTAATTACCACGACACGGTACAGAATGAGAACACCTGTTCCTAGGGAAGGTCACACTTCCTGCTACTTCATTTCCCTCTGCCTGCCTGTCTGGGAATATTCACCACCTATAACAGCATCAAATGAGTTCCTGTCCGTGTCATATTATTTACAAAACATTTCACACAGCCCCAGAGTGCTGGGACTTCGAATAGCAATAAACTCCAGTCTGGCATATCAATGGCTCAGGGAAATTTTCTATTGCAATTTTCAACACGAAATGAAACATCCTAGCTTGAGTCAAAGCTGGAGGAATATGTTCTAAGAGGAATGATTTTAGGTAATTCATCATTATGAAATGAAAATGCAAAAGCCATTGAAGTCGCCCAAAATTATACAAATAAACCCATGCTGTAAAGTCCCTGATCAGTGAGGGGTTATATTCAGCAGTACTTGGCCCAATATATGTTAAGATACTACATCACACTCCGTGTATCACAGTTTCCTTTCAAGGTGTGTGGCAAGAGCTTCTCAGAGCAACTGGAACACAGGACAGCCTCCACGACATTTCTGTCTGGACTTTCCCTTTGTTCTCAATACGAGGAACAGCAAACTGGAGAAATGAGTGTTGTATCAAGTCCAAAGAGATATTCAACTACTGCTCTCAAAACTTGTCCATCAGGCCTTTGCTCGCAGCTCTTTCTGCCTTGGGCTTTGCTGCGTGTGAGTAGAGGTGGATAGATGCTTTCAGAAATACAAATTGGTCGAAAAGCGCTGTCCCAGGAGGAAAAATTTATAAATATTGCATAATAAACCTGCACAAAGAATCCTTGAATAACTGTGAGTGAAACAGAAAGTCTTGTAGGCTTGAATCAAACGTTTCTGCTTGACTGCAATGTGAGATATACAGCTTTATTGGCTGGAGAAGTCAAGCTATAAACCAAAACTCTTTTTGGAATTGCATTAATCAGTACTCAGTGAGCTGACGGAATCCCCAACCCAAATAAGTCTAATGAGTACTTAGTGCCTTTGGCAATGCTGAGAAATGCTGATTCTCCCAGGTATCAGTGACGGGACAAGTGGAAATGGCCTCAAGTTACACCAGGGCAGGTTAGATTGGATATTAAGGAAAAATTCTTCAAAAAAAGTATTGTCAAGCCCTGGCACAGGCTACCCAGAACAGTGGTGAAGTCACCACTCTTGGAAGTATTCAAAAACATGTGGATATGACATTTGTTTACGTGGGTTATTGGTCGGCTTGACTGTGCTAGATTGATGCTTGAGCTGGATATTAAAGGGCTTTTCCAAAATATATAATCCCATGATCCGGCACTTGAACCCTCACAAGATAAGCAGGAAAAGTCTCCCAGTTCATGTAGGAAAGGCTGCTTTGTGGGAGGAAAAGCACTTTAATTCACTGCATTTCCAGCCTTTCAAAGTCAGCCTCACCTCAGGGGTCCATCTCTGCTTCCTGAAATTAGACAGCTCTTCAATTCTTTTGTCAATTTTTGGCAGGGACTGGTTTCGGATCAGAATAGCAGACGAGATTTGTAGATGGCAAGGTGTGTAGGAAAGGCAGCATAAGAATACTCAGCTAAAAACCCAGAAGTTGATCCACAGTATAAGTAATGTAAAGTGCTGCCTGGGAAGGCTGGAATTACACAACACACACCAACTTCAACTTCACTTTAAGGTGGAAAGAAATTTCAACTTTTTAAACTGGCACTACACATGATCTGTCCCAAACCAGTGCCATTAATCACATGTGTCCTCTCACATTCCTGCTGTCTGAAGGTTGGGAAAATAGCAGGGTGACACTCAAAAAGCTCTAAGGAAACTTCCCTAGATCAAAATCAGATGAGAACTGAATTATAGTTAAAGCAGATTTTGTGCCATGAGACTGGTGGTTCGTTGATGTGATTATCGACAGCTTTGAGCATCATATGAATAGTACATATCTGGCTTCCTGAGAGTTGCTCAGTGTGTCTCAAGAGAAATTATGCCTTTCAGTCAGAAATGACTGTGTTTCTGCTGCGAGTGACAATCTCTCTCACTGCACAAAGTTAAGCAAGGCAGAGAGGATATTCACTCCACTCTCTCCCATTGTTTGATCCAGCCAGCACAGGCAGCTCGGCTCTATCTGTGAGAGGTTCTGGAGAGCTAAAAGTGCAAACAGCACCTGCTACGTACCATGGAAGAGCGCTGCCTTGAGGAAGTCAGAGAGAGCGCAGCTGAGGACTCCGGAATGGAATCTCAGCCCAGGAGCAAGCAGGACAGTGGGGTGCAACAAACAAAGAAGTATTTAGAGATGAAGACAGGAAGCTAAAGAAATAATGGACAAATCTTCTGATCCTTCAGTTATTGTGTTAGAGAAAATAAATCGTCACTGGGTCTTGTTTGACTTTCAGTCCTCAGTTTCGTGCTTGGAAATTCAGCTCCTTCTTTCACAACACACCGACAGAGGATTTTCAGTTGATTAGCTCCAAAGGATCCGTGAAAAGTTGTGTGATGGCAGAGGTGTCCTGTCCTCATTGGTACCCAGCAGCAGGTCAAGCAGTTAAAAAGATATTTCAGGGAGAGAAACGACCTGCACAAACCCTGCATTTCCAGTCAGACACTCTGCAAGTTAATTCAGATAACACAGCTTCAGATGGAAAAACTTTTCCATCTTTTTTAGTCTGTGTCTAATGCAGATGAAGGGTAATACATATGGAACTAGTTTTTCAGCAGCAACACGTGAAGTAGTCAAAGTTTTGAATCCAGGGCAAGCAAAGGGAGCAGAATTAAAGAGGAACGACGTACGAGTTGTAGTTGTCATTCTCTATCACTGAGCAGGAGATCTCTGTAAGGGTAGAGGAGGGGCTGCAGCACCACGGAGCCTCTTCGTGAGCATCTTCACTGCCACCAACTCCGAGCCTCTGGCTCGTGGGGAGAGCCACAGAAAATGCAATTATCTGGGAAAAAAAATTTCAAGGGAATTAAGAGAAATCCAATCTTGTGGCAGATATCTAATCAGTGCAGGGAAGAAACCAATTGTTTCAGTGAAAGAGTTTCCCTTGGCTTTTGTGCCTTTCACAGTGTAGGGATTGAGGGCAGTGTCTGATAATTATATTTAAAAAAAAAAAAGAACCCAAATAAAAACTGAAAAATAGACTGTGTAGAACAAGGGAGGTTGAAAACATCACAATTAATCTGCCTTAAAGTCTTAGAACTATTATTCATAACCCCCAACTGGTAAATATTAAGATATTTAAATAACCCCCCATTCACTCCTATATGATCAGACGAAATTTTTTTCCAAATGCCATTTATTTCTCTCTCTCAAAACTCTGATTATATTCAGGGGGAACTTTGATATGACAAATAACTAAAATGTTTGGGGTTTCAGTTTTTATGGGTAAGTCCACAAAGGAAAAAATAGATTTCACAAGGAAATGTGCTTACACAAGCTGGATAGACCAAACTACTGCAAATGACAGTAAATTTTAAAATTATCTGAACACCACTGTTCCTGCAGCCTTAAAGGCCTCCCTAATGTTTCTTTTAAATGGTTTATTAACGCTTATTATAGTCTTATGCATATCCGCTTGTTCAGCTGGTCCAGGAACACAGCAAAATTTAGTCCACATATCTCCTGAGAGCTTCCCCTGTTTGATCTCCAATGGTTTTTCAAAGCATTAGGAACACTGGTGGGTCACCATGTTGCTTTTGTTCCAAATGTCCAGATGACAGGGCTGGATGCAGAGACGGAAGGAGGGCTGAGGGAAATCAGCCTCTTCCTTACCTCCTTTTCACAGCTGCAGGTTTCGGCATTTCTTACCTTTCTTTAACTGAGCATCCTCCCACGGGCTAAGGCAGTCGGGACAGGTATTCTCATCCCGATGGGAAAAAAAAAGGTAATCATTTTCGACAGCTAAAAGCAAAAGAGAGACCATTCTTCAGTGAAAATCCAAATACGGCTTCCTCCTTTTCTCACAAAGACGTTCAGCACTGTCTCCTGTGTTTACTTGAGAGTCTTCCTGGGAGAACGTCGAAAATCCCGGAGTAAAATAAAAGTTGGCTCTCTATCCTAGCAGTCCTGCAAAGAGAAGCAGGCACAATGCCCTGGTGAACTTCAGTGGGATAGCACAAGCTGAATTGCACAGAAGTAAATAATCAGGGAATTTTTGACTAAATACTAGGGCTGCAGCCCCTCCTGCCTCCTCCCCCTCACTCTCTTCTGAACTGAGGGCGTCTGTCCACATCTTCCTGTGCCAGAAGGATTACCAAAGAAAGAATATATTCTGTCATTTAAAACACCATCAAGCTAAGGATTACAGTCATAAACACAGGAATCAGAGAGGGTGCCAAGGGACTCACCCTGTCTATCTTTCATGATTTTTCGAAACACATTCTATAGGAGTATTAAAGGCATCTTTATTCTGCTACATGTACATGCATGGCATTCACTTAGAGGAGTGGCCAACGACATGGCAACCCCTGCAGGGCAAACAAAAGCCAGGACTGGCATCTGTCTCCCTCTCAGAGTTCATGCAAAACTTGTACTATCTCTTCCTCAAACTGAAGTGTTAATAAGGTCATGAATATTACTGTGACAGGCACCAATACACTGACCCCAAAACTGCTGAAAGTGCTTCATGCGAGGGATCAAAATAATGACTAAGCAAAACTTAACTGACCCCCACCTTACCCTGAGGAGAAATTGGGCTGCCAAGTGTTTATTTCCCTACCCTTCAGTACAGAACTATGCACCAGCATTTCCCGCATCAATTCATGATGAATTTTGGCTACAGCTTTACCTTTGGCTTATGACAAGGAGGATGGAAATGACAAATGGTCTGTGAAACACGGGAGTAAATACCCCAAATTTGATCCCATTAAATAAGCTGGTGCTGAAGGAACAGCTTTAGCCCCTATACCAGATTGCCCATCAGGAGGTCAGTGTGCTGACGGTTACATGTTTTATGGCCTGAGTTAACTCTGCTGGGCTTTACACTGCATCAAGGTGGAGAAGATGGCAGGAAGTTTTCCATATTGTATCCGGGGAATATTTCCAATTCAAATGGTAGCACTTGGCTCTGCTCGAGAGGAGAAACAAGGAAAGGCGTTCAGGTTATTCTGAATTCCAGTGCAGAAAGACCAAACATTTTGATTTCAGCTAAAGTTAACTTCTGGGTATATTCCGTGCACAAAATGGCCTTTCTTCCCCGCTACTAGTGGCATCCAAAGCAAAAATTCAATGGACTAGAAAAAGAATAGCATATTTTGTCTCATATCTGTCCTCATATCACTTGGGAAAGACAGTGGCGGAGCTTAAAAGACCGAGTTTAAGCCCTGATTCAGCCTCCAGCTTTCTCCACAGTGCTCAGAACCTCAATTCCTCCCACTTCAAATGATGGAACAATCCTTTCCTTCTCCTCCTACACGCATTGCCAGTTTTTCGTTGGAGGAACTGTGAACATTTTGTGTACTCTTGCTCAGGAAGAGCATCTTGAGCTGCTATCTTAATTCCCTGTAATAAAGGAGTGTTTGAATTGGCAAATGCCAGGGTCTGTTCTCTGGGTTTGGCACATCCTGCTTACTACGGGCTCCCAGCCCTGTGGCTTCCACGGCAAAAAAAGCTGTCTAATTACAGTCAGGGCAGATTATTTCTGTTTTGATCACAGGCTTGGGTCTCATGGTTCCCCTGAGCTTCTGACAGAAGAGTACAGGCTCTGTCCTGTGGTGACTGAGATACAAATAGGGAGAGAGAGGATGGAAAACACACAGTGGAGAAAATGGACAGTGGCTACAGCCTCAGAGTCATTAGTCTGCATATTTTAAAATGAAGTGGCTGCTGCTTGCCCAGCAAAGGTTAAATTTGTGCGTTCCAAAGAAGAAGGGAAGCAGAGGAATCATGCACTTTACCAAAAATCTTTTCTTTAATCTGCAGCACTTCCATTTACCTCAGTGAATTTACTCGTCTTGCGCTTAATTTGAGTGCAGGTTTCAACCCTGGTCACAGCAATGGGTCAAGAACTGAGGCAGGAAGAGCAACTTTTACCGTGACCTGGACTGAGCATACACTCAGTGAGAGTCAGTCAGCAGACCCTGCCACGTGAGGAGCCCTGTCTGCCCTGCTCCTGATCTCTGTCCCCTGTATCCACAGTCCTTCATCCATGAGAATCTCTCCTCTGTCTTAGCTCTTCTACCTGCGTAATTTCTACGAGAGGATGGAAAGAACAACCACTCCTTCTAGAGCCCTGAAGGTATTTAATGATTAGAGGCTGATTCCATGCCCAAGTTACACTGTTTTTCTAGATCCTTCCAGCAGTAAATCATACAACGAAACACACATTCCAAACATCCCTCTCTGACAGGACGAAACTCCCTATACATATTCCCTCTGAACCCTCTTATGGTAGCTCTGTCACTGCCTCGATTCTACCAATGGCAGTGATGAAACTCAATAAACACAGGTTTTAGTAGTGGGAGAAAAAGGGCATCTTCCTCCTGATTTCCTCTCTGCTCTACCCTTGCACTCCCAACAGAGGCCCAAGCTGCCTGCAAGCTCTAGAGGGGGTTTTCCCTTTGGTTTTTGCCGCTTCACCACCAGAGAGTTTTCCCCCTCTCAGCCGATTGAGCTGCTGCAAACATCTCCAAATTTCCTCCTGCTCCTTCAAGAGCCAAGAAGAGCAAAGCAACCGAACAGCGACTTCCTCACTGCTGCAGCCACTAATAAGCCAATTCCGTGACATGAGCCTTCCTGCTGGCCATGGCACAGCTCCTGGCTGCCTGGTCTCGGCTGCTAGCCTTGGGAAAAAGGAGAGATGCCAGGACGGGGTATCCAGCTCTCCTCACATAGGCATCCCAGAGAGAAAACTGGTGGGTTTGACTCTTTACTGCAGCCCAGAAGGGGTTAGATTTCTTGGATTGCTTTTGCCTTCCACTTTCTTCATTAGGAAATAATTCTGATGATCTCTTTGAGGCAAGGAAGCAAAAAGCAGAGTTGGGTTCATCTTGGTACACTATGGCTGAACTGCAGCGTTCCTGTGGTACCATTTTGTACCTCAGGCCCTCCCAGGCTCACTGACATTGCACCAGGTCACTTGGTGACAGTGACTGGGATAACACGCTATAGGAAAACACACCTCTTTACCTCTCATTGCAAGCCAAACTTTCAGAGGAATAGGATTGCTTGGAGTTGCTTGTACCTGTGTGTGGGAGACAGCTCTTGCTTTCAAGCTGCTGTTGCCTGGAGAAAGAGGTGAAGGCGAAGTTTAAGGCACTGACTCCAAACTACCTTTCAAGGGGAGGATACAATTCCGTGATGTTTGGCCTCCTGTTTTCCACAAAAATTTTCTTTAAGCAATATACCACAGCCCAAATCAATTCACATGGAAAACACAAGGCAACCTCCTCACTGTAATTTTGAGAGGGGCTGCACTTAGGCACCTCTTAATTTAGTGGATTTACATCTCTTTTCCACTGTGAAATATGTGGAGTTTGGACTGACCCCTAATCCTAAAGGCCGGAACACTGCAGCCATTAACCCCAGTGCTGGTTTTGGCCTCCTACATCCACATTAGCTCTTTCTGGGGCATTCCACGATGTTAAGTATTTTCTTCGAGCAATGAGCAATTAAGACACTTAGAGAGAACCTTACAGCACTTCAGGTGACAATTTTCTTGTTTGATTGTGCGCCTCCTTCGTAGCAGAGGTCTCTGCACCACAGATGGCGTTTTACATATTGCAGTAAAATTACGTTGTTGGAACTGCAGCATATGTGGTTTTGCTGTGTCTCTGCATCACAAGCAAGTCCACCGCGGGTTTTTTTGCATAGCTGGGCTTAACATTCAGCAGATGGGATGGTGGCCTCTTGTTCATCATTCAACTGATGGAAAGGATTGCAACATTATAGTGGTGAAAAACAAAATGAGCAGGTCCTTGCCCATGAATGTTATAATGTTTCCCTCCACTAGAAAGCCACGGATTTGCAATGTTATAATATTGTTGTCAGCTCTTACTAAGTCTCCCTCAAAATAGATTGGCAGCCACCATTTTCATGGGTTTCCATTTAAGAGAACCCTGCAGGTTCCTTGGTGTTTTGAGCTTGTTAAGTGGTTTTTCATTTGAAATATTGAAGGTTATTACTGAAGGGAATTGTGCATTGCCTAAAGGTGCTGGATTGTCCATCTTGGGAAAGTTATGTTCTTTTCCGCTACAGACCATTCCATCAGGGAATGGGGAGGACGATTTCCCAGAGACACTCACCAACAGGATCAGGTTACACTCAGCGAGGAAGAAGGGCAAAAGAACAATTCCCACTTGGGCAGTCCCTCATCCTCCAAGGCCTTCCGCTGTGCGACCGTGCACTGAGAGAAATCTGGTTTAGTTTTCCTTGTGATGCAGCTTCGTAAGGAAGGTGCTCCAACGGCTGTGGGCCAGTCTCGTACACGAGACCGGTGGCTCGGTCAGCCCCTGAACACAGATCCAAGAGGCACTGGGAGATACCATTAGGGAATGATCCCCCAAGGAGAGCAAAAGCAGAAAAAGAGATGGGACTCAGACCAAATATGAAACTTGTTAGTCTCGTTTATCTTCTAATAATATGGATCTCAGCCAATTCATAGCTGGAAAGCACACCAGGAATGTTCTGAAGGGAGTATGGTGACAGGTGATCAAGTTCTACAGTCTCTTTCCTCCTTTAGAGAGAACGAAGCACGAATTTCCTCCTGGACTAGCCAGTTGCCCTGTGATCAATATGCTCCAAGGAGAAACAGGTCAGGCTTCTGTGCGCCCCCAGCTGAATCCTTTTGACGCTCCAACCAAGAACATATCCAGCAAAGCTGTGCCTCCCTTGAGAGGCTTTTTTTCCATGAAGTCCACAGGGAAGAAGAACTACTGGACTCCTGTCCAGGCAGGGAGAGAGACAGAGCAGTGCTTGTTGTGTCCAGTTTTCAAACCGGTCTCCTGAACAGCTGTTCGTGGACATGTCTTACAACCTCATCATCCCTCGCTTACATAGACACAGCATTTCACTCTATCTTCGTACTAAGTTTTCGGTAGAAGGGAGCACAAACCACGCAAACACTCTGTGTTTCTTTCTATTTTCAGCTGACTGTTCAAACTTTAGTTCACATTAAAATATTCCTGAGAAGGCAGCAGAACTTCCCTACCCCTTTACTTCTGTTACCCAAAGAAAATCAATAAACAGGTGAGTTGATGCAGTGATATCAGCTTAAATTTCTGTATCACAATGTTTAGAAGTTCTTAATCTCAAAACACCACATTTCATAGCCACGTGATAAGGCTCAGAAAATATAGAAAGTTAGTGAAAGCGTGTGTAGCGTCTCACAGAAGAGAAAAATTTTTAAATTTAGTCTGTATGACCCATTCCAGGCTCTGAAAATATACAGCAACAAATGCCTGTTTCCCTTTCTTCATTAAGAAAAAACGGCCAATTTTTAACAAACATTTTGATTTCGATAAGCAATTCGGACACGAATACTCAGTGTTGCCAACTTCAACTATCCTCTGTATTCCATGAGCATATGACAATGAGACCTATCATCTAACGTTTAAATAGTGAAAACTGTCTGTATATTTATTGAATAATCACTTTTGCTGGACAAGCAGAAAACGAAGCTCATGGAGCAAGCTGAAATCAACACACTTTTAATTCTCCTGTCTCAGCAAAAGGAGGATCTGAGGCAGCTTTTTAAGCTTTCACGCTTTAAGAAGAGGAGAAATAATTTGAAACTGGTTTTGTCATGCATGTTACATGAATTCTCTAATCTGATTCGAGATGTTGTGACAATTGCTTAAGTCCAATACTAATCGTAAACTATGGGATGTGTATGGTAAAATATTAAGACTGGCAGAAAGTGCAGTGCGTGGGCTAGTGTCCTGGGAGAGAGGAAAAGGATTCTTGCTTAGCAGGGGTTGTGGCCCTGCACCCTAAGGGGACATCTCTTGCATGATACATCATTTGGTGGGCACAGGAATCTTACCAAAAAGTGCAGAGGAGCAGGTGGGTTGCCTCCTGTTCCTGCTCACTTCTGCCGTCAAATTATTGTGTATCATGAAAGTGAGAAAACACATCACTTTTCCCGTCTCTTGATAAGTAAGAGAACGGTTTAAATTGGAAAAGACTTCCACGATCAGGGAGTCCAAGTGTTCTCCCAGCAGTGCTAGGTGCACCACAAACCCATGTCCTCAAGCATCACATGCATATGTTTTTTAAACACATCAGGGATGGTGACTACGCCACATCCCTGGTCAACATGCTTCAAATTACTCACGATACTCCTACGTACACATCCCAAGATTGTTCTGTTCTCCCTGGACGCTTCCTTGTCAGCAGAAAAAGCCAGAAATTTGTGGTGCAATCTGTGGAAGTCAGAGCCAAGCTGCTTCCTCAGCCTCTATCATATGCAGGTAGCACCACTGGTCCTTATTATGTCAGCCCGGGATTAGCATGCAGATTAACAGCGGGTTTCTTGCCACTCTAATAATAGGGTCTAAGTACCTGTAATAGGAGATCCCAGCAGTAATTGGAATTTGGAAGAGGAGGGAAGTGACATTTTGTGCTCACAGGGTCTTCTTCATAACAATAGAACATTGAGTAAGTCTTAGTAATTGTCCTTACACTCTACTTTAAAGCCCATTGCTTTCAAAAAGTATTTCATTAGCAGGGGCTGATGCAGTCTCCTTTTCCCATTCCTGGCTGTTCCTGTTCCCTCTTGAACCATGAGTCTTTTGACAGAAAATTATTTGTGTTAATTTTACGTGAGCTGCAAGCAGCATCGATATTAAGGTAAGCTCGTGAGAGCAGATTGATTACTTTCCTGAATATGGATGAAGGGGTTCCCTCCCACGGCTTTATAGTGGATCTCCGGAGCAAGATGTTGTTCATAGTACAAAAAAAAAAGTACTTCTCAGTCAAATACATCGGAAATTAGATTGGATGTTATTATTTCAAGATGTCGGCCTTCGGGGAAGAGTGTTCCTCTTAGGAATAAAATAAAAGGGTTTTATATGGAAATACAAAAAACTTGAGATTCTCTTTCCACCCGTCATGACCAAGAGATCTAAGAGCAACCTTCCTCAGCAGAGTGCAAAAATAAATAGTGTTAACAACAAAAACTGTCTCTCCCCTAGAGACCAGAGCTGCAAAAAAAGTCTATAATCCCAACAGGGGCATAAATCCTGCTAGTTTTTAGTTATTGTAAGCAAGGATTTCAGAAGCTAAAGATAGTCAGAGAGAGATATTTTTCCATCAGAACCCAATGTAACTGGTGTGCAAGGATACAACTGGCATAAGACAGGCTTTGCTGAATTACTTCTCCTGCAGTCACAGGCATCTGGGAGCAAAGGTGAGGAGGAATGGGCATCAGGGCCCCAAAACTCTGACACTAGAGCAAGTGCGGCACTCTGGGCCACCTGGAACACTGGCCATGGTGCTGGCAATTGCCAGGGAGCAGCCACCACAGAGGTGCAAGCTAAAACTCATCAGGCTTTCACAATTCTTAGAAATCTCATAACTGTTCATCTCACAGCATCCTGCTGTTCCTTCTTCACCCGAGTCGTCTTAGTAATGGGGTCCCAGGGTCGTTCTTCTGTAGGTGCTTGCATTTATACGCTCCAAGTTCTGGGTAGCCGCAGGGTGGTTGCATATGTTCCCACGAGTTCACTGGCATGGACGCCAGCAGTGGTTGCCTTTCCTTTCCCAGAGCGTGTACAGCCGGAATTTTTATTTTTTGTGTTAACTAAACATTCACTTTCTTTTTGGTCTGTAATTAACACCTTCTTCTTTCAAATTCCTTCTTCCTAACTAAAGTTCCTTCTGTCCTGGCTTATATTAAAGTTCGTCCTGTGGCATTGCATTGTTATGCAAAAAGCACCTTAATTCTTTAAGTCCTTACCGGGTCGCAGCCTTTTGCTTTGGGGCTCACCCTGGAGCTGGCATTGCAGCCGCACCCCGAGCAACTTGAACTGAAGAGATTCCTCAACAGCTGGACGTTTCCTAAGAAAAACTTGACCTGGACGTCACAAAGACACTGTTAAGCACATACCAAGCGCAACCAAGTGCAGGGGGAGCTGAGGACTGCTCCATCGCCGGAGAAACAGCTGCTGCAAAGGTAACAGAGCTGCATAATCATTAAAGCGCTGTTTTTTGAGTCTTACTTGAAGAAAGACAAGAAACAGTCTTTTCCCCAAGGAGAAATCTGAGAGTTTTCACATTGTCACCTAGCTGTAATAAAATCTTCAGGATTTTTTTTGTATATTTTTTCCACAGAGCCGACCCAAGCAAGTCCACTGAATTTCTTTTATCCTAATTGAGAGTTTTCTTTCTTCTTGTGAAGCTGTAGCCCTTTTTTTTCTTTTTAATTCAAAACACTGCTAAAAACTGTGCCGGTCATTTTCTTTAGCCACCCGTCAGAGCAATTCACACTTTCTTTTGTCACTTTCCCTTAGGTACTTCCTGTCTGTCTCTCCTAAAACAATTTTTTTCCATCTCAAAGCCTTTGTGGACTGTCAGACTAAACAGCGATAAGATAATATAAGCGGTTTAATTACACAGGTAATATTCGATAGATACAATTCTACCCAATCATAGTTAGTTAGATTACACGTAGGTTATTTAAAGTACAAATTAAGCTATAAAGGTAATGTTTGCATTATGAAGGCTCTTGCAAACAACTTAGTCACAGGTTGTTAACACTTTTATATTCATACACTCTTTGGCCTGGAAGAGAAATGTTATTAAAATAAGTAAAGGCTCAAAATGATAAGCATCATTGATGCTGAGTCAAAAACCCCCAAAGAGCCATTCTTCAGACAAGTCCTTTTATGTCTCAAACATTTTAATTTTCATAATCATTTACATATATCCCACAACTCTTTAATAAGTTTTTCGTTGGACTCGTTCAATAGCAATTCATTTCCTCTCACTTCCACATTTGAAACATCACGAGAGTTACAATGAACTTTAAACACTGTAACAAAATCCTTGGTGTCAGAACCACCCCACCTCATATACGTCTTTTTTAAATTCCTCATCGAGTCTCAAAACGTCTTCTAATCATATTCGTGTGCCACAAATTAGCAAATCGCAAAACTGTAACTCACCTTACCAAATTAAATGAAAATGAAGGACTTAGCTCCGTGAAAGACCAATTATTCCTACTCCTGCTTCCAGAAAACTTGGCCTTCAGTTTCTGCTCTGTTTATACCACTACAGTTAAGGAGAAGAATCCTACAACCGTGAAGAGACTTTGCTCCAAGGGCAGCACCAAAGCAAGCTTCCCAGATTCCACGTTTTCCTATTTCTCTATCCTTGTGGAGGTCTCGGTGGCTGAGACCCACTGCCGAAGGAGCAACCACCCCAACGAGGTTCTGCCCTGCCAGTAGAGCCCCAAAGTGCTTCAAGATTAATAAACAATCCTTCAATTTTCAATCCTCTCTCCCTAAATAGTTCTCGTGTTTTCTTAGTCTTATTCATATTGCAAGCTCTCCAGAAACACTTCATTTAGAAGCAAGCACACTGGAGCCCGGAATTCCCTCATTAACACATGTGCTCTTCCTTTCTTAATCAGCAGGGACAGCACAATTTTTGACCGTTTCATTCCATCCCTTGATCCCACTGTCCCACACAGACTTTATTTTTTGGAGACACTCCACACGACAGACGTGGTTAAATGGCTTTTTTTTCATCATCCTGGCAGCCAGAAAACTTGCTACCATACAAGGACAAATTTTTCCAGTAGGTGAAAAGCTGCTCAAGAAACTTCTCGCCAGTTCTCTAAAACTAAGAGTGTCACTCATTTATGTTCCTTCTCCAATGGGCTGGAATTAACGAAGGAGTGTGTCATTTTTCATTTGCAGAATTTTAATGACTGTCATCAACAGCATTTGCCTTCATTATTCCTTCATGACATACCAAAAAGAAATTTTTGCCCTTAGAAAACCACATCGCTTCTATAGAAAGTATGTCAAGACTTTAATATTTATTTGAATTTTTCCTGGCGTGTCTTTTCTTCTCAGCGCACCATGATGCATATAGTTACCGAAGTAAATATATAACCCTATGTGCATGTTCCTATGAAATAGAGTAAATAGACGAGGGAACCAATCCTCTCTATAACATAAATATTTTCTCATTAAAGGATCATATGATTTAATGGGCAGAGTTTTCTTCCGTTTTCAACCAAGGCTCTGTGGGTCTTGGAAGACCGCAGCGGAATGAAAAATCCATAGCCGGGGATTTCAAAAGGAATAAAACATACGGATTTTTTTCATGGAATATTTGGGGTGTCTCAGTGACTAACATACATTTTGAAATTTTTAAGAGACTCTTCAAATACCACATGCCCCCGGGTAGAAAGATAAACTGAAAGCCATTTCTGCAAAGTCACATCTTGGCAATGAGCTGAACAGCGGAGGAAATAGTCCCAAGAGTTTTGCCCCCCGTTTTCCACAACTCTAGTTCGGGAAGCCTGCCCAGCAGAGTACAGCCCTGACAGCCAGTTCTGCTCCTTGTTTCCATGGTGTGATTGATGAAAAATGAGTCACCTCACGCCAAGCAAAATAATAGCTTTTCTGATTTATATTTTCCATTGGTAGAAACAGCTCAGAGAGCAATACCTTGTGCCAATTAGGTCAACACCAGAACCCATAGTTTTCCATTTTTTTCATTCTTTGATAAAATGAAAAAAGATCATCTAATACCTACCCAACAGAGGTATAAAACACTCTTCAAAGAACTTAAACACTGAAGCCCTCCCATCTGCGATGGAAGACACAGGTAGGACAAAGCCCTTTTGAGCCTTCTCCAGGGGCTCGGTCTGACCAGAGGACTGTCGTTCCCAACCGTCATGTCTCAGCAGCCCTCAGACCAAGGAGCACAATACTGGGAGCATTAGTTACACTGGCTTCTGTAACTTATGTCGTGTCTTGGTGGATTGGGTTATTGATATTTATCTTAGGATAGGAAAGCATGAACATTTACTGATAGAAAGCTTGTTTCCTTTTGGTCTTAATTCCCAGGTGTAGGAGAGCTTTGCTTTCTTGTTGGAATATGCCTAGCAGTGCAGATTTTTACATATTATACTTGAGATACGGAAGTGACCTGCTAATTGTAGACCTGGCCCAATTTTTAAACCCATCACAGAAGAGAGAAATACTCCACCTTTTAACTTTCATACTTTTAACTGCAAATACGATTTATTTTATTCTTTGGTAGACCAGCCAACACAAGCATCAGGAGCAGTAGAAGTTCCACATTAAACGATTGGGGGTCTCCACTCCCTGGGGCAGCTCTGACGGTGTTCTATATGATAATTTCCCTGCCTAAATTCTATATCCTATTTTTTATTCCCAAGTTACTAGAGAGACATTACATGGCAACAAAGAGAGTTTTTTTACCTCTCAGTCGAAGACTTGGGAACGCAGTGGTTTCTCACCCTTACTTGATCAAGAGGTAAAGTAATGATGAATTGGTCATTTACAATTCCCCAGGAGAATCATCCATCTCTGAGCGTCTCTAAGTAAGCCATCCTGATGCCATAATCTGAAAGCACTTGACTTGAGAAGCTTGTAGGAAAAAATGTATTAAAACCCTAACAAGCCATATTTTATGCTCTCCCTCCTCGTGTGGCAATCACACACATGCGGAACGGAATTTAACAGCAGTTATCACTACTCTATTGAAAAACAAACTTTACAATTTTTACTTATGTTAACACAAAGCCTAATGTCCTGTGGAAGCTGATGTAACTGGGGTATGCATGAATTATTATCATTTACTTGCGAAGACTTTTCTCTGGACTGAGAAGAGTCTCAAAAATAAAAGTTCAGGGGAAATAATCTCTAAAATGTGTTAGGGAAAAGAAAACTATTTCCACTCTAAGGCATTAAACAAAAAAATGATGAAAGTTGTGCTCGCAAAGAGAGATTGAATAAACAATCAGTGCACAATATAAAGTGGAAAATTCATGAGTGAAGTTGAGCTACTCTATCTGCTGCAGAGATTGGGGAGACATAGCCTTACAAAGTTCTGCCTGGGACAGCAGAGAAATAAGCTGGAGATGCTCTCCTGGGAGAATCCCTCCCGGAGTGGCAGCTTTGTCTTTTGGTGGTGACTAAGAGTATAAGCTTTGTAAGAAAAAATTGTTCTGCTACCTAGAAAAAAACATTGTTCTTTATATGAAAACCTCAAAACTGTACAGTTTTTTACACCATGTACATCACTGCAAAAAAAAACCACTACTCGGCAGAATTTCAACGATATCTCTGTGTCTTTTCATTTTGTTTCCATTTCCCAGTGTGAGGGTTGCTCATCGAGCAGATGCCAGGACGGCTTTGGTGCAGTGAGATTTCTTTTGCGTTTTAAAAAGGCGTTTTACACTGCTCACTACAAGAGCTCCCAGCTGAAGCCTAAAAATATTTTGTGCGCATGTGACGGGCCCAGACCAAAGGAGACACAGGAAAGGGGAGAACAGCAGCGCATGTGCGCAGGTCCTTCTGTGGACAAAAAATTTGTCCATTTTTTTCCATCTGTATCTCCAGACTGGAAGTTTTCTCATCTTCCGTCACCACTGCTTCTCCAAGGAAAGCTGAAGCCAGTGAGAAAGGATTTTCCCTCACTGTGTGAGAGCTGAGACTCCGCAGACTGGAGAAGAGAAAGCTACAGGGATACCTCAAAACACCTTCTAGTGCCTGAAGCTTTTAAGCAGAGCCTATTGTGATAGTCCAAAGAATAATGAATCAAAACTAAAAGAGTGTCCATTTTGATAAGCAAAAAGGAAGAAATTTATCGCAATGAGGGCGGAGAGTTTCAGGCACGGGTTGACCAGAGAAGATGTGGCAGCCCCAAACCTGGAAGTGTCCAAGGCATAGATGGATGGGGCTTTGAGGAACGTGATCTTGTGGAAGATATCCGGGCACATGGCGGGGGATTAGAATGAGAGGAATTTTCTTCCAAACTTCGAAACAAACCACTCTCTGATAATATGACATCAAGAATACAGAGAGAAGATTTAATTTTCCCTCTTGCTCTGAATGGAAAATCTGATTTTAAACCAACTGCCCAAGAAGGTGCTGGGACACAAGCAGTGTCAGAGATGGCAAGGGAAAGACGTAGTTTATCACTTTATGTTCAAACAGAGCCTGCAGTTTTAGTGAAATTACCATCCATTTGCAATGCTCTACATGAAATAAAAAGCATACTTCGAGTTAACACATGGGCTCTTCTGATACTGCAAAGTTGTCACTGGTTTCTCGTCCTCTATCACAAGAGCACGTAGCTGAACAGGATCTCTAAATACCCTGTCTTCTGTTCAGCACAATGAAAATTAATGCACTCTGATGACCTCAGTAAGCACTACGCATGGTAAAGCAAACACTTAATCAAAAAATTAGGAAAGGTGCAGGGGCAATGTGTGCTGAAGAGATACTGTTGCACTTAAAAGGACTCTTTATTGTTTATTTCATTTTACATAAATGTCCTTTTCTTTACGAGTTAAGGAAAAAGTGCTGGTACAAAAAGAGCGTCCTACTGACTGCTTAAACTCCACCTAAATTAGACACTGCTGAGAAAATATCTGAAAATGGAGGTGTCACCTTTCAAAGGAGTATTGCCTTTATGTTGCTAATAATTCACTCTCTGTTTTTTCCTTTTCAGATTTACTCTCTACGTATGAGCATTAGGCAAAGACATACTTGGGCATTGTGACAGAGAAATTATATCTTGTAATCCCCAGACCCAGCCTGCAGATATGTGCAGGTTACAGGCGCATGGAAGGTAATAGGAGCTTGGGAGAGAGGAGTGGGCACAACCATCCACGGGAACACTCTTGAGAACTCGACTGCCTGGCAAGGACGAGGGAAAGGTAACAAAGTTAAAATGCATGGGTATGAAGAACAGCAGAAAGCAGAGAAATGCAGAAAAAGTGGTTTTAGAATGCTGAGATTAACCCTTATATTGGCAGCCAGGTGTACCTCTGATTTAATACGACGTAAGTTAAAGAACAATCCAACTCAAAAAAGAGGAGAAAAATCTTTTCCTGGGTTCTGCAAACTACCTCCCTCACTGTCAGGTCAGGAGTATTTTAAAGAAAGGAAACTGACAAACATTTAAAAACCACCTATAGAAAAGCGTTTGCTACTGGTTCTGCTCCTAGAATTGAGATTATCTGTCAGCCTTAACAAAAATTCTTCAGGAGTCGATAGGATTAAGGGGATTAATACGTAAAGTGTTATTACAGCTTTCCCGGGGAGTTTTCAAAGACTTTACTCTGCGGTCTACTTGTCCCGTTACATAAAAGGAGCATTAGTAATCTGATTGAGAAGAACCGTTGGAATCGATAGCCATAATTTTTGTAGATTCCTGCCGTCAGAATCAGGAGCTGAAGTGGTCGAAGCCTTCCCAAAATATGCACTTAAATGGAGCTGCATAAACATATTTTGGTGCATGACAAAGCTTTCTCCGGGTTTTACAAAGAGTTCCTTTCAGATTAGTTTATAATGAAAAATAAACTCGCATTTCCCAGTACCTTTGGGGTCCTGGCTGAGTCATCGCCCAGGTTGTGCCTGCTCAGACACACATCCTGCCACTGGATAGCCAAAGGGCTCCCTACACTGAAGGGATTCTTTTACTTTAATTAAAAGATGTAGGTAAGTGGGTGGCTGTCACTTGGTGGGGCGCTGCTGCTCCCCTGCTGGAGATCTCTGTGTTGGGATACCAAAAAGCTGTCTTCTTCCCTACGCTGCCCAGTACCACCCTTCCTGCATGACCTTAATACATCCACCGTCTAGCAGCTAAATCCTCATTTGATCCCGTATCTTAAGCAGGACTTTTCTATGCAGATTCTCCAAGCTCCTTTCACATTTATTGCGTCTACACCCCGCTCCCCAGCAGAGCAATCTCACTCTGCTTCGCATTTCCCTGGGCTCAGTTTACACGATATGCTTCAGCATAAAGGTCCGTGTTTTGTTGGAAAACTTTCCCTTCAAAAATTTTCGCAGTATAAATGGCATATCCTCTTCCTTCCATTTTGCTGGCTGTCTGCTAAAGGTGGGTCTCCACAATATTTGGGCGTAGAAAGGCATTCATCTGCTGCAAATCAACATAAATAGTACAGGTGAAGGTCACTGACGCATTTTCCATGTAAGTGTCCCATGAAATAGGGAGATCTATATTATCCAGAGAAACGACTAGATTACAACCCATTTCTTTTGCCTTGTGCTTTTGGGGCAACACCGAACTCTCACTGCTTGGGGGTGTCACGCATTTTCGAGCAGTATTTTACTTACGTAGCAGCAAATAAACACGTATCTATATAATTCACAAAATTTACGGGATCCACTGAATCCCTTTCTGAACTGGGAAGAGAAGCCTACACCTCCGAACAAGGACCTAAAATACCGAGAAATAAAATTGAGACTTTTTTCTGGCGTAACCCAAGTATCCGAGTCTCCGAGAGATAGAGACATTCCTTTTTTTTTTAATTTCCCCAAAATCTTCTCCAAATCCAGGCACGCTGAAAATCCTCAAAGTCTGTGTACCGATCACTCACCTATCCTCCTCTCTGGGAATGTAATACCTCCTGTCCAAGTCGCTTCTTAACCATGGAGTCTAGTCTCAATTAAGACCTATTACTGGGCTGCTCGTATCAATGAGATGTATATTATTGTATAATTATGATTGTCAATTTTGTGATGCTGTGAAATGAAAGGATGGCTCTGTAAGAAAAGTTTCACGCAGATATTTCAGCACTGTCATGCCAGGCGAAAAAGATTTTGTTATACTACAACAAATTAAAAACTTGCTAAGCAGTTACCAAAGCCTTGAGGCATCACGAGCCTGGTGGACGGAGAGTTAAAATTAATTTAACTTTATGTTGGTTATCAAATATATCCATGTGGGGAGTTTTTGCAGTTGGAACAGAGTACTGTGTAAGATTTACCAAAAAAGAAGAAAGAAACCGTAAGAACTTCTATCTCCAATTCAGCTTTTTCTCCCTTAATAAATTTCTAACATGAGCTTAGCCTAGGAGCACGAGACATACGCATATGATCAGCAGGTACTGCAAATGTTTTGAGAGCCGGGTAATGGAGAAACAGATAAGCCTCTTGGATCTGATGTAAGCATAAATCAAGAGGAAAAACATTTTTTTTTATTTCTCTCCTTTCTCCATTATACTGCAGTTGTGCTACCTCTGCCTTTAATTTTGCAAATAATATATTCCAATACACATTTGTCTTTACTTCTAATTCTTAATGGGACATTTGGCCCATCTCCTCGAGTTCAGCCTCAGCTCAGTGCTCCAAAACATCTAGTGCCTGTGGTAAGGGGTCCAGAGAAAGGTACTGGCTGGAAATATTCCTTGCCTGGCGGAGCCCTGAACCACCCGCTTGGTCTCTCCTGGCCTCAGCTCCTCTCCGTTTAGAGCTGTGACTCACTAGAAATCCTATTTTTAACTTATTTAATAGGATTGGAAACCTACACAAAACAGGGAGGCTTTCCAAGGCGGAGGTATAGTGAATCTTCCCAAAAATTCTCCTCCCCTTTATTCCCTATGGAGTGTCCTTCCCCCCCTCTATGCAAAACCTTCATGGATATGATCCTATTCTAGATGAACCTGCTTTGACAGGGGCTGGGCAGTATTAACTCCGTAGGTCCTTTTCAACTCCAAACCGTTCGTTGTGATCCCCCGCCTAAGCCACCAGGTCATTGTGATTTAAAACACCCGTGGTTTTAAAACAAGTGGTTTGAAAGTCATCTTTAGCAGTGGCTGGTGCCTTTCCTCTCCAGATCCTCTATCAGCCCCTCCATTGAATCTCTTGGGTAGTTTGAAAATATTAGTGGGATTAATATATTAATGCATTATTAGAGCTTTTCTAAGAGAGTTTCAAGGACTTTTAAAGTGAGATACATTTCTCCCGTTACATGAAACATGAACTAAACTTTTTATTTGCTCCATTGTGAGTAAGTATTGCTGCTCAAATACTACTGCATGTCTAATTATACCACAGGTTCCAGGATTTTTCAGCAGTACAAAAACACAAGGTGAGCCAAAGACTAGACTACTTTTCAAATATTTCTCCCAATTCAGCCTGAATTCTATGTTGAGCCTCTAAAATGGAGAGAGGTAAAAATTCTAAAGGGTAACTCTGAGAAAAACAATCCATGCATGGACAGCAAATTCAGTGCACGTGTGGTTGTGTGCACACACTTAGTTTCTTTCCCCACACAGTAGAAAAGGATGCAAACTTAAACAGAGCGAATTACTAAAGTAGTAGGAACTCACTGATGGAGAAGCACGGTTTCTTTTTCCTCCTCTGTTATTTCACCTATGAACAAATACTTAAAGAGACAAGAAAACTCAGATTCAAGCAGCATCAGTAAGGAAACAAGAGGAGATAGGAGTTCTGCTGCTTAGGCATTTCCAGAGGCCTTCTGGCCATGCTCACACACAGGGATTTTCAGAGCTGAGTGTCCCTCACTGCAGGGAAAACCATATATTTATCTATTCTTTACTTTGCATTTTTGGTAAGAACCTGTTTTCTTTGGAAAACACAAGATCTACGCCCTTTATGTCCTGCAAAGAAACACGGGTAAATGATATCAGAGATAAAGTTGTATTTGTGTGGGTCTCTTGAAGTGACATTTGAGAGAAAATTATAAATAAATTCACAATGCTTTAGGTTGGAAAGGACATTATATCACATCTTTCCAGTCGCTAACTTGGGCACGAACAACTGCCACTAACTCACGTTGCTCCAAGAACCGTCCAGCCTGTCTTTAAATACTTCCAAGGATGGGGCAGACACAGAAGCACTAGGCACCTTCCTCAAGTACAAAAATATTTTACACCAGAAAATGCTGCTTTTCTGTGGAAATGTACAAGCATTTTTTCCAGCTTCTTCAATTAAAAAGATATTCAGGTATAGTGAGGCCCAGCAAAAGCAGCCCTCACATTTCTGAGGTAAAAGAATGATGCACAAGAACAGCAGAATACTCATCTATTTTGTCCAGTGTTTTACGTCTCAGGAAATTCCATTCTGTTCTGCCAATAAAAAAACATGAGCATAATTGGAAAATAAAATAAGGAAGGACTTGCAATTCAGGAGACGTGTATAGGGTCTGAAAGAGCCTAAAAAAAGGAACAAGGGAAATCTTATCCCTTTAAGAATTCTCTCCGAATTTCTTGTTCTGCTGGGTTATTCAGCCTGAGAACACCCCTGGCTGCAGTTAGACATCAAGGGAGATTTGCCTTTCTCTGCTTATTTGGGGGCTTAAAAAGCTGGCGACGCCACACATTTACCTTCCCTTCATAGCCTTTGTCATCTTATCAAATAAAAACCTGTTTACAACACAGAAGGGGTAAAAAAGAATGATTTGAAATAGTAGAGGGGTTTTCTTACTGGAGATTTCGAGACATAGGAGAAAAAACATTTATTACATGCTCACAAATAACTGACTTTGCGTTTTCTTATTTCCAGTGGTTTGCCGTGTTCTCTTGCAGCGCTGACTTCACCTACCTAAAGAAACAGCTGGAATCTCCAAAAAAACAATAATTCAAAAGGAAATACACACAGGGATAGTAAGGAAAAAGGGAAAAAAGTGAGGGCTCTCTGTGTTGGGAGAAAAATATATCAGAGAAGAAAAAAGAGACTTAGAGTGAGGAAAAAGCAGAATTTAATCTGTTGATGTCGTTTGTCTACCTGTGACCTTCCACGAAAGGAACAAGTTCTTCAAAAACATGTGAGAAGCTGGTACAGGTAATTTGTGTTATCCCTGTGAGACTCTTGCTGTACCCAGGGAACAAAGAGCACCACATAGATTTCTGCCCCATTCTTGGTGCAAAGGAACTTGTGCTTCGGCAGTATGCTTTCTTTACATAAATTATTCCATGAGTGTTTAGCATTCCCTAGGAAGCAGTGGCACAACACATCCTCTTTTGCACTCTCCAGGATATCTTTGGTCTAAAGAAAGCGTGGTTGAGGTATGCTACAAACAGAAGTCTTCTTTCTTACCACTTTCTTTAAATTTTTCTTTACACACATGTCAGGAGAGAATACTCACCTCCCCTTGATTTGCAAGAGCTCTGGTCCCCTCTACTCTCTATTTAGATATCTGCATCTCATTTAAGACATCAAATCCCTGATGCTGTGAAGTGTTAGTTTCCCCTATGTGAGACTCTGTAAGTGATAACCATATAAAGAAAAGAGTTTTATTTGCCCAAATAGTGGCTGTGGAGACACTGATGCTAAGGTTTAAATTTCGGTCATTAAAAATACAGAAAATATGTACACTGCTAGACTTTTTTCTATTTTTGTCCCTGTGAGCTTCAAAAAATACACATGTGCGGAACTCCAGCCTGTTAATAAGCTGTCAGATCTAGACGAAAAGCTATATGAAGTGCAGAAATTGAAAGAGGAGTAAAATAGTACACAAGGTAAAACGATATCTACGTCCTAATTTGGTTTGTGACTTCTTAGTAACTTCATAAAGCGTGTGTGGCTACTAGAAATTAATTTTCTGTACTCAAATCCATTAAGCCAATTGAAATAATTGTGCATTCCTTTCTGGAAAATAGGAGGATTCCTTTTGTCCTATTAAAATTTGTCCTTTGACGTCCGTTCTCTTCTACCTTCTTCCATTGCCAGGAAAACATGTTTATTGATGAAGAAAACAGCTTACTGGGTGAGAGAAGATTTAATTTTCAAATCTTCAGGACTACATCAGGTTTCTAGTCTTGGTTATGTACTCCAAAGAAGTGAAAGTATTACCAAATTGAGAGAGGGAGAATTGCTATAAAGAATAAAAAGTCTGTCGTGGTCTTTTGGGAATTCTCTGGGAAAAAAAAAGAATCCATGTTGATGTCTCTATTGCCTTCTCCTCTCTCTCATCTTTCATCCTCGTGCCTGGGCACAACCGCCAATGTTCGCGACAATCTTGATGCCTCCTAGAACCTTTCGCACATTTACGACATTAGACATATGCAGAGTCAGGGGCAGAAAATTGGGAGAGTCTTGCATAAGTCCAAGAAAAATGAGACCAGACAATCTAAGACTAGCAGATACCCACATCATCTTTTTGATTTCCCCATGCCCACCAGAGTGTGCCCTGGTAGTTTTTCCTTGCATATGTTGTTTCTCGTAGTATTTAAATAGAAAATTCATGTTTTCCACTGAGTAAAAAAAAGCAAAATCCCTCTGATTCCCAAATCCTCCATTTGCTGGTACAGGTAAAGCTTGGTGTCTATGCACGTTAGTCAAATCCAATTTCAACTCTAAAGGATTTTCATGATTTTTTCTTTTTCCCTGCTCAGAGGTAAATCCATCCTTAACGCAATGGAGAATACATACTGAGAAAATCAGGTAATAGGAAGAATTAGAGGAAAGCCCAAGCGGGAGTATGTGAGAGGATGCCAGGTAGAATTACCGATCAAATGAAGAGGCAGCAACAATTGTGCTGGGAAAATTTAGAGGGATAGAATGGGAAAGCACGGAGATCTGCCTCGTGATATAAAGTCAGCAGAGATAGTGAGCAGGGAGTACAGCAGGCACACTTTTTTCCATTTACGGTATATGGTTTCTGAGTGACCAAATGAATAAGAGTTATATCTGAACACTGTTTTTTCTCTACATAGCCAAGAGAAACCTGGCTTCTCTTTTGTCATGAAGTCTTTAAACTATAATAAAAAAGTAGATTCCTTTTCCTTCTTTTGCCAAGTACTGAATGACGGAGAGATTGAAGGGTAGAGCCACTGAAATGAAATTGTCAAAGGACACCCACTTCCTCTTTATGAACAGTAATAACACTTTTTTAATAGCCTGCCTGGAATCCCTAGTTTTCTTAGGTGGCCCAGACTCCATATTTTAATAGTGGCCAGACTCCTCATGAAGCATCCAGCAGGGCACATGTAGTGGGCATTGTCCTTGTGATACATTCTTGCTTGAGACAAATTAAAAAGCAAACAATCATATTGGTATAACTGACTTTGGAACCTGTAATTATGGTTGTCTTTGATCAAGACGTACCAAAAAAATATTCCGTGTCTATCTATGTACAATTTAGTAGCTACTGAATATAAGTTACCATTTTAAAATCAATTAGAGGACCGTAGTCGGCATTTCTGTGCAGGTCCCTCATTCAGTGTTCTAGTGGAAGATATTTCGTAAATGTAGAAAACAAAGTCTTCTTCACCTGCCATTTGCAGGAGGCTCTGTGCACTGCACACCAGTCACTGGATTTTTGAGCAATCTTAAGGAAAAATGAGTTTTCTCATTATTACTTTTTCGGAGAGAAAAGAAGGAAAATTTTTTTGCTCCAATGGCAGAGAAAAGACTCAAAAATATGTGAAAGAGTGTTTCCACTACATTCCTGGTATTTTCTGGGTGATATTGAAAAAGTGGAGTATTTTGAGACTACGTGTCCACTTGTCCAACAGCTGTTTTGACACCTGTTCCTCTGGGTCAACACAAGAAAAAAAAAGAAACAGCTAAGACTGTTTAGTTCATCTCTTCTGCTCCATTCCTAAAGGATTTTTCATTTAATCCAAGAATCTCGCTGCTATCTTCCCTTAGATTTTGTTGGGTTTAGAACAAAAAAGGAGGCAAGAACCCGGCACCAGCATCAACACCGTGGACAATTTATCCGCAATTACACTCAAACTGTTCATGTGTTGCAAACGTTGCGCTTCTCCTGATGTGTGTGGCCAGCCATTTTATAGCGGAACTCAGAGCCACGAAGATAGTAAGTAAATGGGGAGTATGTTTCGTGTAGGTACTCTGCTCAAGTAAAACAGCATTACTCCACTACAGATACCTCTTTGCTCTGACCATTGCTGGCTGCATATGATTTATTGTTCTCCAAATCCATCAGTGGATATGTGGAGTGCAAGAGAGGGGAGTGAGAATGGGCAGATGAAGGGCAGAGTTGTGAATTAGAGCAAGAAAGTGATTTTTATCTTTATTGTTTAGCGTATTTTCCATCAACACAGTTTATTACAATTTGGGCCTTTGCCTCCAAATCCAGTCATAACTGACTGGGTGTTGTAATACAGTACAAAATATTAATACCTGAGAAATCCTTCTTGTTTCGAGAACCTGGGTGAACGGAAAGCCATCCAGCACCCTGAGAGTAATTAGTCACTGTCCACGACTAATTTATATTCGCAGTAAATCAATTATACACCTGCAAGATAAACAGATTTTCTGGTTTTCAGTCGGTATCACACAGTGAATATTGGTGAACACCACATTGTCCAGGAACTGCAGGTTCTCAGTAGAAGATCACCATTAATATGATCATCATGTGTTTCTGACTTCCCCAAAGACCTCTGTCTCATATCCATCTGCGTACTGCAAGGAGTTGGTGTAATCCATGATTATAGGGGTGGTGTTTAGGTGAACTCGAAAATAATCATGATCCTGGGGCAGAGTCAACAAAAAGCAAGTGCTTGTAATTAATAGGGCATTAAGTAAAAAAGCTCTGCCCCTTCCCTGATGTCGCCTGCTCCTACACTATGCTACGGTCTCCTGAACTCTCGTTTTGTAGGTTTGGGGTAGGATCAGCCTTCTGGTGTCATTCCTCTCTATGGTTTCTCCAAAGATGTCTTTGCAAGAATAAGGTACAGTTTATAGAATGAAAAATTGTGTTTGTGTACAGACATACACCCCACATGAAGGTTGGCCCTCAGCTCCTTCCTTTTCCCTGACGATAAACACGCAGCACAGAAATCCTGTACTGCTCCAGTCAGCAAAGGATATCTACAGCTCAGCCCTTTAATAAGATGTTGGAAGAATCGCTATTAGGAAGCAGAGTTGACGTTGCCGAAAGGAATGAAGACATGCATTTGCAAGATGTTCAAAATTTAGCAAATTTTAGTCGACAGGCAACTCTCCAGGATATTCATAGGGAAAAGCCATCAGATTCTCTTCCAAACATAGAATTTTGGGATGGGTAGCTAGAGAATTATTTCAAGAATTATCACATGCAAATAATCATTTTAATGCATTTTCGTTTTCTGAGTCACAAAGAAGGCACGTGCCACAAGTGAGGAGTGTGGATCGGGATTCTGGTGGCAAAAGGGATTTCTCAGACTGAACAAACAAGCATTGCGAATAAAGCTACTTCAGTTACAATTTTAATTGAACTTAAAGAAGGGTGGGCCGGGGGATGAAGGGAGATTCTGCGCTCACGAAAGCAGGCGGTGGAAAAAAAAGAACATGGATGACCATATGCCCCATGTGCTATGTTTTTGAATCTGCCCGTTTTTAAATCCTTGCCCGCTGTGGGCACAACCGTAGGCTGAGTTTAAATATTTTCTTTATTTTCCTAAAGTTTTCAGTTTTTTGTCTGATGCCTGCTTGACCTTAGAGCGATAGAGTTCGCAGCATGGCCAGCAACACCCAGCAGTGATTTATCCTTTTTCTTAAGGTTCAAAAGCAATTTCTCGTGCGCTGAAAAATTCGAAAGAATTCAAGGGATACTAACAATACTTGCGCGTAGCAGTGGATCCTAATGGCAAAATAAACCTGATGCGAAAAATAGAGAAACCGAAAGGGTGTTTTGAGCTACCAGTGGCATTTTTTGTACCTGTCTTAACCTGTGTTGAAGAAACCTGTGCTGAAGAAAAAGACCTTAGAGTTTCAAGCCTTTCTTGGACTCCCACAGGAGCCAGGAAGTAATTTCTTTCCAAGCACTGGAAAATTCCAGTGAAAAATGGTTGGGGTTGCGGGTCATTTTCCACCGACTAGTCACAGACCGGCCGCTGCGAAAAACAGCTAGAAATGAAAAGGCGCTCTCTGCTCACAGGAGGTAAAGGCAAAACCTCAGCTCCTCCTTAACGGAATAGAAGACTTTCTCCGGGTAAGTCCCATAATGAAAGGGGAGTTCTCTACAAATTCCACATCAATTCACATTCTATAATTGATGGGCTCAGGGAACTTCTAGCAAAGTAGTTGTTCCCAGCTATTTCCTTGATTTTTATATACTTGTTTAAAAATATAATACGAAGACCCCGAAGGAGCCGGAGGGTTTTTACCTCTTGTGCACCTTGTAGGAGATAAATGGTCACAATGGGCAGTTCCCTTCTCTGCAGTGCTGACACTTCCATAAAACGTCTGCTAAATTCTCCTTCATGGGGCAGCTCCCTCACAAAACACCTGGTAGGTGAAGAGAAGTGGAGCCTTTAGGCTGAAACCAATCCTGATGTACAAAATCAAATTTCTGGGCTCACTGTATTAAGGATGAGGATGACTCATTAAACAGCATCTTCCTTCAGGAAAATGCAGGCATATTTCTCAGGTCCAGTTAAGCTACATATGATGTTTGTTTTGGCCCTAAGCCCACAAACTTGAGACTTATATTCGCTTTCCTCAGAGCAGATATTGCCATCACAGATTATCTTGCTCCTTATTCCTATTCTGCACAGCCTGTTGACCCCATTCGCTTTGGCGCTGGAAAGCCATGTTTATTCCTGGGCATATTCTGTGGCCGGGACAAAGCCTGGCTGAAAATACAGCAGTACACCTGGAAGCAGAATGTTTGTAACACCTGATGCAAAAACCCAGGTGTTTCGTGCACAGTTAGAACTCCGCTCTCTGTGTGGATAGCTGGGTATCAGCGAGGTGAATGTCTATGTAATTAGATTGCAATTAAATTTAATAGCTCTACTCAGAGCTCACCTGCATGACACTCTCTCAGACTCTTTGTACTGGTATTATTAAACTTTTGATGGCTCCATATATCTATTTACTTTAATATTCTGTCCCGGAAATTATATTTACCTTCCATCCGGAATCACATCATCGTAAGCATTTACGTTCGAAAACACCTCCGACAGATTCGAACCCAACATTTGTCTCATCACATTTCAACCAGACTGTAGCATTAGGTGACATAACCAAGATTTTTTCTAATACTTGCAAGGATGGTTACTCCAAACAGCTTTCTGGACAGCCCCCTCCTACATTTAACAACCTTTTCAGTGGAGGAATTCTCCCGGATACCTAACCGGAACTTATCCTGGTGCAGCTTGAAGCCATTTCCTCCTCTCTTGCTTCTCATTGCCTGGGAAAAGAGAAGAACTAGGAATTGCATCACGAGATCCAAGTTTGTCGCAAACCAGTGTGCTGGAAAGACTATCAGATGCTCTCTGGCAGCTCCAGGACGACGAGCAGTAACCCAGGATTTACATTAAACTCGAGGGTCTTCTCTCCAGACCATTCATCATGTCTTCATGTGGGGATACAGAAAGAAATACCTAAGCTCCAAGGCTCGAAGTTGCAGGACAGCTTACCATACTATCAATCTCTATTCTTCTCTTTGTTCAATTTACAGCACTCTGGGATTTTTTTCCTTAACATTTCGAACTAATGAAGGTCTATAGCTAAATAGTGGAATTATTTCTGGTTTTCAAATTGGAAAGTGCTTAAAATTTTAGTGTGATTTACAAAGGCCTATCTCTCTTACCACACCAGGTATTGTCTTCCTGTTTTTTACTTTTGTCAATCCTCATAATGATTTCTAATTAGAAAGTAATTAGTGGTGCAAATAGGAAGACTGGATACTGAGGAATTGCTGCATCTATTATATTCCCGTTATCTTGATTTAAATAGCTTTGTTCTTCTTTTTCCCTACATCATTTTAAGACCTGTTATCATAGCTTTGCTTACTGCTCTGCGTGAAGAAGAACAGCCAGTGGACATGGTATGGAGTTCTCTGTTGGAAGAGATGATGAAGTTTTTTACTGAAGTGATGTTTACTAGCAACAAAAGGTATTAAACATGCACCTGTCACTGCATTACACTGAAGAAAGAGAGAAGGCTTCCGGCTACAGGAAACCTTCAGGCTACGGACAACCATTCCAACAAAATATTTAAAAGCAATTAACTTTTGGTATACTTACACAAAAAATAGAGGATTTAAGAATTATCTTTTCGCCTTAACACAAATAGTAGTTTTCCCTTTCATGGATCATTAGTGTGAAAGCTTTTGTAGAATATAAGGGTATGTTTGACGTCTCCATTTGCCTCCTTGAAGAGGGCATTGCATCTTCTAAGCCATTCCTTTAAAAATTACTGTCCCACGGTATGGCAAGTGTTTCGATTAAAGCAAATTGCAATGCTGCGCACCAGCAACACTGTAGATTTTACAACCAATGTGGTGATTCTTGCTGTGACATTGTTTAACACCTCCCCAGTGGTTGGTGGAACCTATTTTCAATCTCAGTCTTTGAGGAAAACCATTGCCATATCATGCTATTGGTCTTTGCGTGTTTTTTTCTAATTGAAATGTAGGTTCTGTTTGGAGGCTCTTCTCCCTTCCAGGATCTCTATAATGTCGTTTTCCATTAAACATATTGTGGTGCATTTATAAATCACGCAGCAAAAAAATTATGCATCTTTTAGTCGTGGATGTTGCCAGAATATACCTATTCTAAACGATATTTAATGTCCTCAGGATTAATACCTGGCAGAAGTACTTATAAGAGGGAGACCGAATCATCGATGACTACACCGGAATAATTAATGACTTAAGAACAAGACTGAGTACCTGCCAGGGGGTATAAATTACAGCTTTAGACAGGGACCCATATGCTTAAAATTACGGCAGTCACCAGTCAGTGTTCTATGAAAACTGACACTTTCCTCTGTCATGTGGAGACAGACACAGAGGGAAGAGTATTTCTCCAGCTCGGGACTGTATCACACCCAATTCAAAGAGGGGCCATCAGCTCTCCTGGGAAGTGCCGTAGCTAAAAAATGAAATTGAAAAAACCCACTGGAGCAAGAAGACGCAGGAGTGGGCTTTTAGGATCTATTACGGCATATGCGTGATTGATTCCAATCAGCCAAATAATGCCTGCTGCAGAGAGAGTGGGCTCCCTGTTTTACTGTGAATCCGGGGTAAGGGGTGTATGATGAACAAAGAAGGCAAAAGAATCGAATCCTCTAGTCAAGCTTTAAAACTTGGTGACGAAGGCACAACTCACTGCTGTGTTTATCCTGTCCAGTATTTTCGATAGAATTCTATTCTCTGTGTGTGGTTACAGATGTCACTTGTGCTACATGTCCATTTTATGTAATATCTACACAGATGCACGTAGAGTAATTTAAAAGACAAATGTAAATAAACAAATTCAGGAAGCTCAAATTATGTGCTGGGATCAGTGGAACGGGACTTGTTACTCGCAGGACTTCCTTAGACCTGGCGTATTCCTGCAACACGTGTCTGTGGTCTAACAGGAAGAAAGTGCAGTGCTTGGCCAGTAAAAAGGGAAACACAGGGAAATGAAAATCAATCCACATTTTCACTGTGTATATTCCGCTCAGCTCCCCATCCTTCCTTCCTTGAATAGCATTTGGTCTGATTCCTCATCTTATAGAAGATCTGATTTACAGGTGTATTGAGCCTTTCTGGTACTTTGTGACAGAACCAAAGTACCTGAGGATGTTGGTTATTTTTTTCTATTCCTGTATCATACTCTTGCGGTTCCTCATTTATGAGACTTGTTTTAAACCCACCTCATATGTACACATTCAGCCATTAGATAGAAAAAGATTGTCTTCGGTTAAATTGTTGGTGATTGCATCAGCTTGGAGAATGTCTGCCCCACCATTTCCATGCGCATGGAGAGCAGCTTGAGCCATTCATGACTGCAGTTCTCTGCTGGCTGTGATCCCGCTCCAGGCAATGTTCAAAGTACATAGAACATCTTGCTGTGAAGAAGGGAGAAAAAATTGCCTTGATGGAATTTTAAGGAAGGGAAAGGCTGGGAGTGAACATGGTTAAGGACTTCCCTGTCTACGCTGTATCCATGTAGACGTAAGCACAGGCCTGTGTCTCAAAGCCTCTCACACCCTCTGAATGTTCCCAGCCCTGCAGAGCCCTGTTTGCGGATGTCGGTGTTGTGGGACAAAGGACTCTGGAACATCGACAGTAATTTGCCCCACCCTGGGCTCGCAGTGTGCCCATGGTGCTATTCTCATTAATTCGAGGTAGCCCTCTCTTCAGCGGGAAGGATCGCAGCCATGAAGACATGGAGGATTGTTGTGGCTAACCGTGGTGGAAATTTTCATTTACTACATACAGCTGTCAACTGTTCAGCACTAGCAAGATAATAACAACGTGGAACTAGGACTCATTATAAGGGACAATTCCTTCCGTCAATTTGCACATGTCCCACACGCAGAGCTCAACTTATGCAAGCACCACTGCAAAGAGCTCCTGAGCTACCTCTAATTCGTGACCATCCCTCTTAGGAAAAGCTTGGGAGAAGTCATATCCATGACTGAGTATCTCGGCCTTTCTTGTCTGCTGAACCAAGGAATAATCCTGGCAAAACACCTCCTCCGAGCACATCTGGTCTCCCCAGAAACAATGCCTGAACACATCCGAACCAGCGGGCAAAAAAGCTAGCACGGAACACACTTTAAAAACTGACTGATTTAGCTTTCTACGGAAAGGTGAGCCACAGCAGCACGATATTCATGCAGAATGTCAGTTAAAGGATACTTACCAGCATTCCACTGCATAATAGGTCCAACTTCAAGAATTTTCTATATCTTGAAAATTTGCAGTACAAGAAATGCAAAACATAACGGTTTCCCTTGCAGAATACTTTCAATTATTGGAAAAATCCAGCACAATATTTTATTTTCACTTCTGCACCTGCTGTCTCTATGTTTTTCCATCCTTTATCCTCTCATCTTTTTTTTCCCTTCTTGAATGTTCTACTCAGAAGAAGTTAAGGCGAAATAATTGCATTAAGGCAACGTATTATTTAATTTCTTCATAGTAGTGAGGAAAGCAATAATGAAATATATTTGTATCAGCAATTAAGTCTTATTAAAGGAAATTTTTTTGGAGAGAGAACATTAAAAACAGGACCCTCTTTTGTTTAATTTCTTGGATTACTCAATTTAGGGTAGATTCTAAAGCATTTTATTTCCCATGAACATGAAAGTGTTTGCTGCCGTTCAATGTGAGGTCAGAAATAGGTGCAGAATGTAATATATAATGTGATCGACAATCCTGAAGCCTTCCAGGTGCTGTGTTGTACAGGAATAACTCAAAACATTTAGTACAACAAGTTCAATGTGTGTTCAATGCAAACAAACCCAGGCTGGTTTTAGGGATATAGTTTCCAACTTTTTTATTCTTTCAAAAATCAGAGGTGGAAATACCTTTGTATGTTTTAGCTAAAGCCTTTTAGCCCTTTGCTCATCACAAATATGAAGCTTGGCAGCTTCTCTCTTCTCATTCCGTTTTTTTTAATCCTGATTGTTCTGCTTGGTGATTGGCAAGAGAAGCCAGCACAAGATGGGAAAGTTTCTAGCTTGGAAATCTACTGCCACCCATGGATTTCGTCCATCTGACACCACCAGAGGGTTTGTCCAATCACTCTGGCCGGAGAACCAGCAATGCCCAGCTCCAGGCTGGGGCAATTCGCTGTTGCACTCAGGAACACAGAAGTCAGATGCTTCAGAGAAATCTCAATAAATCCATGCTACACTCACCATTAATTTGCCTTGTAAATAAGAGCCTCAGCAGAGCATGGGCTGCTGGCAGAAGCAAGCAAAGCAGTCGATATGATGAATAATGTTTACATCCAGAATGCAGGTGTCGTTTTCCATCCTGTAGCTGTGGAAATAGTGTCTTGTTACTTCTTGTTAATACAGGGGCAATCCACTCACCTTCAGCCCCAACAATAACTGTCTCTCGTCTCCACTCAGTGAGATATATTCATAAACAGGAGAGGACTGTATTTCCAGAACCAACTGGAAGCCAAATGGTCATCAGCAATGGAATTTCAAGTACCAATTAGCAGTTCAAAGCTATAGATTTGTCACTGCAGTCCTGCTTGACACATAGTACATTTTTCCACCAGTAGTGTGACCGAATGTGAGCTCAGGTACACAGACCCCTATATTACTAATTTCCTTCGCAAACCTTCTATATTTACCGGCAGTGAAAACTTCAGTGACTTTGTGCAGTAATGATTCACCCCTTGTCTACAGCACTTCAGCCAGTTAAATCCTACTGTGGTGAGTACTGATTTCATAACTGACTTTGCTTTGAACTGGTTGGATGACAAGACCCAGAGGTCCGTTTCAAACAAATTTCTCCTGGCTTCCATGAGGGAAAAGTGATAACAGCTGTGATTAGGATGCCATGACCTTGAAATGCAATGGGAAGTCGTCTTTAAAGCACTTTAATGAAGCCTGGTTTTGTCCTAAGTGTTTTGGAACCACTTGACACTCCTGATTTGACCCGGCCATAATGCTGATGTGCACCTGGCTTCCCTCACTTTTCTGCCCTGTGGACAACAGCGGAAAAAATTTTTTTCCTTGGAAAAAAGGAATTGTAGAAAATGGAGTTTAAATACACAATTGTGCAAGCAAATTTTTTTGAGATATCTGCACACAGCAAGATCTGGTGGCATCTATTTTCAGATTCTGGTCCTTCACTTTGGGTCTTTTGAACTGTAATTGTGTTCAGTTCTCTATTTGTACAGTGAATATATAATGTAATTTCATGAGGTACTGAGATGCCCTGAAAAACATGTGAAAAATAAGTTGCTCTGCCTAATCCATATGAAACAGTATTGGAAGTCAACCTGGTACATGTAGCGAAAGACAGAGCAAAAGTTTAGTGTGAGGCTCTGACACTAATCTAAAAAAGGTTATCAAGGAGAAAACTTGAGACACAGAGCACTGGAACCGAGAGAAAGAGGAATCCTATTTAAATGAATGCACTGGGCCTTGGGGTGCTTTAAACATTTAATATATGGCCTTTCCACTGACCACATGTACTCATCCCCAGGCCACTGCATAAGCCACATTTACTGCTCCAGTCACCGGATTCAAAGACAGCTTAAGAGAAAAAGACTATTTCCTCATATTACTTTTAATAGGGAGAGCATGTCAGGCAGGATGTAAAGACTGGAAACTCTTTGCTGCTTACAGTTGTAATCTAACCAGTGTTTTCTCCCGGTCATTTCTCAACAAACTTCACCCCTTGTTTTGTTGGGGAACTCACATCGAGGCAAATCAACCTCAAGGCACCCAAAGCCCCGTGTGAGGGGTCCTACCATAAAGAAGTTCCTGCTGAAGTTCAAGCTGGGTATCAGAGGTTGTGGTGCTTGAGGCCACCTTCTTCTGATCTCCCTGCTCTGTTCTGCTTCTCTGATTTCCTCTTAATATTTTGTTTATCCTGAAAACAAGTCTGTGATTTCATGTCCTTCTGGGGTGATAGAAAGAAAAGATCGGGTTAATGACTTATTAAATTGGAGACTTAGATTAAAACACGATAATTGCTCTTTTGGAAGCAAAAAAACCAAACTGGTTGTCTCCTTTTGTGGCAGAAATCGAAGAACGAGCTGATTGCCTCAGTCTCATCCTCTAGATTGACGAATTGAAGGTTTTGTGGATTTTGCCATTTTGAACTATAGGCTTTAGTTTCCAAACACCAGAAAATGTTCTATGGATTTTAGCTTGTGTGGTTTCATATTCCTGTATCCCATGTACCTGAAGCCAAGCATTTAGCAGAGACAAGCCTTCATGCGATAGTTCAGAAAGAACTGAACAAATCCATGCTAATGCAGTAAAAGAAAAGTCGCACATCTTCTTGCTCTTCTCATCGGGCTTCGGATACAAAAAAAATTTGCATGCCCTGAAGCATCCTAAAATATTTTTAGGTGAGTGGGGTACCATGTAATGCATGGAAAACATAAATAAAGAGCTTTGGAAGCTGACAGCTTTCCACATGCCACTGTGTTTCCAAAAATCTTGAGAATCACTGCAAGCTCAATCACCTGGAGCAAAACTGTTGTACAGAGTTGGGGTGATTCAACCTGTGCATTGTTGAGGCTAGTCCATTTGCGATGAATTTCTGTTTTCCCTTCCCATTAAGGCTAATAAACTCATGAGCTGGCCAGTGCATTAAGTAGAGCAACACTTTTTCACCTTTCACAAGCCTAGTCAAATCCCTTTGCTGATTTTCTTGAGTAGATGTTTCCACACAAGAACGCTCCCATGTAATTGTCTTATCGGCATGGTCTAGCGCATGGCTGAGTTGGAAATTAGTGCTGAATTATGCAGAGCATTCCTTTTCTGAAATAAGCGTGTCACAAACTATAAAAAAGCACTTTTTAAGATTTTTTGCATGCTACACAGCAGAAGCAGATATGGACACTGCAAGCATTTATCCATCATAAATTCTTATTTGGTTCAGTTAGAGAGGAATACCTTCCAGTGTTAGATATCTCAAAAGCTGAAGTTCTTCCTTTCTAGATGCATGTAATTCACTTAGCTTTCCAAATATTAGAGTAATTATGACATAATAACAGACCCAGGTGATCTGCAGACCTCACTGCGTTGTATTGAGCCATCTTTCAGCCCTTTGATCCCCTGGAAAGTTGAGCAAATAAGCGAGAATACTGTGATAAAAGATAGAATACTGTGATAAAAGAGGACAGGCAAAAAAAATAGAGGGCAAAGCCCTCAAGTCGTGTATCACAATAAATGCAAAAACATCCTCTAGATTTTTGCCCGCAGAGAGTCTGGATCTTTGTATTTCAATATTTCAGGGCCACACATTCAAATACGCTCTAGCTCTACTTTAAGGAGTGATTTCAGTAAAATTTATGTTCAAATTTCTTGGTTGATTAGCCCACAATGACTTCTAATCGCTTGGGAGAGCTTTTAAAAAATCCAACTTGAATATACTCAAAACACGGAAACTGAAAATATATCTGTAAGTCATGGAAAATAACTTACTTTTCAAGGAGAAAAAACCCCTTTAGCTAATTTGCAAGCAACTATTGCATCCAATCTGAAACGAGCAAAATCTGTTCG
The DNA here is from genome assembly GCA_013398015.1 of Oreocharis arfaki. Classification (NCBI taxonomy): domain Eukaryota; kingdom Metazoa; phylum Chordata; class Aves; order Passeriformes; family Paramythiidae; genus Oreocharis; species Oreocharis arfaki. Next base: position 87,033 of record VZRR01010571.1, on the reverse strand, counting down.
AATGATAGTTCAACAACTCTTTTTCCACTCATCTTGCAAGGGATGTTCAGTCTTGCAGAAAATGATAGGATAACATTATTTAAAAAATGGGAGTTATAGATAAAAGGTATTTTTTTGTGTTTATTTTTTTGAGCCGGCCACTGCAGGTGGGTGCTTTTTGTGTGGGTTTGAAGATGGGATGTGGCTAGATCCTATCAGCCTTCATAGCGGACCAGACAGAAATACACAGTCAAACTAAGGTCACCGCTGGGCGTCAACTAAACACTTGTTTTTTTCCAATCCCTTACCCTGAGTTTCCTGGCTGCTGAAGTCCCTCATTTCTCCAAACACCCAACCATCCAGGAAACAGGTCAGGTTCTCCAAAAAAGAGAGATAATTCAGCCATTTCTGAGAAACCTTACCTCCCAACTGGAAAACGTAACATATTTTATTCACTGGGAAGTTCTGGGAAGGTAAATTGGATTTAGTAGCCACAATGTACTATACACGGTTTGGGTGAAAGAAGTTTGATACGAATTGAGGCGAAAATTTCAAAGAGGTGCAAGGAAAAATTGTCCAAAGGGGAGGGCAATTATTTAAAGAGCCAGTGAAGCAAGAAAAAGAAAATTAGCATTCCTATCACCCTAATTCACGACAATTTGCAGCAATGAATCTGAGGCATTCTTCCCATCAAGGCCAGAATACATAGTTTCTTTACCTAATTAAAAACTATATTAAAAACACGACCAAAAAGACAAGTGTCCACATGGGTAAGCAGAAAACTGAAGGACTCAGAAAGGAACTACAGGAAAACTTTTCTGGGGACTCTTGGATCTGGAAGAAAAAGATAGGAATTCTGTCAAGCCCAGAGTTCTTTAATGAAGACAGGCACGTGACAGAAAATTTGAACCATACAGACTTCACTTTATTTTAGGCCCTTTGGGGGCCTCTCTGCCTGAAGTGAATCCTGGCCTGTTCTCCCGCATGGCGCAGGGACGGGATTCTTCTTCCCGTGTTCTTTTCTCTATGCTCTTAACATCTCAGATATAAACATCAGATATTTCCAGCAGTGCAGCATGGAACAACCATGATAGAATCAGATGAGCAGGAGCATGAATCCCCTCAGAGTAGATTAGAGGCTAGAGACCGGATGCTGCACTCCTGATCTTTCAATAGGACATAATACTATTAATAACAAAGTTAAAGGAAAGATACTCTGAAAGGAACAAGAGAACAAGCCTTTAATGGAATTGTGAAGGTCTTTAACCATGTCTTTTCTGGAGTCTTTTTTTTTCTTTTTTATCTTGAAGTCCTATGTTATATAGAAAAAATTTTTTTAAGCATATGTGGAGCAGGGAATTTAGGCAAGGTCAGTATGCAACACAAAAGGTACACCTTGATGACCGTACCACCTTTAACAGGGTCTCTTTTTCATGTTCATCTTTTTCTTCTGATGATTATGTTTAAGGGTCTCACATATCCAGGAAGAAGACAGACAAGAGGTAAAGCTTCTCTTAACTGTGGTTGCCTTGCTCTCCTCAATTAGGAAGAGAACCACAGCCTTTCCAAAAAACTCTTCAAGTTTATAATAAAGCATAGTTCTGTCTTCTGTAAAATGTTCTGCTTTGAAATAAAAGATTTCCTATTAATGCTGAGGAAGAAGATGTTCATCCGTCTTAAAGAGCAAGAGAACTTGGATAACACTATTTTTACTCAGCTCCTTTCGTAGGTCTATCTCAAAGTCCTTTATAGATTATATAAGTATTTTTTTCAAATTTTATATCAATGGCCTTTTTGACCTACCCTGACAAGCCATAGCCTAAAATGTTAGGAAAAGGCACCCCAGCCAACCAAAGTATGAACAATTCAGTCACTAGTTTTGGTCTATCTGCAAAAAGCATATGGGCTGAAGACCAATTTGCTTGCTTTTTACAGTTGTCTGCGAAATACCCAGTGCTCTGTAGATTTTATTTATAAAAAAATTAAATTAATTATTTATCTCCGCGTTTGTCTTCTTCTCTGCCTATCAGCTGATCACTGCCAGATGTACTTTTGTGGTTATGGATTGGATGTATTTGATGGGATTAAATTGACTGGATTTCATTGAGTGAAATCAGTGGATTTCACATCAAATAGAATCAATAACCTGAATTACATTAGACAGATGAGCAAACACTGGACAGGATCATTGCTCTGGCTTTCCTGGGATGCTAAAATGATGCTCAGTGGATTGTCCTCATCTGCGCATAACACAGAGATTGGCTATATTTCAGTTGCACTGCTGTCCTCAGTAACTACAATTTCTTTTTTCATCTTGAGTTTGTACTGATCTTTATGATTGCATCTAGCAGCAATCACCCTCCCTGGTACATACAGAAATGTTCATTATATGACACAGAGATTAAGTGGTTCATTTTCCCCCATTCTAGCTTGGTAAATGGTGATTACAGAGGTGGGAGCCTTGGGAAATCTAACAAGCCTTGATAAGTTAGTTAGATTTCTATCAAGTCATCTTTACTGAGACGTGTCTGCATGGAGTCGAGTCAGATCACAAGACCAAACCTCTTGCCTGCTGGTTACTGCTGTTTTTCTCTTGATTATCCTCCAGCCTGTTGAACGCTCCTGTGTGAGAACGGCACCATCATAGCATAAGGGCCATGTTTCTAGCGTCCTTAATCAGAAATGTTGAACTATTCTCTAACTCCCGAGAGGGAAAAGAATTGATTAAATTTCATGTATTTTTTCACTCCTAGTGAAAAGTGTCTCTTCCTTCTCTCTCTTCCTGGGGGAAATATGTGTGGAATTAATGTTTAGAAAAAAATATTAACTCTCCCAATTCCTACAAGAGCCTGAATTCCATCATCTGCCCAGAACTGCAGTCAAAGGCCGCTGTAACAAAGGAATAGGGTGTTACCAGCATATCCTTTCAGCTTAGTGATCAAAAATAGAAGATTAGCCACCTCTTTCCCAGCTTAGTGGCAGAAAACCGTGGCATTGGCCTGTGAAAGGAAAAGGCAGATTGTGTCAACAAAGAGAAGGAAGTCCGGTGGGTCACGACTGAAGCAGTCCTTTAAAAATAAAAGTTCATTCATATTTTCCTACAAATGAAACTCCCAGAATAAAGTGGAGAAGGCAAAAATTTTGACCAGAAATTAGCGAAAGTTAGAAAAAAGCATCAGACCTGGAGGCTAACTGCCCCTGTGAATCCCTTTAATATCATCTTTTTTTTCCAGAACTAGCTAATAGGAAAAATTTAAGTTATCTTGGCCTCATTTATCCTTGTCAGATTACAGCTTTTCCTGCTGTATTTGGAGATCTGTTGTATCCTCCATCTTCAGTTATAAATTCAGTCTACACCTCTCTTTGCCTCTTGCAACAAAGTGTCTTACAAGAGTTTTGAGTCTGCCTCACCTGTGTTCCCCTTTACACGTAAAGGGAGTGGGTGGACAGCATGGTTTGTGTTTATAAGAGCAGCACAAGGCTGCTCTCTAGTCAGAGGAATTCGGAGCAGTACCTCTCCTGATTCTTGGAGGTACTTTGCTTTCTTTAGTAATGGCAGAGGATTGGGGACCCAAACTGGATGCCTATGGTGGATGAGACGACAGGAAAGAGCAACCATGAAGACAGGAAGGAAAGGCACAAGGAGCTGGGTTTCAGATGGGATGAGAGAAAAACTTACACAGGTGAAGTTTTCCTTGTTTTTCCACAGACTGTGGTGCGTTAAAGGAAACACTATTTCCAGGAACAAAGACATTACCATAAAACCTGTGTTATCTAGTTCTTTGTAGACGATTGTCACAGGTGAGGCAGGTGGAGGTGTGAACTCCTGTTCCCAGATGTTTTTCCTCTCTTCTTTGTGAGCAGATGCTCTGTGAAGGCTGCTCTCTGCCATTCTCGGCAGGAGATAACTGCAAATAAATTTTGAGGAGTGTTTGGGTTGGGATTTTTAGGAGAATTAAATGCAGCAATTGCATACCCTGCAATGATTTAGAGATCATTTCTGTTACAGTCAAGCCAATTTGGCGTTTACTTTCATGAGCCACCTTGGAAACCTCATGCTGCAGTGAGCTTTGTCTTCAGATTTTTTTCACTATCACAAAGCCATCATCATCTGGTTTTGCTTCTGAGTTTTATCTTTTTCTCAGAAGAGGAGTACCACCTATTATTTCACATCACATCATGTTCAAAATGTTCGAGGTGCTGGACAAATGAAAACAGTCCCTGCTGTGAAGATTTTTTACAACGCAGGTAGAAAAGACAGATGAAATTTTGAGAAAAAGTGATGTACTGTGAAAAAACAAAATGAAACAAGGAAACATTCAAAGTGTCATGATTATCATTGATGCTGTTAATTTCTTCTTTTCTCCACTTTACTGGCAGAGACGGTTGAGAATTTTTCAGAACTCCTTCTTCTGCTAAAAGGAAAATATTTACTGTGAGAAAACAAAACTGGGTTTAAGTCTATTGTTTGAATGGGATCTTTGATTCTCAGAATTTCCTTTCATCTCTTAAACACTAAGCTGCAAAAGTATTTAATTAAACCTTGTTTTAAAAAAAAAATTCGTTAAATTTTCCTTGGAACAGGATTATTCTCTCAAGGTAAAAAAATTTTTCTTCTCTTGCAATAATTCCACTTTTGGTGCATTGCTGGCGCCATTCATACCCCTCAATTTCTGTGTTTTCACCGCCTTGGATTCATCCCCGGTCTTCTTTCACAGGCTTTGCCAAAGTGCCTCCAACCCCCTTTTTTTTCACCAGACGAGATATGTGCATCCTTTGGTTGCACACAGCAAAATTCTTTTCATCCCTTTCCTATCTGCCCTCCAGTCCTGAGGGATCTGGTAGCTCCTGTGCTTGGCCCTGCCCCACACCACTCATCCACCTACAAAAATATATATCTGCCTAACGGTGGCTCTTGGGCGATCTCCTATCTTGTGAAGAGCACAAACTTCTCTCTCTTATCATAACCCTCTACATTTATCACCAAAAGGCCAGGTCTTTTTCACAGCAGCTGACCTTCATTGAGTCCTTGAATAATATATTTCCTTTGTGAAAATACAGTGCTGAACATCATCATTTTTTCACTTTCAGTTTAGCTTGATACTTGATGTATCCTGTGAATTCTTGACACAGGGAAGCACGAGCATGTGTTTCCATCCAGGCAGGAGATGGCAAACCCAAGTGCACAGTCACTTTGATGTGATAATTTAGGAAGAGGTATTACATTCCCAGAACTAACACGCTCTTTTTAGGGCTCTTTTTTTAGCTATTCATATTTCATTAAAGCCAAGCATTGGGAGGTGGGGGAAACCACTGCTCTGTGTCGCGTCTCACCTCCGGGAACACAGCAAGGTGAGCTGGGCAGGTACTGGGTATTCTGCTACATGGGAAATTTCATTTAGAGGAAAATACTTTCATGGGTAGACGATTTTCTCTGGTGTAATTCCTTAGATCCATTTCAAATAAGTGTTTTCTCTTGGTCAGAATTTTTCATTTTGAGCACGAAGGGATAACTTTTTCTGAGTTAAATGCTAAATTTAATACTTTTTCAATGAAAGCTGTACTTGTGCATTAGGGCAACAGGGCTTGCCGTGTGTGAGAGGAGCCCAGATGCTGCAGGGACACTGCTCAGTGAGCAACCGGTGTGAGTGGAGTTGGCAGCACCTGAAGAACTTCCTGACAGTCAGTGAGGGTTAAGGAAGCCCATTTCCAACTTATTTTAAGTTCACTCCGAATTTAAAAATCTCAAGTTAGGTTCAAATGAAATGTAGTTTTCTTGTCTAAAAGTGCCTTCAGCTTTCTTGGTGTGCCTAAATCAAGGAAAAAGCTTTTGCGATCCTCCCAGGATCTGGACATTTTCAGTTCCATTACCAATCTACTTCGCTCTTAAAGGCTCCCACTGTGAATTACTGCTGGTTGTATTGCTCTCAAGTTGGGGTTTGACAAGTGATCCATCAGTGAAACTGAAGTCTGGTTGAATCACTTCTGTGTTGTTCTCCCCAAAGGAGTGCAGCAGAGGAATTCTACGTTTTCTGCTTCCTGGGTGTTTTCTGTGCTTTTTATTACATTTCCAGTTTTCCCTTTCCTTGCCTCACCACCAGCTCATTGAATTCTTGTTCATATGGAAAAAGGTTCACATGACTTGTATTTCTTTCTGACCTTTTACAAGTTTCCACTGTCACCTCCTGTTTGTGTTCTCAGACTTACTTCTTCAGGATATTTTTACGATTTATTGTCAGTTGCTGCTGCTACTTTTTATTGTAACCTCTACTTGCAGATATAAAATCAGGTTTCCCATCCACAAAATATTTCTATTTGAGAAATGAAACCACTATTGAAACATAATACTTGCTGAAATAAATCATCATGAGGGGAAGTGATGAAGATATACTGCTTCATTTATATAAACATACTTAAAGGAACAGGTGACATTCCAGGGAACTATCAGCAGATAGCAACTCCACGAGCTCTGTGGGAGCAAGCTCCACTGCTTTAAGAATTAGGTAGTTATTTTCCTCCAAGTTCATATATTTATACTTTATAGTTATTGCACGAAAAACTGCCACTAATTAAATTATAAATTACATGACAAGGAAGAAACATTTTAAAAATCTCTGGATAATTTTTTGGGGCACTTTTATTACATTTCATCTGTGCTCCACTTTCTGAAGGAGAGGGACATCTCCAATGGTTTGCACTTAAAGTAAATTGAAACAGTGAAAGACCCGACACATCTCCCTCCACGAGAAACAGGGTGAGCTTTGGGACTCTGCCAGCAGCTTGGGCTCATCCTTCATTTCCCTGCTCAAGAACTCTGGCCATAGAACCTGCAGATGATTTAGCAGAGGGGAGAACCTTTTGCAAGTGGGAAGAGTTACTTCTCTTCATCATGCACATGCTGGCGGAGAGACTACTTTGTTCCTAATGGATGGATGATCTACCAAATGGTCATAATTTCATAACTATAGTTATGAAAGTAATATTATGTTAGTAATAATATTTTTGAATAATAATTGTTGTGACCAATAATATTTGGAAATAATAATTTGTGGAATAACAAATAAAACCTCTTTAAATTACCTAGGCTTAGCCCAGAAAAGTTTCTTTTTATCAGTCCTGAAATGAGGCTCAGATGATCCATACTCTCACCAGTTCTGACACCATGTTGTATTCACCTCCTTAATGCCCATTTCAATGAGTTCCATGTGATATCTCTTGTGGCCCACCTTTGTTTTCCAGCTCCACGATCCAGGTCTTTTGGAGTTACATGGATGTTGATGCAGGCAAGAAAACCACATGGCTCTGCTTGCCAGTGCCTCGCTGGGACCCACATCCCATCCTTGGGTGCTTGCAGAGTCATGTGTCACTCTGGAGATAGTTAACTGATCATGCAGGTTTATTGGTTCCCTTTTTCCAAGGGAAAATGATATAAATCCTCGCAGATTTTTCTTTTGATAACTTAATGCTGCAGTTGGGGCGTGTTTCGGGATGAATAGACTCAGTGTTCATTAATGAGGGTTTAATGGCTTCATCTTCTGCATTAGATTAGATTCTCCAGTAAATTAATATTCATTCAATTAGAAAATATAAAAAAATAAATTACACAAAATTAAGCTTTACACGGAAAACAAGTGACCGCATTTCTGCCGTTTTCAGGTTGTAATTAGATTAGTTCCTTCCCTATAAATGGGGAGGCACCGAGTGCTCCTGGCAGTGAAGGGAGCCTTGCTGTTGGATGCAAAACTTCTCACCTGGGAGTGCCATGTTCTGGTCTACCCTGAGCTTTTGGAGACTGAAAACTACAGCTAGATGAAATGTGATTAGAGTTTTTTGAGTCTGGAAAGCTTTCTGGTAAGTGGAATGCTGGTGTTTTGTGGAGGTGGCTGTTGCTGGAAGTGAAGGAAGTGTGAGCTGAGCTGGTGGCAAACTGCGGGCTTACAAAGTCTTGATTCCACTGTGGTTCTGCCTGCTGGCTTTTGCTGACTCTTCCTCCTTTTGTTACCTCTTTATTTTTTTTCCCTACTCTAAAAAGGCTCTCTAAACTTTGGAAATGTTGTTCCTTTGGAGTTGAGTCCTTGTTTAGAGAGAAGATGGAGCCATCTGAGATGAAGAGGCACTCTGACTTCAGCAAGGCTATGGGCAGAATAAAACAAGACAGCCTGAGCTGACTTTATGCAGACAGACCAGAGGGGTCCTAAATAATCACTACTGTCTGCTTAGGTAATGTAACATTGAAGCTGGCCTTGCCTTAAGTGGTACCTGCTGACCCACAGAAGTGTTTCCAGTTTCAATTACTCCATAATATTGTGTTTCTTCTACTTGCCTGTATCCTGAAGCCATGCTTGTCTTCTGTTGCAGAAATACAGTAAAAAGAAGTGGGAGCCAGTAGAAAACTCAAACTGCACAAAGACCTGCTGTGGATTATTACACACTGTGCTGGGGTGGGAAGGGGAGCAGGTTAAAAAGGTTCTATGCTGGCATGTGTTTAATAGTGGATCATCCACCACGATTCTCTTCATTCGGTATTTTCTGGCAGCCTTGAATAGCAATTCGATATTAAAATGGAAGGGATGGGCATCTGCATGAATAAAGCTCAGTTATTTCTTACATAATGTTTGTCAAAAGGAGAAAACAACTTTGGATGAGATGGTTCTGAGGTTTTGGGGAACTGGTTTTGTGTGTGTTCTTTAAGAGCCGAAAGCAGTACAGAGTATCAGTGATACTAAATAGAGATTGCCTGTGATGGTAGTTATCCTTTGCATAGGAGGAAAAGATGATAAAGTGATCAATATTTCAGAACAACTTAAAAAACAGTTGCAAGGCTACTGACACGGAGACGGTGTTATTTAGATCGTAGGGTTATGCGTAGCATGACGCTGCTTATTTCATTCAGGCCATCAAAAAGATATAATGATTTGCAAAGGAGGCACAAATGAACTAGAGTGTCACAGAGGCACATGGGCAAAAAGGAAGATATTTCGTGGAAGGGAGATCAACGATGCTGCAAAGGAGATTTTTCCACTGCTGCCTACTCCTGCTGTGGCCCTTTACAACAGAACAAAGTAAATTACAGTTGCTTGTCCTGCTGTGAATTCCTGTGAAGGCGTACATCCCACCGCCTTTTTTCCGTTCTACTTCTTTTCTGCTCTCTCTGCTACACTTCCTCATTAGCAAAAATGTGTTAATCTTCAGAACCTGTGCTTGGTTTCAAGCCAGATTCCTGCTTCCCTTGCCTCATTCTAGCTATCACAATAGTTGGCACTAGCTGTTGGGGCTGTGCTTACGGCCCCAGTTCAGGATGTTGCTTTTGAGAGACTTTGAGGTATTTATTTGTCCGGTGCAGACAATGCTGAAAGGAAAGGGCTGCTGCCGTGATGCACTGCAGTGCTTTTTCTCCTCTGGTGTCACTCTGACATCTTAATTTACTGTGTCCTGTAAGTCTGTGAGGGGAGGAGGGAGGCATCCAAGCGTCAGGTTTATAGAATTGGATGGGTAAGATGATATCTTCTGATCACAATGCCTTTGTGTGGCAAAGCACTTCTGCACATCCTAAACTTGAAATGTTTTGGGTCAGTTGCATTGATGAGATCTGGTTCTGTGTGTTCAAGTACTTTACTGAATTGACCTGCTGGTCTGGAGTCTGAATGTTACTCATTTCCCTGGATGTGGTGCTCTTCGCTTGGAGAAAAGTTCCAGGCACTTGTCTGATTGGCAAGACTGTAACAAGACTGTCCGCATTGAAGAGGAAAAAATAGAGAGCAGTCCCTCAAGGTTATTTGATTTGCTTTTGTTGGAATTGTGTGGGAAGAGGGCTTTCTTCTGTAACCAAGAAAATATCATTATCCATATATAGCCCCATAAAACCTCCTGGCTGAGCGGCAGGTAGAAGCCTCTGGGAGACAAGAGGCCTTACCCTGCACGTTCTGTTTTCCAGGAGAGATTTCCTCACTGAAAGAATTCCTGTTTGAATGGAGGGCACCAAACTCACTGTGCCTCTCATCACCCCAGATCTGCAGGTTAGGTTTGTGCCTAATATTAAAGATTTTCCTACCTTATAATCTAGGAAATGTTTCTTTTCTTCTCTGATTATTGGGGAAAATGGCTTTTGTGGGTCTGTCATAAAAGGACACTAGTCTCAAATTCCCCATCCCAACCCACTACAGAGTCAAGAGGTGTTTATAATTGACAAGATTAATCTCACAAAATATTTGAGGACTTATCTGAAAGTCCTTAATTTCACTGCTCACTTAGGCTCCTCAGGAAGATTTGAGTGAGTGCTGATGGCTTTGCAAACTGCTTCAGTGAACACTGAGTACATATTTTAGGAAGCACAACTGCAAAACTCTCCTGATCCAGCCCTTTCAGAGATAAACCTTACCTAACCAGGCTGGTGTAAAAGGAAACACCAAACCGTTGACAACAAATCCTTGCTATCCTAAGAAGGACTCAATGTATGCTTAGAATTCTCAGCAGCATACCCTGGTTTGCTTGTGGGTTTTTTATCAAGTTTCTGGGCAAAATTAAGCAAACATGAGATCAGATGATGCTCAAGGGCCTGGGCATCAACCCTCAGGCTTCGTGTCAGATTGGGATTAATCCTGGCATGATGAACACATCTACTTATTTCAGTGAAAATGTTTGGAGACACCTATGCAGCTTCTTCTCTCTGGTTATTGGAAATTTATTAAAGAGTGAAAAGTCTTGTTGTTAAAATGAGCTGCATTTTTTGCTTAAGAAACATGGAATTCAGAGTAGACCAGTTTTGTGGATCTTTTCAAAATCCAGGTTATAAGTATGGAAGGGTAACCAGGCTTCTGCTGTGTCAAGTCTCACCAAGGTAGATCTGCTTATTTGTTTTCACATCACTTCCTCCAGCACATATCCATTAATGATACTGATAATAGCAAGAGGGTGCTTTCCATTTTATATTTATCTCTGTTTATTTGGCTTCTGTCCAGTCTGAAAATTCACACCAAAAAAATGAAAATAAGAGCTGTTGTGTCTGAATTGATTATAGGCCATCAGAATTGGTGTCCCTTTCAAATTCCAACCAGCCTTCAAAGATGGACAGATCTGTGCTCCTGGCTGATGCTGACGGGTCATGCATCCCTACAGGAGCAACCAGAGGGAGGGCAGGCTCTGGAGCTTGCTTTTTGTCCTGGGTGATGGGGACATTTTCCAAATGGGATTTTATAACAGTAGCAGTTCTGATTGTGAATCAACCCATTTATGTGATATTTCCAGCAGCTCCACTAATTATGGACACCTTTGCTATTAACAACAAGGAAATTATGAGCAACTAATGGACTGACACAGCTTTGGATGCCAAGTCAGGAGTGTGGGACAAAGCAGATCTGTCCCCGCCTGCCTCTTTTCTTATTTTCCTCACTGTCTGATATTTATTGTAATAACTGAAAGACAGCATTTAGCCGGAATAGCACCTTCTATTTAAGGTGCTGTGCGGAACAGGCTATTCCACAGATAAAGGGAAAAATATGTTTGAAGACAATATTGGACTGAAATGGAAATTGCCGTAAATTGGGTTGGCAAGCACCCTTATTATCCATTGGGATGATTTAAGTACTTCTTTCAGAAAGGAGAAAAAAGTAAAAGTGTGTGTGTGGAGAGAAATATCCTAAAACTGAAACTGTCCTCTTCTCAGTAATTAAATTTATTCGTGTGTTTATTTATATATTTTATTTTATTTATTTTCATGACATAGAAATGCCCCAGGGAGTTTATCTTGCCCAGCCTCCAGGCCAGTCAGGCTGCAGAGGACTCTGGGGCCTTGCTGAGAGAAGGGATCAGGTTCTTTGGGGGGGTTTTCAGACTCCTTTGGGAGAATATTTGCGGAATTGGAGGCCTGTTAAAGGTTAAGGAGGGGATCTTCTCCTTTGCCATGACCTCCGTGTGCTCCAAGGGGCAGGAGAGCTGTCTGGTGTACGATTCCCATGGGACTCTCTTGTGGTTATGGAGGACACAACAGCCTTTCCCAGTACATGCTATTGAGGATTCGCTTTTGTGGAGCAATTTGTAAGCGGCAGAGGAAGCTCCTAAAAATACGAGCAGCCCAGGATGGATTATTAATTCCTCAGCTCTCTGCAGGGCTCCCGGAAGTAGACCATATCTTTTCCCTTTCCAGTCACTGCTGGTGTTTCCATGGCGGCTGCTTCGGTATTTTCATAATACCAGAAAAAACTATTAGAGGGGGTATTGTCTTTTCCTATAATATGGATTATAGTGTTTAGCCTGATGAGCCCACTTGAATAGTATGGGACTCCTCAACACTAGCATTTCCTGCTTTTATTTTGTACCTAAGTCTCCTAAAGTGCTTTTTGAGGTGTACATGCCAAGATTACATATCATTCCTTCGAACTGCCACCAGTTTGGAGGTGCAGACTATTGCAGGTGCTGTAGGGTGTTGATTCTATCCCAATATTCAGAGCAAAAAATGAGGATCTGTGGTATGTAATTGCAGATGAGCAAGGAATGTGCTTATCAGAGTGTAATTTCTCTGATCTGTGACCCTGAAGGAGCTGAGGGTCTGATAAGAGGCCCCTGGGAATGGTACTCTCCTGTCAGAGTGAGAAGATGCACAGAGATTAGCTGCTGCTCTTTTCCCTCTTTTTCCTTTATTTCTTCCTCCGTTTTTTTCCTTCTTTATTTCTACAGAACAAGGTCTCGTGAGTTTTTTTGCCTTTCTGCCAGGGCCTTGGATATTTCTGGGTTCCTCCATGATGCCCTGTAGTGTAGCCTTGGTGTCCCAGCGTCACCTGTGGTGGTTCTGCTCTGACAAAACATTCTAGTTCAGCTCTCTTGTTCCCAGTGGCTATCAGCTCTGCAGCCCCAGCATCATTTGATGGGCTGACAGTGCTCAAAGGCCTGAGCACACAGTGTGCGAATAGCACTGAAGGCAGCAGTGAGATCATGGATTCCCCTTGACCATGTGGATCTTCACACTCTGCTGAAAGGCGTTTTAAGGGTTTAGTTCAGATAGGGGTTAACTCTCCAAAAAATTTCCCTCTCCAAAAACCAAATATAGCACTTGCTCTCCAGGCCATACGACACAAATTGCCTTGTCAGCTGCCCAGCTCCTTCACAGACACCTCCGGCTGCATTCCACCTCTGCTATATCATTTCACATTTCAAGGATTCCCTTCCATCACAAGGCATGCTTAGGAACAATCTCCTGTCAGTCCCACGAGGAAAGAGTAATACAGAGCAGGGGCAGTGTCTGTGCTTGGCAAGTAATGTGGGTGAGAGAGTAAAACATTTGGTGTAAAGGAACAGTGTCCATGGTACAATCATTTAAAGTGAATTATCATAGGCTGTCTCTGGTCTGGTCCAAATGTCTGACTATTACTAGTGAATTAGGAGTGTGTTTTATCCAAAAGCAGTTCTATTTCTGAGTACCAAGCATACCTTGCTATGTGAAGTGACGTGTAATAAAGAGGAGGATTTGATATGCAAAATATGCCCCCTTGGTCTTAAACAAAATGCTGCTGTAGGTGCACACACACACAGAAGCAACATGAAATTGCCTGAACCTGCAGAACAAATTTTGGCAGGGCTCTGAACAGGCCCAGACAACCTGGTCTGCTTCTCTTCTCTCTCAGCTGGTAGACAATATCACCCTCAGAATGCACAGAATTCATGGTTCACTTATGTTCCTTCCAGTTTGGTCAAAATAATGAAATATTTGCTGGGCCTAAACAAAATTAACTGTATAGTACAGCGCTAGGAAAAGCAGTTGGGGTTTTCATATAAATAAAAACATATGCGCCATATCAAGAGGAAATAGAAAACCTTCTATTGCAACTTTTTCTGGGGATGTTGTTTGTAAGCATTGTGTCAGATCAGTACTTTTTAGTTTGTTTCTGGAAATTGTCCCTTATAAAAAAAAGGGTATGGAAACTGTTGGACCTCTGACAGATCCAGATACCTCTGAATCTGAGGTAAAGTCACGTCCATAGTTTCGGTTTTGAAATGAGAGCATGTGGATGGCATCCTGCATCTTCCCCTTATTGAAACGTATGATGTTGCCCCAAAAAAGCTCAAGCTAATAGAAAAACTAGCAAGTATATCACAAGAAGCTGTGCAGAAGCGTTTTGTGTATATATTTCTTTTAGCATCTCCACCTATGTGGAAACCACATGGGTAAAAATTGGTTTCCAATAACCATGTCTGTTACGCATCTGTAAACACACAAAGCCTGGATACATTTGGACCCTGCTCCGAGGATTTGGCTGTAGTGTTAGGAAGCAAATGTGGCCTTCGTAGGCTTCCTTGGTTATTTAAATGTCCAAAGCCAACGTGTTAATGCCCCTGACACGGTTATTTCACTCTGCTCTTGCTTCTCTAAAATGCCAAAAGCAATGCTGTGCCCTCCCACATTGTGGTAATTTCCAGCAGGATAACAATTTAGTATCCCATTGGAGCAGTTCAAAAATGGGTATTCTAAGAAAGGAGAGGATAGAATTTTATTTTTCCTTAGCTTTATCCCCTTGTCTACCTGCCTTCAGTTACACTTGACTGTCTCTACTTCCCAAATGCTAACGCTGATTCGTTCCAGAAATGCACTCAGTCATAGAAAATTTCTGGAAAGTTGAAATTAGACATTTTCCTAGAAAATCGTGTTGTCTCTATTTGAAGCCCCCGGCTAAGGATCCTTCCTTTCTGTTGGCTCGTGTTCATAAGAAAAAGCTCACAGTTACTTCTTTGAGGGTTATTTATAAGTTTTGAGGGGGTTCTCTTAGTTTGGAGTCCTTGGGAATATCTGTCCTTTGGGTCTGTCTGCAGAGCTTTAGGGATGGAATCCTAACAAACGAACACACACCATGAGTGTGCTGAGCTGCTGCCATGCCAAGAATACTCCTGAAGTGTTGTGCTGGCTGCTCTTGGCTCCAGTGTCAGCAACACAGATTTACCAGCGTCCTGGTAAACCTCAAAACAAAACTGCAACTTTCATTTTGCTGCTAATTTTCTTGAATTCTTTTAACTCATGTCTGTGGATGGCACTTAAAACTGCCTCAGCCTGGTACACCTCATAAACAGATGGAGTGTTTGTTGACGTTTCTGTGACAGCTTGAAAACTTGTTTCCCACCTCTGAGCTGAGCCCTTCCTGTCTTGTCCTCCATCTGCCATCTCATTTTAAAACTAGCAGAACAACTCGAGTGAAGCAATTTCGACTTTTTCCATCTGTGCACAGTTAATTAAGAGGGTAATGAGAGCTCTGAACGAACAAGCCCTGCATAAATTCAAGATACGATTAAGGGAAACATCCAAAAGTGAAAAAGATATATATGTGCCTATCTACATGCCTTTTAAAAAAGCCTGAATCCCTTTTGTCTGTCCCTGTACTTGCCACCATTATGGTCAAGGATGATTAAAAAGTAGGAAATATTACTATGGAAAACTGAGTCTGTATTCTGAACAATAAATCTGTATATAAGCAGCTTAAAAGCGTAGAGATTGTTATAACTCAAATATGTGTGAAGACGAGGCTTGATAGTGGGAGAAGAAAATGATGTTTGCTTTTGGGAGATTAGAAAGGTGAGTTACACGACCAAAGGCGTGGAGAGATTTGCAATCCAAGGAATTCCCCCGAGTGAAATTAAAACATATGTTTCTCTGTGATACTTTTTTTTGTGGCCATCCCTGCATGTTCTCAGCCAGGCAGTATGTGACCACAGGAATGTACTTTGGGAAATTCAACAACGAGCCAACATTGTCTTAGCAGTTACTGATTTTGTTATTACAGCCTAGGCTGTAACAAGGGGGATATTGCCTAATTTTGCTCTAGTCAGTCTAAGGGGCCGACAAGGATCCTTCCTGGGAGACCCAGGAGGATGAATTGGTGAGGGAGCTAGGCGGGTTTGGTGCTGCAAAGTTTAATCTGGGGAAGAGCTCGGCAGCTGGGGAAGGACAGGGCTGGGATAATGTAGCAGGTGCTAAAGGACAGACAAAAGAAAGGGGAATGAAGACTTTGAAAAGAGAAGGAGGCTGGAGAGCAAAGTAGCAGCTTTTTCCTCTTTAGCTTGTGGCCCCCTCCAGCTTTACAGCTTGCATCTTTCTTTACTGGGGTGGAAAAATGTGTGGCATTTAAGAGGCTGAGTGAATCCTTTTTTGGGTTTTTTCCCCCCTTTCTTGGTTTCTTGTAGCAGCAGGAAACACAGAAAATACTTCTAAATAAAGCCTGAAATTGGCTGTTTGCATTTTGCCTGTGAAATTTCCTGTGGCTCACAAATTGGACTCTCATCCCCAAGGTGCCAGGGAAGGCAGAAGCATTAAGCAGAGCTCGGTAGAGCTCTTGGCTGCAGCCACCAGAAAGGGGCTTGGATTCACCTGCTAAAGTCTTTATTAATCAAAAAAGGCTTTCTCTGTCTCTTGATGGTGGCTGGTGAAGCCTGTTGCCTGACAGATGCCGCTGAGAATAACCCTTTTCGGCCCACCCCATGTGCTCTTTGCCAAGGAGGGACAGTACAGCAGTGGGGAGGTGGCAGATTGTGAAGGCTCATGGCATTTACACAGGGATCCCAAGGAGACAGCTGGAGTGAGGTGTCCCACAGCTCATGATTGCACAGGGTAAGACGTAAGCCGTCAAAATATGTATTGTCTTATTTCTAAATCATTTCCAAAGCATTGTAGGAAATTAGGCTGGAAAGGAAACCAAGATATAATCCCCTGCCCCAAAGGAACATCAGAATTGTCACTCCTGTCAAGCATTTGTCTAATCCGTACTCAGAACCTCCTCGAGGTGGGGATTTCACACCCTCCCTGCACTATATATTCTGGAGTTTAACTACCCTTGCTATTAGAAAGTTTATCTTAATATCTGCTCTGGATCTCCCTGGCTGTAATTTAAGCCCATTATTCTTTTTTTCTACCTGACTTGGAGACCAAATTTATTCACCCTTCTGCACGATCTCCTGAAAGCAGGTATCTTCCTAGAGATGTCTGTGGAGCTCAGCCTGCCAGGCTTAGCAGAGACAGAAACACTGGTTCTGAAAGCGACCAGTGACACATTTGTGTGCCAGGACTCCCCATGTCCCGCCAGCTGTCCACAGTTGTGCCCTATCACCAGAGCTGGGCTAGGTTTTGCACTGTTTTGGTGACACTGGCTGGGACAGTGTAAACCTGAATGGAGAAGGGATTTCGTTATGGAACTGGGATATCATTAATCTGACGTTCAAACTTTTAGAGGGTTAATACCCTCATAGCATTTGAACAACGAAATGGACAAGAAGTTTTTCCTCAAATCTGAAGAAAACAAAATTCTTCTCCAAGTTGGCAGTGCGTTCAAAGTTTCCATTAAAAATAATAAATACATAGAATTCCTCACCTTTTTACCAACTAGGTCTGGAACTCCTTGAAATAACGGCTAGCAATGGAAGTGCTGACAGTATTTTAACTAAAGTAGCATGAAAGGAGTGATATAATAGTTTATTTCAGGCAATGCCATGGTGATTTTTAATATACATAATGTCAAAAATGCAATATGTGAACTTTCTAAAAGCAAAAAAGTAGTGATAAAAACATCCATTTATTTCTTCTGCCTCCTTGCAGAAATGAGAGAATGAACAAAGACACAAGGAAAAACCTCAAGGCCATGGTATTTGCATGAGTTAAAGCTACTCATAAAATACCCTTGGAGTGTTTGAAAGAGAAGCTGACCCCGTGTAGTTGCTCTTGTCTCAAATCATTTGCTAGTTCAATAGCTCACCATTTGCAAAATGATGTTTAGATTATTTTCCCTTCCTAGCATTAAATATAACTGGTGTACAGTGAATGTTAGCAGGCTGTGGAGGACTCCCATGTCCCAAAGTCAATGCTCCTGCCAGTTCAGTGTGTTCTACCTGGGGATGCAAAAAGTGTATCCTGAATGGAGGGGCCTATGGGGTGCTACAGTTTGAGGGTTTATAGATTTGGGGGATTTTTAGGTAATTAGTCAGATATCTGGTGGGATTTTTGAGACTAAGTTGCTCATTCCTGGAACAAGATATCTAAGTGGTATCCTCCAGTCCCCAGCGGTGCCACTGAAGTGGCTTCAGGGTCCAGATGTGTTCTGAGTGTTCCTGAATAGGTTTCCCCCGCCCACTGGAGAACATGTTTTGCCCTGGATGCTCAGCAAGGCCAAGTGGGACTCAATGATCCTGACGGTCTTTTCCGACTTAAATGATTCTGTAATCATGCGCTAGTGCGTGAGTGTGTGTCAAGGGGAAACTTACTCTGCTCCCTTGAGCCAGAGACTCTTTAGAAGACCCTGCCTAGCCTAATCATAGACTGAGAGGATCCTGGATCTTAGCAGTAATCTGCTGTACATCCCAATTTCTGAAATAACTGTACTGGGATTATAAAGAAGTGGCTGTGAAGACAGAAGGATCAACCAGCTCCTTCCCACAGAAAATACACAGCAGATCTGTAGAACAATTCCTGCTCAAAGAGAGTCCAGTGTCCTCCAGAGGAGCTGTTTAACCAGCATTTTAGCAAATTTGGTCTTAGTTATAACAAGTCCACTAAAATTCCAGTTTAATGTATGTGATATTGAACCAGTCAGAGAATCTTCTAGGACTGGAGTTAACTTCAGCAGTCACTTGTTTTAGCAGAGCCCCATCAGACACTGCTTGCTTGTAGATTAATCTATTATTTGTCTTTAAGAAATACAGCTTAGGGAACATTGTGGCAAATGTCCTTACGTGGATAGAAAAACCCTAGAATGTGAGGAAATACAGGTGATATGGGTCACTGGCAGCTCACAGGAGCAATGCAGAGTCTTCCATCTGGTACCAAGTTCTCCAAAGAGAATTTCAGTAGATTTTCAACACATCCAGTCCTTGTTGTCTCCCTCCACACAAAGTGTAAGCTCCAGCTTGAGTGATTAAAACGGCCCAGTGTGACACAATAGAGCTTGCAGCCACTAAAGCAGCCTAGCGTGACAAAAAATTCTGAGACAAGATAAAAGAAATCCTGCATCATGAAACAATCCACAGAGGAAGAGAATCCCTTGTGACAATAATATTCTTTGAATATCATTCACAAAAATAAAACAAAAATCAATTGAAAGGTCCAGGATACCTACCATAAAATATGAGTTTAGTCAGAGACGCTTACAAGGAAAATTTGTTTTAAATACGTATAATCATCTTGAAGCCTCACACATTTACAGTTTTAATCTAGCATATTATTGAGATTAGTGCATGGGTTTTTTGCAATTAAATTGCATATTTTATCACTTCTTCTACTTTCATGCTATATAAACTTCCAGGAAATTACAGGCCTATAAATATTGCCAGAGCCCTTCCTCTGTGGGGGACAGAAGAACAGAGAGACAGAACTAGTGTGGGCGGCTTCTTCCTTTTTTCCCCTAATTGTGCCATTAGTCAATAAACTGAAACCTTTTTAGAGGCAACTGTAGGATTAGGATACACACACGGAGAAGTTCAGAGTTCCTGTGGAGAGCTCTGTGCAGGACGAGCCTCCTGTTTTACCAGAGAGGAAAGAGAGGTGGCAAAAGTGGAATCAGGAGTTTCCCAATGGAAAACTGGCTAAATACTCTCCTGTGTGATTGCCTGAGGAAGGAGAACTTTCTGCTCCTCAGCCTTTGTATTTGCTATGTCTAAAGATGTTCTTCCTTTTTCTGTCCATGCCTTCATGTGCCTGTTTCTCCCTCTCGTCCTGTGCTAAGCACCAGTTTAACCAGATGTGTTTCCTGTTAACACGTTTTGCACTGCCTGTGATCTTTCTGACTTCCTCAGGTATCCATTCCTTCTCATTCCATAGTTTCAATCTCCGGTGGCTCTTTGTGCTTCATGGACAGTTAACATCCACTCCTGCAGCTGGTTTTAGTCTTTGAGGAAGCTTTGCTTTAGTTATATCAGCTGCAGCTCATCTATTTCTGCTTACACCACAGAGCAGAAATATGGGAAAATATTGGGAATGTGTCCCATTTTCCACCAGAAACCAGCATTTCAGCAGGAGTCACCTCTCAAAATAAGCGTTTTTCTGGTCATTAACTCTCAGTGTTGTGCTGGACCACACCTCTCTGTGTGACAGAGATGAAAGTAGCTCATTCTCTGTGAACTCATTCACTGTGTTGATCTGCGGCTTTTAAACTCCAGACACCGTGTCAGAGTTGCCCTTCTCCTCACTGAAAGTGCTGTCAGGTACGTCAGAGAGTTGGAGCAGTTCTGCCAAGTCATGTGCTGGAAAAAGGTAAGAAAGGGATGCAAAGAAAAGGCAGATTCTAGTATTTCCAGAGATCAAGGTTGTAGGAAAACAAGTAAGACCTGGGCTTTAGGCAAGGTTTGAGTAGCTTTAGAGTCA
The DNA here is from genome assembly GCA_013398015.1 of Oreocharis arfaki. Classification (NCBI taxonomy): domain Eukaryota; kingdom Metazoa; phylum Chordata; class Aves; order Passeriformes; family Paramythiidae; genus Oreocharis; species Oreocharis arfaki. The sequence continues at coordinate 66,731 of VZRR01010571.1, read as the reverse complement.
GCCTGGATCTGATCCACTCAATCCAGTGCTGTTGATGCCTCCAGCATTGTAAGCTCATCTCCTTAAATGTCACTTTGGAAGGTGAACAGATGGGAAGTGGAGCTAGAAATAGGTAATCACATTAGATTTATTTCATGAAAAATTCTCTTTTTCTGGGAAAAAGAAGTTCTTTCTCACAAGCCGTTTTCAGCCTTGTATTCTCTTCTTTCCATTCCTTTCAAACCAAGGGAGTCTTGATCCAGTGCACGTAAGCAGATTTTTGTCAATTGGAGCCAACAGCTGAAAGAAAGACACAACTCAGTGAGAGCTGGGCATTTCCCTGGGATACCAGGAATATTTGTCCAGGCTCAGGAAGCTGGAGCTCCAAGTCTTCTCCTGAGTGCAACCTTTGAGGCTGACCCAGGAGTACTCATGCTTTGTGCCTGACCGAACCAGCATCCTGGGGAGTGAGAAAGTACCAGGAACTAAAAGCAGAGCATTCCCCCATGAACAAAGGAAGATTTTTTTCTTCTTCTTGTATCTTTCTTCTTGTATCTTGAAGCTGCAGTATCTCCAAATACCGTGCAGAAATCTCTCTATGCATTTGTGTGTGTAGCCAGGAGGTGGGTGCTTCAAAGCTGATGGTAAAGCCATTGTATATGGATGATGAGTCTGCAAATTTTAGGGAAAAACGGGCAGAACACGGAGATTCCTGCTTCCCAACAGACTCAATAACCAAATTCTCTAGTCTTATCAACCTACATTTTAGCACCTTATCGACAACTGACAATTGCTTTGGGCTGCTAGTGGTTTAACAAAACCACAGCTCAATAACCTGAAGGAGGAGTGTCTCAAAGGCAAACCCGCTAAGCACAATTGCAGAGCAGCTCATGCTCCCTGCAAACAGGGCTTGTGCCTCTTCCAGGGCTCCCTGTGGACCTGACACCAGGCCTACCTGCTGAATTAGATGCTCCGTGGGGAAGAGAGGCTAGAACAGGAAAAACAATGGTGAATAATCAATGAACCATCACTCCAGGGTCATGTCCTCCTTCTGTTTTTGTACCATGGTTGCTCTGCTATAGCAAGATTTGCTATACGAGTGCCTGCCTACCGCCTGAGCCTGGTACCCACCACATTCTCACCCACCCAGTCACACGGTCCTGTCTGCAAAGAGATCTGCAAAGCCTTGGAACCAGGGAGGAACAAGCGTCTTTGGATTCCCTCCATTCTAATGGGGCAGCCTGCATTAAGACTTACAAGCAGCCACTGCAAAGAGTAGTGAAGATGTGCCAGGTAGATGCAAAACTAGTATCTCCAAATGGTTTTTGGTTATTTAACTCTGACTGTTTTCTCTGGGAGAAAGGCAGTCTTGTGTCCCAGTCACCAGGTAGCACTGCAAAGCACTGGCGGCGCTGTGGGACATCAGTGAAACTCTGCAGTGACAATTGTGGTGGTTATTTCCCTTCCTATTTGTGTCTACCAGCTGCCGGACATGTCAGTGGAGCCGCTGGGAAAACAAATTTCCAGCTTTCTACTCAAACATACAACACAAGCCCTCCCACCCCATCACATCTTTACCTTCTTGTGATTCCTGAACCTCTCAGATCCTCCATCTCATGTCATTGAGGCTACTGGGGGAGGGAATTGGAGGGGGAAATAAATAATGTAATGTGTAAAGTCCAGTGTCACTTGCGGTTTGAACAGCACTCTCATGTCCCACAAACCTATCTGTGATCAGAAAGCTTGGGTTTCTGGAGGTGTTGGTTGGGGGCAGAAGGTTGATGGCTTTTTTCCCTTTTCTACTGATATGTGTCTCCAGAGAAATGAGTAAAACCTTACAGATGAACGTGTCATAAAAGAAAGAACATATGCTGCACATACATTTAAATAGCATTTATCTTACTTTTCACTGACGCAGTGGTGAAATATGTTCTCTTTGCTTTCAAATTTTAGGGACAAACAGATGGTAGAAAGCTTAGTTTTGGGTATTATGTCCATCAAAATAACCTGTATTGCAAGCACCTCTTACTATAATTGGGGATTTTTGGTGCAGCAGAATCCCGACTGCAGGAAAAGTCCTTTGTAGAAATAGTATGTCAAAAAAAAGGGCTGAATGCTGTCCTAAATATTTTTTTCCTGAAATACAGACTTTTGCAATGCTGTGATTAGAAATACAATCACTTTTTTGTTCTTGCTTTTGATAAGGATGGGAGTAAAGCCCAAAGAACACAGTTCCTTCTTTTACTAATATCTCTCCCCCTCCCAAAATGTTCCAGTGTACCCCCAAATGTATTCAGTACTCACTGTAGGACCCATGAAAAGAGAAAAAGAAGAACTTGTAAAAGATCCTTCTTCAAAAAGAAAAGCTCTTACAGGGCCAAGAGTTTCTCACCTATTTTCACTGTTTGGATACACCCAAAACTCTGAAAATCCCAGTGTAAAATGAGTTTGGAGGGAAGTTCTACCCCAGCCACCCTTCTCTGGGTGATTCCTGTTGTACCAGACCTGTGGGAGAGGAGGGATTGTGGCAGGCCATGGAAAACTGCAGTTGATCTGTGCAAAGCAAACTCAACCCTTTGCTTGAAGCACTGCAAAAAGGGAGAACTTGCCCCTGGAATTCAATAAGCTTTGGAGGCTGAAGATCCTGTAAAATGAGCGTTTGTGCCACATCCAGCATGGGGGGAACATTGTCTGATGGGAAGGGAATGATTATGTATTGTAGGCATGTGAGTGTTCTCATTATGGATTTATTATATATCGTCAGGTAAATGCTGAAACATTCCAAAACTGTCTTACACAATTTTAGAAGATTTCGTTTGGGGGTTTTATTTCTCTCTGTGTTTTTCAGTTTGGCCTTTTTTTTTTTTTTTTTTTTCAGTGGAGTATTCTTTGTTGTGGATTTGGTTTTGATTTTGGCTTTGATGTACCTGTTTTGCTCCTCAGCACTTTTCCTGGTTCAGTGCCTCAGTTTCTAATCTCTAGGTCAGTGTGTGTTTTGCATTAATTTAATACCTGGTCAGCATTATCCTGTGTCCTGGAGGAATTTCTTAGCCATTTCATTCTCGCAGAGCAGATCCAGGTTAGTTAGCTGTGCACAGGGAAATCATCCAGCAATGTCTAGGGCCTTAAAAAAAACCAAAACATAAGAGGAAAAGGTATAATCCCTACTGCCTCGTTGGAAGAGTGCCTAACAGAGCAACAACATTTGAAAAGTCACTATCTGCCAGTAATAGGTGAAGAGTGGCAATGGAAGTTTGATCTTTCCTCCCTGTGCTTAGAAAAAGAAATATCTGCCTCAAGGATGCTGAAAAATTATTATGGGAAACACCTGGGACACATCCCTCATTTTTAGAGATGTCAATCACTTTAGTCCCAAACTTACAATGTGCAATAGATGTCCCTCCTCTTATTTTTCCTTCTGGATTGTTTACCTCAGATTTTGAAAAAAAATCATAAAAAACTAAGTGGTGGAAAGAGTTGCCTGCACACAGAGAGGGAACCGAACCATAATTTTGTACCTACGTAAATAATTCTCCTATATAGTGCATAGTCTGTCTCACATTTGGGCCCTCTCTCAGACTGAGAGCTATCATTCTTTTTTTATTTATCTCCATACACTGAAGTGTGTGTTTCTTTAAATTGAAACTGGGGTCGAGACCCATGAAGTGTTTAAACATAAGCATGGTTACAAATTGTCTGGTGTGTATTTACCAGGGCCCCCTGCTGTGTGATGTAGAGTCGCTTAATTGTGCTAGTTTGCATCATTTCTTCCATGACGCTCACAGCATTTTATCCACGGAGTAGGAGCCTGTGGTTTGGCATAAGGAGGAGAGTCTTTTTCTGTCTGTGCTGGAGTGGGTTTTAAAAGCTGGGTTAGATTTTTTTTCCCCATTTTTGTCAAAGGAAACATTTATTCAACTTTTTTTATTCAACTTTTTTTATAAATTAATACTGAAAATGTTTTAGTAGGAATTTTCTTTTTCCTGAAACAAAATGGAGAATTGTCAGTTCTTATTATAAAGAAAAAAAAGCATCACTTTTCATCCGTTTTCCCCCACTGTGGTTCTGACATTGAGTAGCTGTTCTAATCTGGGGCCCTTCCTCCTCATGGTGTTTTTGGTGGCTGTAAATGATACTGCACCAGATTTCATCTCCTTTAAGGATATTTTGTTTAAGGGGGAGAGGGCAGAAGCTACACTTCAGGATTCCTCTTCTCTAAGTGAAGAGGGATCCATGATTTACCCTGAAATAAGCCTGGCCAAGCGGCAGGGAGAGCAGCTTCCAGTGTTTCTCTGGGACAGGACGTATCACTAATTAGACCAGGGAGGAAGCACATCTTTGGGCTTTGCATGATATACATACACATATGTGGCAGCGAAGGCGGACACGACACACACAAGTTCCAGCATTGAGTGCAGGCAAAAACTCTTAATTCCAAAAAGCCAGTGTCATATATATACACTTTTGTATGTTTATCATTCATTTTAATTATCCATTGTTTGCTTAACTGCTACAATAGATTCATTGGCTGTTTTAACTACACCATACTAGTATTAGTTATCTACAACACAGGTATTCCAAGCATCCAAGAAAATACCAGCTGCAGCTGTGTTGCTGTTTTCTCCCTCTATTGTTTTCAATTTCTTGCTTCTCTTGACTAAGTTTCTCACAGGCAGAAACGGACTGTGATGAGACCAATGTCAGACTCAGAGTCAGACAGGCTTGCTGACCTGCTGTTAATTCCCACACACATATATAGGATATTCAACAAATTCAGAGGCTCTGCTATTCAAGCCATAAAGTTCAGAGAGGTTTGGCTGCAGACTCTGCACCAGCAAAGGGTCTCTGCACCAGCAAAGAGAGAGGCAAACCCTCTCTTTTAAAAACACCCAGGTGAAGTACGCTGTGATGTGTGCTTCATGGGACACATTTATTGACTGGGCTTCTTTCTCTGGAAAAATGCAGTGCAGGACACAAATTCCAAAGGTGACACTGGGACAAAGCAGCCCCATGACTGAATGGTCAGCCCAGGCACCGACAAAAGGGCCAGGCAGGGCACCTGCCTCCTGCAGCCTCTCACCTGTGAGAAACTCCATTAAAGCATCTCTGTCTGTGTTTAGTAATCTCCAAATTCGCTTTCTCCTTTATCAGGCCTGTCTTGGGATCTCAGCTTCCTGTTGTCCTCCAGGTGTGTTGTTCCAGCAAACACAGTCATGGCACAGTGCGAACATTCCTTTACATCTCCATAAGGACATGCAGATCTATACACAGCTGCAAGGGACTTTCCACAAGTACCTGGAGAGGTTTGCCAGCTCCCAACTGAAGCCAGACTTCTGATGTTTCCCAAAATCCAGCTGGCCCTCCTTTCCTCCTTCCCATGAGGGTGGCTATGCAGTCACAGCCTCGATTCTGCAGCTCTTTTTAGATAAGTTCCACTCTGACCTTTTGACCTGTAATTTTTCGAAGATATCCCATCTCTTTCTTCCCAGTGCTGGAGGTGAAGGATGGAGATCATGACTACAAAGGGCTTTATAGCAAATACAGCTTTGCATGGTCTCTCTAACCACATTGCTCATCGTAGCAGAAGTAGGTTGGGGCAAGGATTTAGATGTCAAATCCACAGAGCCTAAACTGCCCCAGTTTCCTTGTAGTTCACAAGGGCTCACTGGGAAGTTTGTCCTGTGCCATAGAAATTATACTCTTTCCCATTTTTTCAAGAAAACAACACTAGAAACAGGCATTTTCACTGCCTGTACCTGCAACTGCTGCTGTGTTTTTATTCTCACTCTATCCAGTCTTTGGGCGAAGCAGAACTTTGAATACCTTAGGATGGGTTTTGCAAGAAGAACAAATTATTTAGTTACGTGTGAGTGAAGTGTGGAATGCAGTGGAAACACCCCTATCAAAAGTTCAGGGATGAAATGTGTCTGCCTAAGAGCTGATACAAACATTTCCCTACCAGCAAAGCAGATTTTAAATATAAAGAAACTGACAATTTTCCTTTAAAGTATTCTTATCACTTTCATAACTTAAAGCATCTTAAAAGCCCTTTCCCTTAACCATTCCAGATGCATAATTTCGACACGTCAAGGTTATCTATAATTCCTTCATTTCCTTCCAGAAGGGCACCTACCTACACACGACATCATGAATCTTTTATTACCACCTTAATGTATCTATAAAATATTGACCATTCCTTCTAAAGACCTTTGCAAATGAAGCCACGTGGCATGGGGCTCCCCTCAATTAGCAGCAGGTTCATTGTTTACTGAAGTGACCCCATGCTCAGAGCTGGTTCTGAAACGGAACCTTTTAAATAAGATTTTGCCTATTTTCAGTTCTTGTGCCAATTTTTGCCTCCAGTTTTATTCAGTGTTCACACTGAGGAATTTTTTTTTCCATTCTGTGAAATTGTTCTCAAATTACACTGCACTAACAGAGGACAGAATGGGGTCAGTGCATCTACTCTGTTTTTCTGCAATGGCAGAGTGCAAGGCAGGTTTACCTGAGACCTGCAGTACCTGCAGACCTGCTGGGCTGCTCTGGATTCGTTCTGGAGAAAAAAGACACAGCAAGGTTAGTCCCCACTGACACCAGCAGAGCTGAGTATTGAATTCAGCACCCAGTGTGTAAATTAACACCGGGAATTAATTTAGCATGCCACTTGCTAATGAGAAAATAGAAATGCTGGTTTATAAAACAAAGAAACACACAATTCAGGGCAAAGAACAAGTGCTAGGGAGTGCTTGTTGAAAGACCCAGCTGCAACCTCCTTCATAAGGCAAGTTTGTTGTCAAATTTAACGGGCTATAAATGTTGATTGGTGGAGTCGTAAAATGACCTGTTAATTCCCTATTCCAAGAGTGGAGAATACATACTATGCAAATTGCTTTTAAAACTAGCCTGTTCCCAGGACAAGTATAACAAAGTAACATGGCCCTTTAGACACCATTATTTTTAGGACTCTTCCCCATTGCCATCACTGGTAAATCTCTGCACGTTGAAGTGCCATGGGGCTTTGATTGCCTCTGATCTGCACTTGCAGCTCACAAAGGGGGTCCTTTTTGTCACCTGTGTTTGAGCACCTGAGTGAGATTTAAAAGTGACAGCCCAAAAGAGGCAGTGATGCTCATTGTGTTCAGAGTGACACCTAGGGAGAGGGCTCGTGATGGGGTACGAGGGCTTGCCTTGGTGGAGATGCAGGATTCATTAATCTGCCTCACTCAGAGACCATGCTGGGAAGGTGTCAGCATTCACACTTCATGAAGAATGACACAAATCCTGCCAGATCTGCTGTTTCCAATGCAGCTATTAAAATGTCAGCTGTGGGAAGCTCAAAATGAGTTTCACCTGAGTAGGTGGAACGCGGACCGTTGGCAATTAGCAAGCATGGGGCAAGGGGTGGTGCTGGAGTCATGTGATAAAAACCATGGGTGTACCGTGTGTATATGAGGATATGTCTCTCAGGACAATGCTGAAACATACCAGATTTGCTATGTGAGTTGTCCTGGGATTTTTGTGCCACAGACGTGGTGTTGGCAGCAACCACAGCACCACAAACCCTGAAACTGTCCACTGTGATATCAAATTTGCTCCCACTCAAAGCAGGGATCAGGGGTCCACATTGCTGATTATTTAGCCAGAGTCCTTAATGAGGCCATCTCCTACTTTGTGGGAATGGGAAAAGTAGCATTCAGGTAAACATCCTGGACTTTCTCAGTAGGTGCCCTGTGATGCAATGAGGTTCCTCACTCTCTAATGGCCAAGTCTGTACAACAATTGCTCTTCATCCTTCCAGTCCCCTACCAGTTCCTGGGACACACATGGCTGGTTCAGCAAACATGACCTGTAAGAGCACTCCCCTGTGGGACTGGAGAGATGACAGAGAGCAGGGAGCTTGGCATTCACTGTCATCCCCTAAACAAATACAAGAGGTCTTTCACCCCCTAGCCACCCTCCCAAGGCTCTCTGAAGACTCCCCTCTCACATTTTGGTGACCTCATTTGGAATGAAAACGCTTACAGCTTTAACTCCTTTTTTAACAAGTGTGAGTATCTGGATTCTTTAGGGAGAAACTAGGCACACCATGCTGACTGTAGACTGGCTGCTTTCTAATGCAGCAAGCTGGAAGTCTTTGTGTGTTTGGAGTTTGCTACATAGCTGAAGACTTTTTCAATATCCATAAAAAAAACTTCCAAGTGAGCAATAGTTCTACCAAGAAGGCTAGATTTTTTTTTTTTTTCAGTGAGTTAGAGCACTAACTTGAGTTAGTTGTGCTGGTAGGTAAGAGAATTCTGCCTTGACAGTATTGACATTGAAGAGAGGTATAAAACCTGGTGCCAATAGCTTCATTTTTCTAAACAAGTTAAATAAGTCAGAGAATATGAATGAAATAAGCCACTTCTTCCCATCTCACCCTTCTCTAAAAACCAAGCAAGAAAATGCAATGGCCTGTCACCTATTTGGAGCACTCAGCTCTGAGGTCTTGCAAAACCCTGTAGTTTTCTGGTATGTTGTTTGCATTGGAGTTTTTGTTATTGCTATTATCATACTCAGGACTGTTAAGTGAATCACTGGGAAGGTTTTGGCTGCAGATCCAGCAGAAACCTGCCTCAGGCAAGAATAAAGGTTTATTTATTTAACTTCATAAACAAGGAAGGGAGGAGGGAGTTTCTCCCATATATTTCCATCTTTGGCTGAGTCTTGCACATCTCTTTATTTAGCCACCATCCATCCCCTCTGCACCTTTGTGCCTCGCTCACCTGGCCCCTCAAACGCCTCTTGCCTTGTACACCTAGGGGTGAGGAACCTCTTCTGAAATGCCTGAGGTGCTGCTGGGGGAGCAGCACAGACCAGGTGTGCCCAAGGCAGAGCCCAGTTGTGCCCCAGGCAGGGAGAGGAGCAGCTTGGGTTGGAGGGAGCACTCCTGGCACTCGCCCCCAGCCCCTCGGCTCTGCTATCAAGTATGTTGGCAGCCCCCATCCTTGACCCCTCACTTTCCAAGGAATCACTGCCTTGGGAAGCCCTTCTCCATGGCCAGGCGTCCCTTTCTAGCTCAGGCAGAGAAGGTTGATTTTCAGCCAGATCTGGCATTCCTGCTTCTGTTGGAAGGGGCAATCATGCAGGGGTATGGAGAAAGCTTAGGACAGTGCTTCCAAAATACTTGAAATCTGGGGTCCTAAATTTTTTTTCTTATTTTGCAAACTGCTGTTGGATAACTGAGCAAGAGGGTAGCTGCAGTCACAGCCCATCTCTGTGCTGGGCAGAGGCACAGGCAAACCTCTCCTTGTCCCCTTATCCTTGTGCATGGAGATGAGCTCTCAGACCAGGGAGGAGATGCTGGGGTGTAGTTTTCCTTGAAGAGTGAGAGAACTGCTAATGTGGCTGGAGGACACAAGAGTTCAGCCATCAGCAGTAGGTTGAACTGGAATATCCCACACTTGCTGGAAAAATATGTTAGTTGACATTTCATTGATTAGTAAATACAGATTTTTTTTTGCCTCAGATAAACATATCATTACTCTGCTGTATTTTTTTGTTGGTATATTACTACAGTAACAGTAGTATTGTGTTTATTCTATTTTAAATTAATCTCTGCATGAAATAGAGGAAAATAGCTGCAAGTTGATGGATTTATTCTCAACAAAAAGAGAACTGGTTATCCTCTGCAAGGAAAGCAGTGGTGTCATCTGTAAGACAGGGTGGGTGGTGCTGGCTCTGCCCTGGTCTAGCACTGAGTGATCAGGGACGTGGTGTCTCTAGCAGTCCGAAGTGCTTTTCATGGCCACCAAACCAGAATTATCCATGTGCCACACCACAGCTCTAAGGGTCTGTGAGCAATTCGGGGTATTTATTGTCCAAAGGTGATGTCCTTTGTAAAAGCAGAAAAAGAACCACATTTACCTGTCTAAAGTAGGAACCAAGAGCCTCCTGTTCTGTTCCTTGCTCTCTTGGCCTCATACCCTGTGCAGGTACATAGACAGGTCCCTCAGCGACAGAAAGGCTCTCCCCTTTCCCCTGTCCCTAGGGGACAGTACTGGAGCAGACAGGGAGCCAGGGACACGTCTGGGAGTAGCAGCACTGCCGCAACACACCCTGCTGAGAGCAAACTACTCTCATCTCATCCCACGCTGCAAATATTTGCCTCCTGTGTGACGTGGGGACAATCCACATGAGCACCGGGAGCCTCTGTGGCAGAAGGGAAAACTCATAAATGAACCTCTGCTGATAAGCACTCTACCTGCTTAGCCTGACCTCCAACTGATAAACCAGACATACAAAATGGCACATGCTGACATGCCTTGCTGCTCTGCTTTGCTTGGAGAGAGCATCCTCCCTGCACCCCTGTGTGTTTGCATGTTTTTCAGCCCCTAGTTGAGTTCCATGCCACTGAAAATTTTCTGCACAGAGGTGGCAAGGTGGGTCTGTGCTGTCTCACTGCCTGCCCTTACTCCGGGTGTCTCAGAGAGGTCTCCCCTTCTCTCACGGTATCAGGTCGCTTTGGATGATCTTTGCACACACAGATTAAACCATGAAGGAGTTGGAGAAGGCTGCCTGATTTTTTTTTTATCAAATCCTAGATTAGCCAGGACTGGAGATCAAAGATCAGCCCAAATGAACCTGATTAGCTGCTGCTCAGGAGATCTGAATTTCACATCGTGTTGTGCAGTCACTTGGACCATAATCCCAGCCCAGTACTTAATGATATAAACAGTGCTAATAACGCTGGGTCACCTGTCTGGGGAAGACGATAAGGAATCGAAAATTATCCACATTACCAGAGGTAATCTACTACCAAGTACTGTTGAGTTGAGACCTCAAATTTTATTTCATTCCACTTATGTTCTTGCCCTGAGTGCACAGCAAATAAACTGCAAATTCAGAATTAAAGTACCTGCTAATTCAAATTGATCATCAGCATCCAGCACCCCGCTCCCCACAGGTGTAAACAGATTCTGGTATCCACCCTAGGAAAGCAAATCTTTAGTCCTCTCCACAGCATTGTCAGAAATAGGGGGGAAAAGCCTACTTTCAATGGCAGCAGGAAAAAAGAAAAGTTTGCAGAGGGAGGAGGTGATGATCTCCTTTATTGTATCGGACAATTATATGTTAGCAGTTAATACCCACAGTCGTATTTCTGTCCCTACAAACCAAACAGCAGTTGCAGCTTGAAAGTCATGCACAACTTCGAAAACAAAATGTTCCGTTCTAGCCTTTGGAGTGAGATGAACCTGCAGCAGCTTCCACTGTGGAGCAATGGCTAGAGCTGGGGCAAGCACTACGACTGCAAGGCAGCCAATTCCCCCCACATAATTGTTTAAAAATTAAGTATTGGCAGGGAAGAACAGCATGGTTGGGAATGGTTTATTTAAATTCTGACCTGATAGGAAAATCAGTCCGAGCACCCAAGGGTGAACATTTGTGGACATAACTTCATCTTCCCTCCTGTGGCAAGAATGAATAAATAAAACAGAGCAAATAAATGAACATATTTAAGTGCCCAGGACCACAGCTGATCTGCCTTTGGGACAATACCTCAGGCCACTGGACTCAGGGGCCAGTCCCTCCTGTGTAACCACAAAATGCCCAAGGTCTCACATGGGACAGCCCAGGTTGTAGTACCCCAGCCTTGGCTCACGCAGATTTCCCCGCAGGGATGCTGAATTTTTTTATTATTTTTATTTCTGAAATAGAGGTAAATTGCTTCAGGACAGGTGGAGTCAGCTGCCAGCTCCTAATTGAGCCTGGGTCCTGTGGGCTGAAATTGGGATGTGAAGGATTAATTTTGGGTGTGACTTCCGAACCTCTGTCACAGCTGCCACCCACCATGCTGGGAACTGCAGAAGAAAACTGCCCTTTGAGCAAAGGGAAAATAAAGAGAAAGCAGTGCTGTTCCTGCAGATTGCATTTCTCTCTGCTGCTAGCTGTGTGACAGACAGCCTGTGTTTCTCTATTTGTACGTGGAATGCTCCAATTTCTCCTGATAGTCTTAAAACCTTATTTTTACTCTTTCTTTTGACACTTACACACCGTGACTTGATTTGATAAACAAAACTTGGTGCTGTTGTTCTAGTCTGAGATTAAACACTTCATGCTCTGCATAAGGAAATGTTTTTGGTGGGTGAATTTAATAGCAATTGGTTATAGTAGGATGAAATTAATTGCAGGTGGTTCAATTCACAAGTCAGTTGTGGTACCACACAGTCAAATCTGTAGACACGAAAAGACCCTTGCTATGGATTGCAGCCGAACATCATGTTTCATGCTGGTTTTGATAACACAATTACATTTTACTTACAAGAACAGAGCAAGCAAAGTTACTTTTCCAGTAACTCAGAAAAGACAAACTAATTTTCTAAATTTATGGTGGAAGATATTTTTTATTGCTCTGGAGCAATGAGAGCCATATCTGAGTCATCCTTCTTGCTGATTATGTCTAGGTGGTGAATAACACGGCAGTCTACTGTACAAGTTTTACATCTTGACATCCCTAACACTTACATCTCAAAGTATTTAGGGCACGCTGGTTGGTGTGGTTATCTCCTTCTGCAGCACACTAAGGGCAAAAATGCAGAATCAAACTCTTTCTCACTTCAGCTTTCTGCTTGAGTTCACCTTTATTCACAGTCTTAACCATTATTTGCATGGCAGTGACCACTAGAGTCCCAAAAATGGACCCACCTCAAGGCGTCCTTCACGTGGTCCTGTCTGGGCACAGTCTGTGTCCCAAGAGGCTTCTGATGGTCCAGGAAAAATGGACAAAGGCGAAGCAGAGAAGTGATGCAGTCAGTGTTGGGACCTTGGTACATAGTCCTGTGTTCTCGTATCCTGCAACACCAACTAAACCATGTAATTCCAGCTCCTGGCATTCTTGTTTAATGTAAGAAGAGGGAATTTGTTTCATTATGTAACTCTAAAATCACATTTTCAACTGTTCGTTTACCAAATGTCTCTGCATTACAGCTTGTGCTGTTCTTTGTGCACGAACTCTGCAGTTCCTTCCATGCCGGATCTGCCCCATCCTTCAGAGACTCTTTGGGGAGGTGGAAATTACCCCTGGCCCAGCAGCCCAGGAGCAGGCATGGACATCCCATTTAAATTGGAGCTGAAGGTTGAATGCCATACAGGCTGCATCACTGCCATACAGGAAATTCCTCTGCAGGAGGAGGGGCTTTTCTGATTCTGCTAAAAATAAATCAGCATCAAAAATGTGACACATGAAGGTCAAGGCAACATCGATCCATGAGAGCTCTCTGCTACAGTCAGCTCTCTCCTCTTGTCAGCTTGGATGTGTCGCAGTTGAGGCGGACATGACACACACTAAGTCCAATGTCATATATATACACCTTTGTATGTTTATCATTCATGTTAATTGTCCATTGGTTGCTTAACTACTACAATAGATTCATTGGCTATTTTAACTACACCATACTAGTATTAGTTATATACAACACAGACATCCCAAGAATCCAAGCAAACGCCAGCTGCAGATGTGTTGCCGTTTACTCCCTCTATTGTTTTGAATTTCTTGCTTCCCTTGATTAAGTTTCTCACAGGTAGAAACGGACTATGCTGAGACCAATGTCAGAGTCAGACAGGCTTGCTGACCTGCTGTTAATTCCCACAGGATGAAGCTTACATTTTTTATATACATACACATGCATATTTAAATATTTAAATATTTAAATATCAATAGAATTTTAAGGCTTGATTTGTCACACAGTGTAGCTGTTGCTTTTGGTGTATGTTGGCTTCAGATGTATGTTAAAGATTCAGATCTTTAACACCCTTCATGTTTAGGACTAACTACTTCAGACATTGAATGTCATCCCATTTATGATCAGCCCATGCAACTGCACTGGTGCAGGTCATCTAATTTCTTAAATCAGCCTTGAAAGTAGGATAACTGAAGATAAGAGGAAAGAAAGGTGACCTGTCCCCTTCCACATGAGGAAGGAATAGGCGATTGCGCAGTGGATCCAAGGAGTCCCGGCTCTTGTTGAGATTTAGACTGTTTTGCCTTCCCTGTTTTGCAAGTTGCACAATGAACTTGGAAGAGTTTCCTTTTCATATTGATTTTCTTGGACTCAGCCCCCGATTCTAAAACTACTGGAGTGGTAAAACACATCCTGGCATTAAGGACAAAAAAACCCCTCAGCTGTTTCCATGAATACCATTGATCAAGGACCACTTAAACCAACAGTATTACATTGTGTCACCCAATTTGCTTAAACTGCCCACATGCACCTGGTCCCTCTGTTTGCAGAGGGAGGATCAGGATGTTATTTAGGGAAATTCCTGGGATACAAATGATGTGGGATGACTATAACTGTATAGATCCTGGCAGAAAGTCTTGCTTAAGAAAGCTCAGACTCGGTCAGTTCCTGGAGATTTTAGACATAAAAACCAGCCCAACAGTGTGCAGTCGCCTGCTTGGCCTCCTGCCTGAAACCTGCAAAGGTTCTGTTCTGCTCATGGAGTTCTGCATTTATAAATACTTTCTTTCTCTAACTCTGAGGGTCCATCATGTTTTATTTGCCCTACTTTTAGCTCTACCTATGCATTTCCAGCTACAGAAAAATTGATAGGCGCGTTGCTAATTTTATCGGGAAAAAAAGGAAAATTTACTAGAGCATTAAATTGAGCAGGTCTTGAAGGCTGTTTTTAAGGGTTCTTTTTTTTTTTTTGGTACGAGGGAGAAGCATTTACATATCCAAACTAGCATCCTTTTCTTTCTTTTTTGACAATCAATGACTGATGCAAGCCTGGATTTTAAACATCTATGGACCTAATTACGCTATAAAGCCAAAAATTTTGCAACTGTATGATTTATACTTTTTACAGCAAATGCAAAATTAAAAGATATCTCAATTTTTAAAGCAATTTGGCAGCAGAGCTCTCAAAAAGGTTGATAATTCCTAGGCTGGCCACAGGGAATTTTCAGAGGCCCTGATCACAGCTTCTAGTGGGTGGGAAAAACAAGGTTTAGGAAATCACTCTGGAGCAGAGACTGACTGTACTCTTAGTGCTGCTCCAGATGCCCAGAGATGTTGGGAAGGTTGTAGCCTTGCTCTGTGCCTCATTTCTCCATAGGTAATAGAAGGCCATGTATGCTGACCCCGTTTTCCAAGCAATGGAAAGACCCCAGCATTGCTGGGTTTATATCTCAGCCTTTCCTTTCAGCATCCTCTCCACCTTCATCTCATTCTTTGGCTGCATCTGTGGCATGGTATATTTCAAAAACGATATGTATATATTTTTCTCATCTGTGTACCAAGAGAATAGTGAAGGAACATGCAGCACAAATTTAAAAAATAATTAAATGAAATAAATATTCCAGAGCAATCAGTCTGCCATGGGAATCTTTCTAAATCACAAGAAATATTCAGAGGAGAACTAACTCTTGGTCCATTTATTTGGTTCACTTGCAATAAAAAAGGAAAAAAAAAAATCACTTACTGTTAATTCTGAATGGAAATGTGCTTTGGAGCAGATCCTGAGGGATGCTGAGCTCCGAGTGTTGGGCTTTGGACACCTTCCCACTGCAAGAAGCACCTTCATCCTCCAGTGAATTTCATGGCGACTGGAGGTCCTCAGCACTTGGCAGGATTATGCCTTTTATCAGGATACTCTCAGCAGGGCCTGGGTGCTCATTTGGGAAGAGACATCATTGACGGCATGACAATAACTAGATCTAGGATTAATGCCCTGGGAGCAGGTACTTGCTTTAGATCTCGCCGACGTTGTCTTAATGGTACACTAAATTAGGAGATGGGAGACAGCTCAGGCACAGGCAGTGCAACTTCTCTACTTCTCTGGTGATGCTATGCATTATCAACACCAACCAAATGCTTTCTAAAGAAGGTTCATATTTTGTGCCATAAACTCTGCTGGGTTGTTACTCAGAGTGATCTGTTAATGCATCTCTGAGCTAGATATCCTTTATTTCCTTTCTTCTTTTCCTTTTTTCTTTAATTTCTTTATCTCTTTTTAGTGGATAATCAACTTGGAGAGGGCTTTTAAAAGGAGAAAAGGTTATTTCGCTGACATCAATTTTTGCATTAAAAGTGCACTTGGCTAAAAGCCAAAACATTTAATATTGCCATCTGTCCCAGCTGAATATAATTTTAGATTTATTGATTTCCTTTATTCTCTCTCTCTTTTTTTTTTCTTTTTTGTTAATTTTGGCTTGAGACAAGGTTAAGACTCTAAAACAACAAAGCCTTATTCCTCTGATGGTACTATAATCCTTATGACTAAGTCTAAACTGCCTTTTGATGTGCAGCTCTGGTGCCAACTGTTGGGTTATAAATGCTCTTTTTAGAAGGGCTTTGTCTCCAGCCACCAGTGGCTGTGTATTTCATGCACGTGTCAGAAGGAAAGGGGGGTGCAGGGTGGGGTTCTTTTGGTAACTGGGAATCCTCATTATAGAGGTTCATTAACGTATCAAGGACTGCAGCCTGTGTTGGTTTCAAACCCACGTGGGGCTTTCCAGTCCACCCTCTTCCTCCTCCTCTGAGGTGAGGTGAGGACAGCTGCAGGGGGGCAGTTCAGGAGCTCAAGGAGATCTCCGTAGAGATGCTCCACCGACCACCAGCTCCTGGGAGGAAGAAGCAATTTTGCCAATAACAAAACTTGACAAGTTGGTGAAAGTTTCCTTCAAGGGGTGTGGAGTCAGAGAAAAGTGGCATTTCCTGAGGAAGGAGGCAAGGCCAGAGATTGAACTGTTCCGAGCCCTGGGCTGATGGCCAGACTGGCATCTCACAGCTGCAAACCTGTCCCATGTTACCTGGCACTAGGGGTCAGATTGCTGCTTTTCTCCATCACCTTTTCAGCAAATCTTTACCAAGAGACTCAGAGAGAGAGACAAAAACCTCCCTAAAGCACTGTGGTGAAGTAGGTTCAGTCAAGGGCCTGTACGTCTCGTTTTATCCAAGCTCACTCTGCTTTAATGATCTCCTACTTTAGCAAGATCTTCAGCCTGAGTTCAGCCACGCAAATTAATGGGAGCATTCCGAGGAGGTTGATTAGCTCCTGTTTTATTCACATAACCCTGACTATCACCCAAGGAAAATGTTAAGTGTGTTTGTGAGCAATTATTTGCAAGTATTCCTTCCCTTCCCACCTCCACCATGTAACCTGCTTCCATGAGGACTTGTGTCACCCAGCTGATTCAGGAGCTCGACAAACACTGCGCTGTGGTGTGCCATGTTCCTCTACTACATTATTGGTTTAACCTCATGACGTTATAAGAACCTTTGTGTGGTTTTGTGCACTGGGTAAGTGGTGCAGGTCACTTATGTACCTCTGATCTGGAAATATGTAACCAATAACGACAGCTTCCCCAAGTGATCCCACTTCCCTTCATGAACACTCTAAGTCACTTTACACCTTACTGGCAGCCATCTGTTTAGAGTATGTAAATCATAGAGCCATGGAATCATAAAATCATTTAGGTGGGAAAAGACCTCTGAGATCATTGAGTCCAAGCCTGTGACTGATCCCCACACTGTCACCCAGCCCAAAGCACTGAGTGCCACATCCAAGAGTTCCTTGGACACCTCCAGGGATAGGGACTGCACCATCACTATAAATGCGTACAACACTAACAAACTTCTCAAGCTGAGCATTGATAACTCCATCCCCTGAGGCAAGAAACACATGGCAGTTTTCCTGGACAGAACTGAGCCGGTCTTGTGTTTTGACACTGCTGCAATAGGAGGATTTCTTTAAAAAGTGGTTATCTTCTACTTTTCCCCACACAAAACATTTCTGTAGGCACAGATTAAAAATAACTGCAGTATTTTCTGATTGTTGGAAGAACTCTGAGATGGAGCTTTATAAATGAGATGAGTCTTCAGCATTAATCAGAGGAGCCCAGCCTTTACTGCAGGGCGAGCCACTTGCTTCTGAACAGACTCAGAAAAAGGCACATTTTCCCTGAAAACTACGGCTCTGCTGCCTGCCTAGCTCACCCAGGGAACTCTAGATTAACTGAGCATGCAGAGCATATTAACTGTGCTGTACATCCAGCAATTTGTAGGCAGTGTCCTGGCAGATCGCTGTCTTTGTCTTCCATCAACATATTTGTGCTAATCACGGGTACAGTGAGAACAAAAGGGCTTGGGGAGAAAGCCCTCAAAAGCTGTGTCAGGAATTTCATCCTGCATTACAGGAGCTGGACTCAATGGTTCTTGTGGGTCCCTTCAAACTTGGGATATTCCATAATTCTACGATCAGCAGAGGGGTTTGTCCACCCCGTGAGCCCCACGGGTGCCATTGGGAGCATGTCCTACCAGTGGAACATCTGGATATATGAAACATGGATCCCTGGCTTTCAGGATTTTGGCCACAACTGACTGTAGTAAAAGCAGAAAAAACAGCAGTGCTGCAGCCTCTCAAAGCTTTATCCACCCAGTGATAGTGCTGTATTTCTCTTTTGGAACCATGGGAAGAGATATGTCCTCTCCACTTTATTTATAAACACCCAAATGAATTTAATGCTAATTTGAAGTGTTCAGCACAATTTCTTTGGATCAAGAGCTGAGACAGTAAGAACTCTGCCTCTGCCCACCAGACAGGAACAGCCCATACAGTTCCCATATAGGCTGTCCCTCTGCTTGCTGTCACAGGAGTCACTGCTTCCAAGGCCTTTTTTTTTTTCCTCTGCTTTGTGTAATTCTGGGCTTTTCAACTCAGGCTATCATGCTATATTTTTAGCGTGGGAAAGGGCTTTTGAACATTGGAATTGGTCTACTTATCAACTTGCAAATTCTGGATTATTCACTGCCAGAGTTTACCGCGTGGGGTTTAGCCTCAGCGCTTGAAAAAATAAAAGAAATTTGATATATTTTTAAAATTTCAACCAGAAAGTAAATACAATTGGGCAGGCTCTCTGCTTTTTTATACCTACTCAGTGCATCCTTCTAGGGGTCCAATAGGACTGCTGGCAATGTCACTCAGTCTGGAATACGGGACCCTTTAATATTTGTACAAAATAAAAGAGGAAATATACCCTTTTCATTATTAAATATCCATTTTGCAGCTTGCTTTTCCAAATGTGCAAATACAGATCAAGAAATGCTCTTCACAGATGTTCTGAGATGTCTCCAAGTCAGAGATACTCCACCGGGTCCCCACAGACTGAAAACAGCCTCTATCTTTGGCAGTGTCCATAGGGAAGCAGAGGGGGAAGAGGGTCCTTTATTCTCCTTTTTGCTTGCAAGCTTTGGCAGAAAATTTCAGGGAGATTGTATAAAATAATCCAACATGGATAGTTCCATTTAGTTTCCATAGAAAGTCAGTAGGAAATGTTCTGGGAAAATCCACTGAGATTTCCAACGGTAATTCATCAGAGGAAATGGCCTTTCCAAAGTTCAACAGCCAGCAGAGAGAGCACGTCTTCCTTACATTACATATGAGCCCAGCATCACCTATGTCTACAAACCAGCCCTTTATTAAATCTTCTTTAATGGGGATTTACTTAGCGCAGGTCCTGTTGGGATTAACACACCTGGACAGGAGAGGCAGTGGGAAGAGTAGCAAATTCCCTTTCTTTGTGACCTGAGTCTGGAGGAACTGACTTCCCCCAGCACTGATGAGCCAAGTGGGAGGGTTCCTGCCCTAATACCACCCTACAGAACAGGTAACCCTACTGACCCCATCCTGGCTTACATGAAAACATCCTTTTGTTAAAAACTCTAATTTGTAACATCAAGATATGGTCAAGGATGCAGGGCCAGGCGGTGGAGTCTCACTGTTGTCTCTTGTTGAGAGAGTTTAGAAATCACATAGGTGGTGACTCTGGACAGCACAGCCTTTGCCACAGATCCCGGCTCTTCCCAAGCTGCAGCCTTTTTTCCCTACCCCCTGGATATCCAAGGTAGTGCTTGGTGTAGGTAGGTGCCTACAGACAGTACTGCCACTGACTCCGGTGTTTCCACATATGCTGCATAGACAGCACCAGAGATCCTGACCCTTTCACAATCAGAAGGAGCACATTTAGCCCCTAATTAATGTTTTTATTCCAGAAGAGCACCAGGGAAGGTGGGCCAACCAGGAGAGTACTCAGGAGGCCTGGGTTTGCTCCCTACATATGTAGCTGGATAATATTGCTCAAGGCACATCATCTTGTCAGGCCCCACTTGTGAAATTCAGTTGATGCTACTGACGTCAGAGAAAGGGGAGAGCAGCAGCATTCAGGACCTTGTGGCTTGTTTGGTGTGTTGTTTTTTTATGACTGTGATCCTTTCAACCTTGTCAACCTAGTTAGCTCTCCGCCAAGTACTGGGAGAAACGGAGGCACCAGCTGCCTCCAGCAGGACTGTAAATTGGCATGCAGTGAATGAAGAGTCCATCCATGTCAGTGAAATCCAGCCTTTTATGCCCTCAAACTCACCCCCATTAATCAGCCTGTAAATTTTTCCCTGCTCTGTTATCTTTGCATTTGTTTCATCAAAGCTTTGGACAAGTGTCTCAGGGATGTAAAAACACACAGAGTTCTCACTGCCCCTACTTGCATACACCCCATGGCTTTTGGTCATGTATTTGTACAAATCCCACTGTCAGTTCCTGCTCTGCTGGGAAATACTAGACCCCCTAAAGCATCTGCAAACCCCTCCATGCCCCACCTGTACCTGGTCCCACCAGGGCTGAATTTTGTCCTCTACTTAAAAATAATTTGGCAGAATTACAATTCTGTGAATGTTTTTGTGCCCAGAGGTCTGGGGCTGATTTACAGCTCTCTCAAACTGTGTAGAACCTTGATCCAGCGGTGTCATTTACAGTAATGGGATATCTCAGCTGTCCAAACAGAGACATATTTTAAATGTTAAAAATGTTCTGTGATTGATTTTCTGTTTATAGTAAATGCCTTGATTAGATTCCCTTGTAGGCACTTCAAAGGCAAACTCTCACTCACAATCTTCCCATATGATGAAATCTAGTTCTTTCTTCACTCTACTTTTTATTTTTCCCTCTCCTAAACTAAGTGCTTGAGAAAGGTGATTGATTGATGGCCCGGAGGACTGAGACTTTCTGAAGCAGCACCCAGGAACATTGTTCTGCTGCACGAGCCCCAGGGAAAGAGGTGATCTATGAAGGCAGAAGGGCAAGAGAGACATGGATGTCCTTGGGATGCAAGGGGTACCCATGCCTGCCATATCCTGGTCAAAATGTTGAGGTGCTTAGCTTTTACTACAGGCACTCAAATGTCACCTCTGCTTTACCTAAAGAGAACTGAGAATATGAGGGACCAGGTGATTTGCTGGAGATGAGAGGAATTGCAGAGCAGAGGTAGGAACAGACTAAGAGATGCCCCGGATGGGCATTTTAATCATCTTTGTTTTTCCTTCCCCAAAAATCTACATTTATATTAAAAAAAAAAAAAGAAAAGTAACATATGTTAAGATATTTTTGTGAAGTCTGCTCTGAACTGGATTGAGACCATCAATTCATTTCACATCCATCACTACCCAGCCATTAAAGGCAACGGCTTTCATTCTCCCTATTGACCGGGTCTGCAATCAGACCAGAGACCTTGAAAGGTGAACAACTGTTAAAAGACCCCTGAGCCATCTAATTCCCTTGAAAGTCATGTCCTTTTTTTTTGTTTTCTTTTTTTACATCTTAAAAAATTTTTAGTGGAACTCACTCTGCTTTAATCCACATGTCTCTATTGTTCATGAGACCAAGACTGCTTAATCTACTCTGTGGAAGAGAGTGTGACATTAAGAAAGTATTGTGACTCAGTATGAAAGGATCAGTCTAGTTCTCACTAATTAACCTTCCATTTTTAATATTAATTAATTTGCAACTTGCTCTTCCGAATCACACCTCTGTCCAATATACATTGAAGTGACCTAGAGGCTGCAATCTCCGCCCCCAAAAAGCAACGTATTTCCCCAGCCCTTTTTTCCTTATATGTCTCCCCTTCCCACATTGTCCTGCCTTCCCTGCCCCTGGTCCTGGCCACTCCCTCGGGTTCTCCCTGTTGGCTCCTGTACCCCCACTCCGCCCATGTACCGCCCCTGTGCCCTGAGACCACTGGCCTGTGTGCTGTCTCCGTCCCCACCCCTGCCCCCATGTACAAAACCCTACACCCTTCCGCATTCCTCATCTTTGCCTCTGTTCTTTGCTTTTGGTCGCCATGTGAATAGAGAACTCGTGAGGTCACCATGTGGAGACCATCTTCTCGCCTCCTTTGCCGCCGCTGTGTTGCAGGAGCAGACAAAACATGAGCTAGCCTATGGCTCTGCCAGCCAGGGAAAGCGCAGTGACCAGCCTACAGAGGGGATGCTGAGGCACCAAGGTGCTGACCCAGGCTTGGGTAGAGATGCTCTCCGGCCATCCTGCATGTGGCCTGCCATACCACCCCAGGCAGGCCACCACAAACTGCAACACTAGATTTTCACTCTTCCTTCCCACCTCACAAACTCCTTTTTCTCCTGAGCTTTTCCCCTGGCATATGTGGCTATGCCATGTAAAATGCCATGATGTCATGGACATTAAAACAAATACCACGAGCCTGTTAGTTCTCTGGAGCGTATCAGAGATATCTATAGCATGCAATGACAGGTTGTTTCTACTCATGTCATTGATTACAGAAATCTCTCAATTTCTCTATTGAATGATGGGTGATGTCTTTCATACCCTTAAAAACAAAGACAAGATGTCACTGGTCTTCATTATTTAATTTTCAGGGAGTCATGGTTTGATGCTGGTTACACTCCATGAAAAAACTATTAACTCATTTTACTCTGCTATTGCTAAGCAGAGGAGTGGAAATTGAAAACTTCATGAGTTGAGATAAGGATTATTGCAAAAAAACTTTAAGGCAAAACAGGTTCAAAACTTAAACAGTATAATGTTGGGGTGTGTGGGGATGGTGGACTGTAGCCGCGCTTCTCGCACAGGGTCTCTTACGGAGTCCCTTTGGCAGTGCCGCGCTAGCACCTATGCAGGCAAACAGTCTCACCCTCGCTGCTGGGCATGAGCTGCCACAGATGCACCGTTCTCCGTGCCCGGAGAAGAAAAGGCAAGAGAGATCCTTTGTGTGGGGTTCCGAAGCCATTTATTCAGGGCCTGCGTGGCCCACGAACAAACTGCTCCAAAAAACAGGCACAGGCGAAAAGCGCGCGCAAACGGCCGCGCGGTGTTTTTCCCTGAGGGCTCCCGGGCCGCCTGAACCTCAGCAACCAATAACCTGGGGGCTGGAGGGGGGTAAGGTAGAGAGACAAAACAGGGGCTAATGGAAAAAGGGGAGAGGAGGGGAGAGCAGGGCCAGGGGCCAGTGGGGAACCGAGGGAAAGGGAACCTTCTGGCATGGTGAGAGGGGGGACCACTTTCAAACGGTTTGGGGGGATGCACTGTGGACTTAGCCACCGTGGCAGTATAAAGAAGATTTATTATTGACAGAATTAAAAGTAAAAAAGGGCAATGAGAACCAAAGCAAACTTTCAGAACGCCTTTCTTGCCCAGCCCCTCCGTCTTTCTACTGACCATTCAAGGAAACAAAACATGGGTTTTTTGTCATTATTTCACTTCTTGAAACTCTTTCTTCAGTATGTTTAAGGAAAAGAGTTTCTTCTGCTACGCCATGGGATCATTCCCATGGGAGATAGTTCTCTGCAACTTTTCTAGAGTAGTTATAACTTTCACAAGCAAAAGCCCACCCGAACCTGCTGCAATGTGAAATCCTTCTCATGGGTCAAGCAGTCTTCCTACAACTGCCTAGCGTGGGTCATTTTAATTCATGGGGTTTAGTCTTTCAAGGATGAGCTGTTCTAGTTTGGAAGCAAAGGCTCTCTTCCTAGATCTCTAAAAGAAAGGGTTATCTCTC
Source organism: Oreocharis arfaki (assembly GCA_013398015.1). Classification (NCBI taxonomy): domain Eukaryota; kingdom Metazoa; phylum Chordata; class Aves; order Passeriformes; family Paramythiidae; genus Oreocharis; species Oreocharis arfaki. Next base: position 42,913 of record VZRR01010571.1, on the reverse strand, counting down.
TCTGTCCAAGGTTCTCACTAGATGACAGCTTTTCAGCATCCACACACTCCAGCGTGAGTACTCTTCTTCACGGGCTGCGCGTGGATCTCTGCACCGCCCCATGCGCCTCATGAATTATAGGGAAACAGTTTTTGGTATTGTAGTCTTCACCATGGCTTGCAGGAGAATCTCAGCTCCAGCGCTTGGAGTACCTCCTCCCTCTCCTTTTTCACTTTTCACTTTTCCTTTGACCTTCTTTCCTTCTTTTCCTTCCTCCTTTTCCTTTGACCTTGGTGCCGCCATGTTGGTTTTCCTCACATGTCTTCACTTTTCCTCTGACTTGGAAAAAAGTTGGTGTCTGTAAGCTGCAACTGAGAGGTTGACCTCGTCCAGGCTCTGCATCAGGGAATTGCTCGCCATGTCTCTCGCTGCTGGCCCCATGGTCCCTGCCAGTACTGCATGGGCGGCTCTGGCCTCAGGAGGGGCCCAGCTGTGCGATCCTGGCCTCGAGAGAGCTCTGGCTGCATGGCCCTGGGTGGCCCATGCCGGGATGGGCCCCAGCAGTTCCCCCCTCACCGGCAGCACGGCCCAAACCACCATGCTGGGAAGGGCCCGGCAGCCCTCTCCAGGAAGGGGTCCAGGGGCCCTGTCGCCACCCCTCAGAGGGGAGCAAGGAGAAAATCTTCTTGCGGTTTTTCTTTTCTTAAATATGTCATCATTGAGGTGTTACCAGCTTGCCTAATTTGGCTATTAACCTGCCCATCATCAGAGCCTTCAGCGACTGGCTCTGTGCCAGACATAGAAGTTTCAAACAACCTTTTTATCTTCCTGCCCCCACAAACCAGGTTTGTTAAACCAACACACAAGGACTATACATTGATTGTTGAAAAAAGCTGTCAGGGTGAATTAACAACTCATCTCCACTGCTGCAAACTTACAAATTAAGTTGAAAGGGACCTTAGCTTTTGAATATTGTTCCAACATCAACTGTCTTCCAACTCAAACCTTTCTGCACTGTCACAACCAGCAATATCTGCCCGCTTCTTGTTTTGTTTGGATCGTGTTTAACCTCAGTTTGTGCTGAAACAGAGTCATGCAGGAGGTGTCACGGATATTTGCAATTCTCTGGGCACAGAGATGGACAGATCCAGATGGTAATTCCAGGCATGAAGAAGGGTTAGGAAGCACATAGTAACCCCCATCAGCCAGAAGCGAATCTTTTAAGAGGCTGGACTAGTTAGGAAGAAGTGCACAGTTAATGTAGAAATTAATTCGGGGTCATGACGAAGCAGAAGGGAGCTGCTGCATGTTTAAATGTGTTTGTGCATGTGCCTGGCAGCACTGCTCGTATTCTGCAATAGCTCTTTGCAATATGTATTTTGGACTCTGCCTTTTAAATCCAGTAAGTGTGAGAAGCAGTTATACATTGTAGCTAAATTAAGAAATTAACTCCTGCTGCACAACTTCCTCATATTAATTTATGTGCTTAGTGAATGTTTGGCTAATGAATGGACATGAGTTGGCCATTCCTTATTTTAAAGAACTCTAATCACATAAAGATAAGTGGCACAGTTTCTCCTGTGATACTCACCTGTGGGTTTGAGCTGTCCTAGGCTAGCAGTGTTCCAGAAAACATTTGCTCCAGTTCTTGGGGTTTGGTTTCTTTATTGGGACTGTCCACAGGGGAAGCAGTTGTGCTTTTGTTTGACAAAGATAATATAGACCTGGGAAACCAAGACAGTAGCAGTAACATCTAGAACCACATTGCAATCCCCTGTCCAGTAAGGAACTCTCAACATCTCAATGACTTGTCAGAACTTTGTTAATTTGTTCTAAGTTGTTTCGCTCCATATTTCTCCCCAGATGCATCTGCTCTCCTTGTTTCTCTGCTTAAATATCATCCTGGCAATACCTCGGTTGTGGTTCACACACTGTGGCATGGACACATGCCAACATTGCCAGCACCGTTTCTGCAGATGGGGTAAAACAGAGACAAAATCACACTGGGGTTACACAGTGCCGCTCAGCAAGGCCATGGGAGGTGGAGAAGTAGAAAGACATCTTTGGTTTGCTATGACCAGGTGGAGAAGACGCGAAGTGAATTCATTTTGACCAGAATAAAATCAGAATGGGTGGATTTCCTCATAAGAGGTTCATCAGTACCTTTTCCCAGTGGTCAAGCACATTACGCAGGAATAGTGAGGCACAATATGACTCGACTGCACTTCCAGGCATTTCCTGCTAATTTTCTCTCAAGCCTGAACACCACACACTTTGCTTACCTTACTGCCAGGTCAGGAACACAAATGATCAGGAAAGCACAGGAAGTGTGTCCAAACGGCAAATATCTTCTGAGCTGTAGAACGCTGTCACTCAGAGTTAAGCCATGACACTGCCTGGGGCTGGTGTGGTGCCTGCAGGTCTGTGCTGAGCACGCCCAGGACGTGGCACTCTGGCTGCTCTGCTCAGGCATGAAGAAGTTTGTAATTTACATCTGGTACTGAAGCAGAAGAACAAGTTAACTTACGGTAAGTGGAGGAAAAATGTTGCTTTAAAGGAAATTATGATGCAGCCAGACTATCACAAGGTACTGGCTGAGTGTGTGATCAACGCCGTAGATGGACACTTCCACTGCCACTGCTAAAGTCTGTGGGACCTTTGCAGAGACGCAAAGAGTGCTCCTGCAGTCAGATACAGCAGCTCACCTGAGAAGGTCCATAACAGGTTTTTAATTACTCTCATTTGATTGCTGGTGAAGGTCTGTCCATCCCCTTAGGGCAGAACTAGGGCACAGCAGCCCAGCCCAGCAGGATCACAAAGAGGATATTTTTGCCTTGTCCTTACATCCATGAAGTTTGATTGTGTGCACATTCCCTGAACCGTAGGAGAATTTAGTTTGACTGGAATTCTTGTGAGAACAGGCTTTCCTTGTGAGTAGTGGAGCAGGTCTCCTATTCCTGGCTGCACCGTGTCTGTTTAAGCATGACATCGTACAGTGTCAGGACAAGTGTGCTTCCAAGTGGCCTCACAACTGGGATATGTCTGTTTACAGGGGTGTGTTACAAGCCAGACATTTTCTTCCAATAGGAGCTATCTGCCTGAAATCATCCTGTCTGTGTGATGTACCTGTCTCACTCCACCACAGAGTTACACAACACTCTTCTCTGATATTTATTGTCTGTGACTGAATGTCTCACATGTGGCTGGGCTGGAATTTGGGGTTTTGCTGAGGACACGAAACCACGATGCTTTGTTCTAGCATTTTAATGTCTCAGCCTGCCTCCATCATGTGGGCTGCCCTTTACTGCACATCCCACTCTGCTCCCAAAAGGTCACCGAGGCACGAGGAGAAGGCCAGGAGTTTTGTGCAACTTAAAATGTTATATCAAAGTAAGGAATTCATTCTGGCCCAGAGAGACAGGCTTGAGACTGCTTATACCTCATTCATGATTATCTCTTAGGTCAAGGTCCCCTGTAGCAGAATAGCATTCAGAAAGCTCCTTGGACCCTGCTTCTGCCACTGACTTCCTCTGTAGCCTGAGGCAAGTCACTTCTTTCTTCAGGATTTATGTTTCCCCTCCCACCTTCCCTTCCTTTGCTTGAACAGCGTGTGCTCAAGGCCAGGAGTGTTTCCAAGCAAGTTTATGTTGCCTGGAGTGACAGAGCCCTGATTTCATTGGGGGCTTGAGCTACTGCAGCACGGAAGAAAGAGCTCATTCCCACCTCTGTGTCCCACAAAGTGATTTGGCAGTATGATGAAGTTAATGAGCAAGTGACACTGTCTTGCTGTCAGTGTCATGGGAGAATGGGGGATGAGATGTGTCTGCTTACCAGGGATCCCTTTCAGTTCCTGTGCATCAATCCTGTAGTTCTGGAAATAAAGGAGGGAGAATCTTTTCTGGAGTCCCAAGGCATCAATCCAGCAGCACAGCCTGTAGCCGGTGGACCTCTCTGAGCAGCTTGCACTAGCAGTTGGAGCAAGAATAGGCATCAGAGGGTGCTGGGGAAGCAGGATTAATAGAACCCAATGGGAGACAAGCTGCATCATTATGTGCTGATGACATGACCGTGGCTTTTCAAAAACAGCAGAGGTGTGTTCTTGGGGGGCTCCTCCTCTGGCTTGAACTCTAACCATCATTCAATCATAAAACACTCTCAGGTGTTGACAGGTGGAAAATAGAAATTCTTTAAGGAAAGATTCTGAGACAGTTGGAACATTCTTCGAGGACAGTCAGTACAGAGGGAGGTCATGCTAATTGCTGAAATCAGGGTGATCTGCAGAAACATTGGCAGTCCCATCCTGCAGTCACCTTCAGCACAGCAAGATCCCAAAATCCTGGTCCCAGAGCATTGGACCATGTGCCAGCTCCTGCAGCCGTCTCCAAAAAGCATGCTTCAAGAGCACCATGCATTATAAATTGATGCCCACGTGAACATGCATTCCCACTACCTGAGGTAATTATAAACCCTCTTCTGTTAAGGATTCCTGGCAAGCCTCCTGTGTTTCCTTCCTGAAACGAAATGAGAAGTCAGAGGACTTAGAGCAGTGAAAAAAATAGAGATTATATTCAGCCTTATTTCAATAGCCATTCCTGAATTCACACACTCTGTACCCTCTAATTCTGAGAGGAAGATGATACACAGTTGCCTCATGTGATCAGTGGTAGTTACACATTTTAATAGACAATGAAATGTGAACAGGAACTTTGCAAAGACAAACCTATATAATTAGAAGGCTAACTATTGTGATAGCTTAACCAAAACAATCCTGACAAAACTGAGACTTCTGACTTGCAACCCGTGACTGAAGCAATTCAGCAGACTGGAACAAGTCTAGGGTTTGGGGTTTGATTTTATTTAGGTTTTTTTATCTTCTTGGAGCAGTACAGTTTCTGAAAACAATCCAGAGCAGTTCTCTGGAAGAGTGGCCACTCCTTTCCCTCCTTGGAAGCTAATGGCTCATCTACCAATTCAGCAGGAGTCAGGAGATAGTCATCTTACTGCAATATCTTTTGTCTTTCTCTACCAACACCTCATTGACGAGCAATTTTTTCCGAACAACAGCAAAATTGCAGTGCCTGCTTTTCTGTCAATAAATTCCATTATTTCACACGGAGCTTGGCTACCATAGATAGAAAGTGCTGGAGTGATTACATTGAGCAGCTACAGATCTGTGGCCTGAGCACTCTATAAATCTATGGACAAAGTTTGATAAAGCACATTGATAATTTATCTGACAGGAGCCTATCTAGATTCATGGGGCTTAAAGCTGCTTGCACTGTCTTCCTTGATTCAATTAATGCAAAAGCAGTTCCCATCTTCACAGTTCTTACTTGTTGGGCAAAATGTGAACTTGTCATTCTTCTCCCACATTAATGAGTAAAATATAAAGTGATGGAATCAGCCAAAGAAAAATAGCATTGCTCTGGAGTGGGGCTGGTAGTGCGGTCGTGTGCTCCATGTTAATATGCTGGGATCCATGGAGGATTTGCTCCAGTCTTGGGGTGCCATCAGTTTTTCCCTTAATCTTTTGTAGTCCTAATAATGAGCAGCAAAATCAGACAAAATTGGGGCATGTTAAAAAATACTGCACTTCACTTTTTTATTTGTTTCAAACAGGCCAGGAGTGAGTCATTGAGAGACAGGGAGAAAGAGTAGGTTATGCTTTGGGACAATGGGGATGGAGCTTGTGGTCTTTCGTTACTAGACGGGGTTGACATGAGATGCCTCTTTAAGGTCCATTCTATTATTATGTGATTCTACAGAAGTCTCTGTCTCCTTCAAACACTTGCAATAAAGCACTCCTGGTTTTGTCTTGATTTGCTTTTTTGTGCAGAAAGTGTCTCTTTAATAACTGCTGTTACATTAATATCTCAAGCCCACTTCTACATCCTTTCAAGGTCCAAAACCCTGCTGGTGTGATAAACCTTGACTCCTTCCTGTTGTATGCAGTCAAAACAGGATTGGAGCTGTATGTGATACCTAGCGCTGGAACAAGCCCTGCTGTTGGTGTGCACGGCAGTTCTGTGTGCAGGGAATGTTTATCTGTGGAGAAATCCAGGAAAGGGATTGACCTGCCAGATTCAGAATATTTGCTGTGATTTTTGCCCAAAAAGAGGGAGTTTCTCCCAGCCATGCCTCGCTGAAGTTTGAGGATTGAAGTGACACTTGAGAAGTGCCCATTTCACAATGTCCCTCGGGCAGGGCCCGGTTCACCCCAGAGCATTGCTGTCATCCTGGGGACCTTGCCTGCATCCCCTGACACGGTGTAACTCCTCTGTGCTCCCTGACAGGAATGCAATTTACTGAAATTTACTATAAATCATCGTAAAAGCCCTTCTCTTGTGACACAGTCAGAAACCCTAAAAATGACTGACAGGCTCTTCATAAATATTTATCACCTCTAAAAAAAGATTGAAAGAAAGAAAAGTTAAATGCTTTCCTCAGTGAAGTTTGACAGTGGAGACCTCTCTGCAGCAGCCAGGTCTGCCCTTCTGCTGACACAGCAGAAGTGGCCTCACCCTGCCCAGTGGAGCTGGCCCTGCCCAGGGTCACCCTCATCCCCAAAAGCAGGAGGGTGAAGAGAGCCCAGCCCTGCCAGCTCAGCCACAGGGACAGAGGGGTGTCCCCCCGCCCAGTACCACTGCTGCTGTACTCATAGCATCAAGTCCAGAGGAAACCTGGAGAGACTGGAAGTGCAGGAGGCATTTTAAGTCCTAAAAAATTGCCCAAAGTAGGCAAAGCTGTTTTTCTAATGGCCTTTGTACAGGGCAGCTGCACTTCATAGTTTCTTTTTGCCATGAGGAAGCAAATCATGACCCAAACAGGCCCCTTCAAGGCCAGGTCTCCCAAGGGAAAGCAGCCCACAGGCATTTGAGCCCATCCATTAAAGCCACTGGGGCTGATTAGGAGTTTATATTCATGTTATTTTGCTACTTTGACTTCTGCTCTTGTTCACTTTATAAATATTGTGACATTTACTGATGCTTGTTTGGGAGGAAAAAAGTAAAATTGGTTAGAACCAAGCAGAGTTTAAGTCTTTGTGTTGCAGAGTCAAGCCAAGAGAGGAAATTTGAATACGGAAAATTAAACAAATATTCCTCAGATGAAACTGTCTCCCAATCATAAGTCATGTGATCATAAATTTCAGTTGAGTGACAACAATATTAACAAACTGAAAAAAAGATTGATGTGCATCACAGATCCATGAATGCAAAATAAAAGGGAAAGGCTTGCTAGTGTGTGATAGGCAAAGTATAAATATGTATCACTTGGTTCTAAAGTGAGTTATGATTACATTTTCCTACTTGTACCTGAAATCTGTAGAGGTTATTCATCGTATTCCTGTATCAGCCATGACAGTTATGGCCATGCGCTGCATACGGCACAGATACCTGCTCAGCAGATAAATCAGCAGCCATGAAGGGACTTATTATCAATTTGATCTTCAGAATAAATATATAAATATATAAATATGTGTACAACATTGTTGTCACTGAGAACAATTTCCCTTCTTCTCACCGACACGTTTTTAAGAGGTTGTTCCAAGAGCCACTTCCTGACAATGCCAGAGGGAAACGGAGAGGAGCAATGATCAGGCAGGAGGACTAGATTTATGGACTGTTGTCTATTGTATTTAAAAAGGAAAAAAAACCCAATCTCTTCCTTCTAACATCACTTGTCCTCGGAGTGCAGCACTGGCCGTCTGCAGCGAGCAGGGGAGGGAAGAAGCTGTGGGGAGTTACGGTCAGTGGACATTTGTACGAGGAAACCATTCCTGATGAGGCTGAGAGTGGTATTGCCTCTCCACTGGTGCTAAAGAGCTAAAGGTTTTATGATGCAGCAGAGACTGCAGTTTAATCCTGATTTACCATGGCAGTTCAGCCAGCAGAAGAGGCTCATCCAGGACTCAGCCAGGCAGTGCAGGAGCCGCCAGGACCTGGCGGCTGTACACCCAGTGGAGGAGCTGGGGAGGGGGAGCCAGGGGAGATTTCTTCCCCTTTACTTGCAAGTCAGATCACAGCAACAGGCACAAGGATATGGGAACACTAGGACTATGCCACTGCACTACTGCATGCTGCGTCTGAGCAGGGGGACATCGAGTCATGTTGGGATCTGAGTGCAGGACAGGAGGGATGCTGTCCTAGAGGAGTCTGTCCTCACTGGGCAGTTTTGGATAGGCCACTCATCCACATCAATCCAGGTGCCAGTCCTGGGGTTGCCGTGGGTGACAGGCCCTCACAGCCCCAGCTTCTGTCAGCTGTCCCTCCTTGTAAAATTAAAGCAAGAGGAGATATGGCAGGAGAGACACCAATGTCTCCCGACATCGGCTGCTGGAATATCCCAGCAAAGTGGGAAGGTATTAAAACAACTCTAGTGCTATAAAAGGCATCTGCCTGTGTGCACTGACCTGAGCCCTGTGGTCTTTGGCCCCAAAGTGAGGAATAAAGGCTTTCCCAGCCAGAAATGCTTACAGGTACTGAAGTTAAGACATTGAATTAATGCTTTGCCTTCGTTGTGACAATTGCTGTTGTCAGGGACTGAAATGGTTCATGCCTTAAATATTGTTATGAAGGAGTTCTGCCCATTACAGCAAAAACTGTATAAAGAAGCTACTACCACGGAAGTCCACTGCTCCTTGATGATGCCTGACTGGAACGTAGGACTGTAAGTTAAGCCGCCTAGGTAAGATAAAGAGGACATTATTGTTCAGTCATCTCAGGCTGAGGGAGAAGAATGCATCCACAAGAAAGCCAGCAGCTGCGCTGATAAACATGTCTGGTTTGGGTTGGGAGAGACCACAGCCCACAGAGGCCAGGTTTACGCAGAATTCTTCACCAGCTGAGGGCATGGGGAGGAGGTTTCGTGTGTGTGGTGTAACCTCAGGTCAGAGGCACTGAACACCCATCCTCCCTTACACAAACTGGCCAGCTGCTGACCCCCTAACCCCACAGGGCCACATCCACAGGACATTGAAGTGAGAGGCAGCTGAGGGGGTGCCATAATCCATGAAAGATCCCCCAAAGTGCTCCCCAAACTCATTCCTGAGGCCTTGCACCACAGCATTGCATAACACGAGTGATGCAACAGAGCCAGAGTCTGCTGCAAGAGACTGCGTCAAACTACCCCCTGCTGAGGGGCAGTATGTGGGCATTCCCGCCTGGCCTGAGGGTATATTAATCCATTGGATTCTATGCTTTTCGGGAGATCCTCACCACCAAGAATATCAGCTGGAGAGGATCATTGGGACACCGATGAGATCCATGGAATGGTGATATTCTCTTTAATCTGCCTCTGTCACTCTCTTCGTGTCCATCCCACTTCTTTTCTATTTCTTTCTCTTCTTTTCTCTCTCTCTCTCTTGTATTTACTATCAAATAAAATCCATACTATTGACTTCGGCATATGATCTCGTTTGCACCTTAATTCGGGCAGAGGCATTGCCAATCAAAAATTGGACCATAACAGATGTGTGTGTAACTCCAGAGTTACAGATGAGGGGTGGAGGCTCTCCACATTCACCTAAAAATCCCAGCACGATGCCAAGGCAGCAGCAGCTGCACAGCCATTGCCTTGCCTAAATTTCATACATGATACCAAGTATCCATGAAGATGATGACAATATGAAATAGTTTCTATCCTTGACAGCTACATTCTGCCCTTTTTCTAAGTCTAGGGGGAAGGACCGTGGTTCGATATAATTTCAATTTCAGGTAAAGCTGGAATGCAATCTCTTGATGACTATGCCTCAGTAGCCCAGGGAAAAATTGTTTTGGGTTTCTAAACACTGTCTCTTCTGGGAAGCCTTTTGTTACTTAATTGGTACTGTTCACACAGCTGCATCACAACTGTGCTGAAGGTCCCCAGCAAGGATAAAGTCCCAAATTTGCCAAGAGGCAAAAAATACTGTTTCCAAATAAAGTTTTACATGGATAGGTGTTTGATAGTTACAAATCATAACCTTCAGGTTCCATCCTATCTCATATAATTAATCACCTCTGCCTCCCTGTCAGGCAGCTGTGTGTAATAAAGCTGTTACCTCAGGTACACTGTGACTCTGTGCACATCCAGGCTTTAAAGTTTTCTTACCTTTTCTCCTTGGTTTTCTCCAAGGTTGTGCCTTCCTTTTAACCAGCTGTATATATTTCTTCAATAATGGCATGGCTTTGATTTTTATTTCCCCAGGGAAACCTCAGGCTTTACTCTGGAAAGTCAGAGGTTAATAAAGATGTGTTTGATTTGGAAATGAGAAGGCAGGAGGGAAGTGCTGGCAAGTCAGGATCCTGCGAGATGGGGAAAGCAGCAAATTTGATTCTGAAGATGGCTGAGGATGTCACCTATGAGGCACCTGAGATGTTGCATACTGAGTGTGTTAAATGACATGCAGGGAGAGGAGATGAATTGGGTTGGGTTTTTTCCCTAAACTACGATACTTTAATGAAAAACAACTTCTGTCCTTCTGTAAGAGCTATTCCTATTCTTGAACTGTGAAGGAGGAGGAAGGAGCAGAAAAATGCCATATGAAATTGTTAAGCTAAATTCAGAGATGGTACATTCTGGCCAACAAGGAAGATGTAACCATATATCACAGCATTCTGTTAATGAGGATTCATTTTTAGCCCAGCTTGTCTGTAGTGAAAACCCCTAACATTTAATTTCCATAAAGCCAGAATTAAGGCTGTTTTTAACCTCAGTATTCTCCACATATTTGATTTTGGCTGTGGAGTAAGTCTCTATGCTCAAAGAGCAATGTAGGAGTCATCCTCCCACCATAATAAGTGGATGATGCTGACTCATAACTCACTGTAATTCCAGACAAAAAATGTGCAGCTCCTATTGTTGGGAATACTGTCACTAAAAAGGTATCACTGCTTTAGTTAAATATTTGCAAAAAGAGAGAATTTGTTACACACTGAGACTTCTATGTTTGCAGGAAAGCAGTGGTAAAAAGAGTATAGGTGGATACACTTTTTTTGTGTACATAAAAATTGGAAAAATGCTATTTTCCCTTGAATTTATTTTCAACTCTATTAGTGTGTTATGTTGCCGTGGCCATGTGGGCACATATTTTGTGTCTTCCAGTACCAAGATATCATTGCAAATTTGGACTTTAAGCATTACAGTGGTCATTTTGCCATTACAGCTAAAGACATCGATGACCAAACAAGATATGAAGGACAAATCTTATGTTCCTGTGACACTTGAGCATACTCTAAATCACCTGCAGAGCTGTTTCGCATCACTGTAAAAACAGGGCCCATATTATCACAAATGACAATGGCAGAAGTTGATGTGCACTTAGTTACAAATGGGTTGAAGGTGAAAAACACGAACTTTTTTGCTACGTCTTCATTTCATCCCCTGTCAAATGAAGACACTTCCAAAGGAGGCTGGTGGGGGTTTCTTCCTGAATGTCTGGAAGAACTCAGACGAGGTGGAAAATGCAAAGGAATCATAAAGTATCCTTACAGTAAGGCTGCCTGGAAAAATTTAGAATCTTAATGTTAATTAGAGCTGTGTGAATAATTCATAATGGATCGCTCATTAAAAGAATGCCGTTCCTTCTTTCTGTTTGCAAATTGTCCATAAGCAGATGGTGATTTTTCTGGATTGTGTTTATTATTCAAACCTATTTGCTAAATTATTTTAGAGGAGTATTTGCTCTGTGCCTCATTCAGGAAGAGTTAGCTGTGCCTATTGAATGGTCAGAACTCACCACGATCACCTCAGTTTTCATTGGCTATATTGATCACCTGGAGGGTTTGTGGTGCTGACTGGATGTGTTAACATTTAGAAGATGGACTCCAGCACAAACAGTTGTACACTGTATTACAGCTCCTTGTGCTCACCCAACTGTATGTCACATCCACCCACTGTCTCTCTGTTCAGAACTTGCCTTTGCATAGAATTATTCAGAAATGTTTAAATCAGAATAGTTATTCCTGAATAGCTCTCTCTGTGAGCACTTATCCCACAATAATAAGAGTGCTGTGTACCAGTTTAGTTTAATCTGCTTGAAAGTGAGCTAAACTAAATAGGAATAAGGCATGCCAACTGCAAAAGAAAAGATGCCACAATTGAAATTCACAGCCTCTCTTGCTTTTTAACACAAAATCCTTTTTCTGGGTCAAAGAGGCCCCTGAGCAGCAAAGCCGTGGAAGCTGAAGGGCTGAGGCAGTAGTGGCAGCACTCTGTAAACACCCTGCTCAATGCACCCACTGTTAGGGAGGAGATACTCAAAGAGACCTCGAGTATGACCCTAAACAGTTGGTCTTCGGTTATCCAAATTATTTCCCATGTGTATACAAACCCTTTGGCTCAAGCACTCCCTGCCTCGGGGGTGTGCAGCTCCCAGCAGAGCAGCCCCCACTCCCTGAGGCACAGTGGGGTTAATGAGCCAGGGAGTCCCACACAGCAGGGACAAGATTAGGATCAGACACCAGATCCCACCACCACCACCTCCAAACCCCTACCTTCATCCTCTGAATAAAATTACTCCTCGGTGGAAGCAAAAAGAAAGAAATAGAACGACTATCAAAACCTTGGTGGGTAAATATTCCGTCTGCACTACAAACCGTTGCTTACAGCTAGTATTTTTTGGGTAATGATCTCTTCTAGATTTTCTCTGAGATGTATATTCCATCTCTTTGGTGCTATCTCAGCCTTATCTCTGCTCTTTTTTTTTCCCCCCCACTTTCTTAAATCTCTTTCTTTACATTTAAAATGCTCTTTCCCCGAGCAGTTACAGATGTGTCATTGCTGGTTTTGCTCTTAACATTGCTGATTTTGCTCTTAACATGCAGCTGAGCAGCTCGGGAAACGGAGGATGCTCGTGGCAAATTCCACATCCTGGATGCAGTTGAAGAAGCTGCTGCAGCTGAGCTGACCTTCTACCTTGAGCACCACCAAGTGCAGTGGTGCTGCATCTGCCCAAGGGGGAGGTGAAACTAGAGCAGAAGCATGCAGCAGGACACCACTTTATAAAGGATACTGAAATAAATAAAAATAATAATAAAAAAAAAAGAGGACATTTATCCAAAAAATTCTTTAAAGTCAAAGGCACAGAATAAATTTTCTCAGAACCAACAGGAAGGCTCCCTGTGCAATCACAGGTGAGATTTTCACAAGTACTCCAAGCAGTCACATTTCAGAGCAGGCATCTCACTTTCCCAGGGATATTGGTGGGCACTTCTTGCCAAACTTCAGCTGCTTAAGTTTGGTACCTCCCTTTACCTAGTGATCTCGGGTTCATACAAAGCCAAAGGAGGGGCAGAATCATTCTGACAGCTTTTGGATTAACAAGAGTTTAACTCAAAGTCTTTGGTGTGCCCCAGCACCCTGATCCTTCACCTCACTTTCCCTGGAGAGACAGTGCCAGGTTGAGCTCCTGCTTTGTAGCAGGGCACAGGAACAGGGCTCTGTGAAGGGTGGGGCCAGCAGGATCTCTGGCTCAGGTATCCCTTTGTTCCCCATTCCCTCTATTCCTTCAAGGTGCTGCTCTCATCACTCTCTGAGCAGCAGGGACTGAGACCAGGCTGCAACCCTGGTGAAGCACCAAAGAAGGCTTTGACCCCACCATCCAGGCAGAGGCAATATCCCACTTGGAGGCACTAGAGAAAAAGCCTCCTGAGAGACACCTTCCAGGAAGAGGGCCATGGCTCTCCCTCGTTGCCATCACGAAATTCCCAGGCTGCACCAGGGAGTTTAAAGGATGAAGTTGTGCAGTTACCTGCCAGCCTTCCCCAGCCAAGGCCATAAAGCACAGCACCCAATGGCACCTCTGTTCCTGTGCTTCCCAGGAAAGGTATGTTGATATACCCCCTCTTTATTATCCTATCTGAAAAGATATTTCATTTTACCGGTTTTTACTACACAATCTCAATAACTCGAACTTGTTTAAAGGCTCACTGCTCCAGGAAAATGCATTACATCTTGGCTTTTAAATCCGCCAGCTCCCATTTATTGGTATTAATAATAGATTGGGAAAGCTGTTCTTTTTACTTTATTTTGGCCCTCTGAATAATTTTTTCTCAGTAGCTCTAAAACCAAATGTTTTACAAAGAAATCGTCTTTAGGCAGCATTTCTGTATCCTAAAGGTGGTCCCATTCTGTGGGCTATTAAGGAGTAATTTGCAGTGCTTAGGAAAGGGAAAAAGTGATGGCAAAAATATACCAAAACTGTTTAATAATCATTTATGAGCCCAAAGTGTCCAGGGAAAAAATTTTTTTTTAATAATAAATACCTGAATTAGTTTTCATTTAAAGTTTAGGCATCTTTAGTTTATAAATGCTATTTAGGTAGAAAAATGTTGATGAGGGCTGGAGTAATTACTCGCATAAGTGGAAATACAAAACTTTGGTGCTTCTACACAGTTCATTCTCCTGCTAACTCCACAGAGCTTTTTTTAAACTGAGCTCACCCGGGGAATTGCTGCCTGCATGTTTATGTATTTACAGTAAAGCTACTCTTTTTTTAAACTTCTTTTTTGCCAAGCCAGCATTGGCTTTTTAATCTTTCACTCATTTCAGCATTACTGTAGTGAAGGAGGATATTAATGGCCAGTCCCTTCTCTCAGGAATGCTGGTGTAAAATCAGAGTAAATGGGCTGAAGTCAGTGGAATTTCTCCACGTTTTAAGCATACACAGTCGCTGGTGCTTGGGGGAGGTGGGAACCTGGGATCACCTCGAGTTTACCTTCACCTCTCTCCTACTGTGTTAATCAAAATGGGAGAGAGGAAGTTCGGGCAATAATAATTCTTTTTCCTCTGCTGTACGTTTTATAAATGCAATCCCTGCATTACTATATTGAAGCTAGGAACCTCTGAGCAATTACTTCCCAGCACATTAGTGTCCATGTGCTAAATGCTAAAGGGTTTATTCAGTGCATTGCAGGATCAGGTTATTGCTGAGTCTGTCCATCATGCCCAGAAATTACTGCTATAAGTGCTTTAAGAGCATGGTCAGTACAATGGAGATATAACCCAGCTGAAGGACTGCAGTGCTCCTATTTAGAGAAGGGGAAAAGAAAAAAAAAGCCTGCAAAAGTGTTCAGATGCACAAAATCTCATCATCAAAAGCTCATCGCTGGAGGAACCAAAAAATAAATTAAAAAAAAATTTAAAAAGAGACACAGACAACTTCACAATGAAATTCCATGGAAATTGGAGTAGTGAAGAAAATATGCTTTCTTTTTCAATTCCAGATGATCACACAGTCTTTTGCCTGGAATTAAGAGGTCACTTATTGCAGCCTTAAAGGATAAGGACTGGGCTAGATAGGAGAATCAGCAGCCATTTATTCTGTAAATGTTTGAATATGAATTAGGTCTTCCTTTTTAGAGCTTTGCTTCTTACTTTTATTTACCAGGATAATATCAGAAGCCTAATTAATTCTCCCTACCTCTTTCAATCTTCAGTGTCTCAGTGCTTCAGCAAAGCTGGAACCCTTTAGAGCTTTTTATCTATTGACTGAAATATCCTTGTTTATAGGGATGGCTATTTCGTCGTCTTTTCAGCTGAGATTGCCTTAAAATGTACTAGTGCAGAGCACAGAGATAATGTTAGGGAAATAATAACTTCTTTTTTTTTTCCCCTTGCATTTAGTTATCAACTAGTGGTTTATTTCTGTAATCATCTTTATCAGAGTCCCTGTTGCACAGTGGTTAATATTCAGGAATGGTTATTATCTCTTTCAAAATTTAGAAATATCAGCCTCAGTGAGATGTCCTGAGGTCTGGGGTTATGAAGTGACTTCTCCAAAATCATCTAGGGAAGGATTTTAAGGCTGAGATTAAACAGACCTAAATGTGATGCTCAAAAATTGGTGTCCAGTTCTGAAGCACTTCTGCAGACTCTTTCTGGGTACAACTGCTGCTCTCTGGAGGTATTTCTGGAGGCAGCTCTTAGACTAAATGCAGCCCTGAAAGTGCTAAAGTTGGATGTAATAAGTCCCAGTCCACCTCTCTGGGTTCTGCTGCAGGGATTTGATCCTGATTTGGGCTAAAATGCCTCTGCCATTGCCCTGTAGCATCCTGTTTCAGCCCATTTCCAGTCACCATCAGAGTCAAGGTGGCACAAGGCAATTTCCTGGGGCAAATGAGGAAACCAGCTCTTCACCAGGGCTGCAACAGACACGGGTGGCTCCTGTGCCAGCTTGGGATGATGCTGGGGGTTGGTGTGCACATCTCCAGGAGTGGGAGGATGTCGTGGTTTTTATTTTCCTGGGTCAGGAACTGGGTACCACTGTCCCCTTGAGCTGAGATGACAAGTCCCCTGCTTTGAAGTCCTGTCTGCTTTCACTGTAAGCTCCTTACTCTGGGTGTCTTTCGCAGCAGTCTCACATCCTGTCCTAGAAAACTGCCACAAGAACAGCCCTTACCTTGATGAGGGGCTCAGTGTGCTGTTCTGTCGCATTGTAATACCCTTGGAAAAGTTCCTCCTCTCATCTAGCCCAAGGACAAATGAACTCTCCCTCTGTGCTAATTCAACAAAGATTTTGTTTATACATTATTATTACTGTTGGTGATGCTTGTATTATTGGAGTTTGCTCTTTGCTCACAGAACTCTCTCTGCTGCTAAAGCCTTTGTTTCTGCAGTTGACCTAAATACTTCCAGGTTTTAAAAGTTTTCAATTAATTCCTATTGACTCCTTTTAGATTTAAAAAAAATTTTCCTTCTCCTTCCTATGACTCTGGTGCTCCCAAAATAGTTGTTCAGTAAAAATAGTTCTTAATAACCATGTGGCCCAAAGAAGTGCACGAGGGGCCCAGCCATTTCCTAAACACAGCACGAGGTATTCTCTCTTGATTATGCATTCATTATTGATAATTATTAATTATATGCCAGTTATTACACCACTCTCTTGTTCTATTGGCATGCTGTGCATTTCAGAGAGTCAAAAGCCAAGAGGAATGGGTGACATCTGCTCAGCACAATAATTAAAAACTTTATGATAATGATGTACATCTATTTAGTATTGAGCTCCAGAACATACAAGGAAGACCTACCTAAGCTAGTTGGCACTTTGGTCTGTACATGAAGGGGTGACTTTGCCACTAAGGCTGCAACACTTTAGAGCCAAAAGAGGGAGGTGATAATTAGTCACCATTAATTAGAGGACATTGCCCAGGCTTGGGACTCTTGGATTTTTGCATTTTGATGTTACACTTGGATTTTTGAGGGGCTCCAAAGACATAGCTGAGCATGCACAGCCACCTGGGCTTCCGTGAGCAGGCTCGGTGTGGAAGGCATGCAAAGTAGGAAAATCATGTCCCTTCCCTGCTGTCTGAAGTTGGATCATTACACAAAATTCACTTTTGAAAAGCTTGATCCACATCTCTTTGAGCACTCCAGTAGTGGAAACAACATGGAAGCACAGTTTTGGCCATAGAAGCTTTCTGCCCCTCCATCCATCCGGAGCACCAGGACCAAGGGGGAAGATCCAAACCTCCCATTGACAGACAGACTGTGGTGAATGGAGCCCCTTGGGGTTTACAACAACATCCAAACTCTCCTCCCAGTCTTCCTTTGGATCTGCCAAGCTGTTGTGTTTGGATTTCCAGCCTGGGTGTTACGTGAATGTGCAGTAAGTAGCCTCATGCTGGCAAATACGAGATGCTGATAAGCTTATGAAATCTATATTCCAGCCTTGAGATAACAAAACAACATTTTTTTTACATCCTAGGGAAAGAAAAAAAGTAACAGGCTGTTAGGGGAAGAGATCAAGATATGTGTAAACACATGTCCCTGTCCCTCCATTCCTGACTCAGTCATTCCCTGGATGACATAATTGGGGTGAGGAGGGAGTCTTAATTCCCAGAGAGGGGACAGAAGGGAGGGGGCATGGAAGCACCAGGGCTGGAATTGATTTTCCTCTGCTGGAGCAATTACACTCCCAAAGTGGCAACAAATAAATAAAAACAAATGAGTCATAAACACCCCATTTGAATCTTTAAATTAATATCGGATTTTAATTATAGAGGTTTAATTTTTGGAATGGAAAAGCTACTTTTGCACAATTACTGCAAGCAACTTTTAATTAACTTTCAAGAACTTTCTCTTACTTAAAAAAATCCAATTAATAATACCTAGGGAACTATTAGCATAAGTTCTGTCATGGAGGGGGTAGGGAAATATAAAGCATATATTGTACAAAACCGCTCGGAAGAAGGTCTTGCTAATTCTAAAAACAAAGGCAAAGATTCCAGCTTTCCTAGTTCTGACCTATAAAGAGTTTTTTTGCTGAATGAAAGCATGAGAAAGACATGGAAATAATAGGATTTAGAACAGAAAATGCTGTTATGTTAATCAGCTGCTGCAGAGACCTGGAAGACTGGGAGAGGGGGTTTCTTTCACTCAGCAGATGTTCCTTTATTTGGGGAAATATGGTAAGTGGGATGGTTCCAGGGAGATAGGGAGTGAAGGGGTAAGGAACGTGTTGGGAACCCTCTTGATTACTCATCAAAGAGCCTAAACCCAGCTGTGAAGAGAGGAGAGCTGAGCCTCACTGCTGGGCAGGAAAAGCAGGGGACTGTGAGCTTTTTTGCCCCCCACCAAGAGCTAGGAGGGTGGGGATGAAAGGGAGCTGCCAAATCAGGTATTAAAGAAACCTCCCTGAGGCATCCCACAGCCCTCCTGAAGGAAAGGGTCTGTATATGCAAAATATACAAGTAAGAGCAGGCTCAGAGCAGGAAGGGACGGTGCTGTGACGTTCTGGTACGGAAGGATATTACTGCAGGAGACAAGAGGGAAATTAATTCAGGGTAGAAGGACACGGGGAGGGCAGCCTGTGGTAGAACTTGTTGCTTCAGTAATGGAACAACAGCAAATGAGAGTCACTTCACAATAATGTTTTCCCCAGGTCTTGTTCCAGCTGAGTTTTAAATTACTCAGTGGATACAGCTGTCAGCATTTAGTTTATGAGATTGCTCCAACACAAGAAATCCTCCATGGTCGAAGCAGCGTGTTTGGAAATGTCTGTGTTTGAGCGTATAAAGGAGGCTGAGCCTGATAATCTTGTGCTCTGCCAACATTGCTTTGACTCAGCTAAACGGTCACTGAATTAAACTGAGACCTAAACATCCTGGACACAGTGTCCTCTACGGCCAGCTCAGCAAGAGAGAGCTTCCACCTCAATATCCCTTCAGGGAGGGAAGGAAGGATGCAAATTTGAAGATTTGAATTATTCCTTTGCCTGAGGGGGAGGAACTGAGGTTTGCAGTCCCTTCTCCTAATGAGCTCTCTGGCCAGTACAGCTGAAAAGTAAATCAATGAGCAGGAACAAAGTATCTGGAACAGAAACATAAAACTTTGGATTGGGGATGCGCCTGAAGACCCCAAGGGCAGAAACATCCTGCTCTTTGCACTCTGCTTTTGCAGCAAACCCACAGGCTGCACCCAGGCTGCTCCCAGATGGCCTCTGAGAGCAGAGAACAGGATAAATCTGCCACCTTCCCCGTCCTCCGTGCCTGAGCAGCAGGCAGACAGCCCGAGGGCAGATGACTGACATGCCTGACAAAAGCCTATCGCTGTCACACGGGGCTCAAGGAGCCTTGGTCCCTGTCACCTGGCTGGGGGTGACTGGGATTTACTAAAGCAGGACTGGCACAGCTGGCTGAACTGGACCATATCAATCCCTGTTTGGAACCCTGTAGCCTTTGACTAAGAGTTCTCCTCTTCGTGTTGTCTGCTCAGTGTTGTCAACTTCCCTCCCGTGACAACAGCCCACATGCATCAACCATTTAGACAAAACTTCTGTTGTGGTATCCAGCGCTCAGATTTCCCTTCCTTTTCTTCTTTGCTCTCCTGTTTTAGCAGGTCTGCCTGTGATGCCCAGTCGTACAGGGCTGTTGGGTTAGAATTTGGTGTGCTAGAGCCAGACGGGGGCAGGAGATCCAGAGTGTGCATGGAATTCTGTGCTTATGTCAGAGGAGCAGCATGTTCCTCATGAAGATAGGCATGCAGCAAGACCTGGAGGCTCACCCACAACCCCAATAGCCTGTCTGAAATAACTAAACCACTTGGTCAAGGTTTTGTTGGCTGCTTTTTGGGTTTTTTCATTCACCTCCCACAGGGGATGATCTGGAGCTCACTGAGGTGTCTCTGCACAGTTAGGAGGAGTGAGTGTGATGTGTGAATGCCCTACACCAAAAAGAGGAGAAAGATCAGGAAGGCAAAGAGAGGAAAGCATTGACTTGAGCAAGTTCACACTTAGATCCTACAAAAAACGTGATCCAGAGCCCCTGAGTGCACAGGACACATGCTGGACCTCACTTACCTCACTCCTCTGACGGGCTGGGAACTCAAAGATCTGTTTTTCTCTGGAGCTACGAAAACATGTCACAAATTCTGCTACTTTTGCATTCCAAGTATTTTCTTTTTACATCTTTTTTTACAAGAAAAAAAATCACCCTGAGCTCTTGAAAAACAACTGCCACAACAACAAAAAGGAAAGGGAAAAAAACCCCAACACCCAAACAAGTTGCGATTCTCACATCCCTGCTAGGATGTTCCAAATATAACCACAAAACACAGTTCTTAAGCCCGTATTTATTACTACACAAATCTAGTTTAAAAACAGCTCTAAAGGGGTTTGTGTTCAGCTGTAGCACAAGATCAGAGTGAAAAGGACAGTTGTGCCAGTAGAACTGTAGGGCTGCACTGACCTCCAGTGGAATTTGAAGAAATACTCCAGTGGTAGAGGCTTTTTCACAGACTTCTGAAACCAAAACTTGCCTTGTTTCAAGCTCCATAGAGGCACTGAATTCATATAAGGATCAGGGAATTTATTACAGATTGCTGTATAATTAGGATAAATACATTAAAATACTGTAAGGGGATTTGTTTGGAATAACGTTTCCAGTCTAAGTCTAGTGTCATCAAATTTAAACTTAAATATGCAGGTGTTAAATAGAAACTTCCAAAATCAATCAGCCTGAGGGGTTTTTAATTGATTGAGGAGGAATTTTAACTCCCCTTTTCCATTGCAGAAAATTGTTAAAGACGGTTCATTTCAGTTTTCCCATCTGAAAAACCTTTTCCTTTTGATTTGGTCACCTAATCATGGAACTCTAATGACAGCCACTCCATGACATTTCCTCTCAGCACTTAGGAGCAGTCTTCCAAGGTCAGACAAAGGCGATGAAACAATAGAGTGGCAGCTCAATCTGTGTGGTGATGATTGACCGCCCCGTCAGATATTAGAGAAACATTGTGTCCTTTCATGTCCTGATCAAAGGAGAACATCCTGTGCCCACAAGATATTCTCCAGAATGCCTTCATTTAACAATTCCAAGGTCAGCTGAAGGAAAGCGTGGCATCTTTTCCTCTGGCAATCTCTAGCCGCGGTGGCTCCACGTGGGCTGTTTTAGGAGCTGTATGTACTCGGAATGAAAAGGCTGACACTGACACAAATGTCTCACAGAGAAACAACTCCTGGGTGCTAAAAGACAACCTTTGCTGAAAACAGTCGCTTTCCTCTGAAACAGCTAGAGGGCCCTTCCAAGTTGTTCAAATTTTCTCTGAAAAACAATTAGAGAACTATTGTTCAAAGTGTGCTCAACAAGGAGGCAATGAAAACTTCAAAGGGAAGAGGCAGAGCCTCTTGGCTTGATAAAGCCACTCCAGAAACAAGCAGAGGGGAGTCAGACAGGCAAGGGGAGCTGCAAAGAGCAGAAAAACAAGAGAAATTGAGACAGTGCTCTGGGGTTGGGTTCTTTTTGAGTGGGTATTTTTTGGGGGGTTTGGGGGGGAGGAGTTATTTTGTTTTTGATGGCAAGATTAAAATATTTCCATCCAAAATACTCAAATTAAATAAAAAAAAAAAAGTTTTGGCTTTGCATTATTTAACCTTACTTAAGCAGTTCCCAAGCACTTCATTCTAACCTCCCTTGAAATATAGGCTAAATTTTAAATTCAAATTGCAGTTGGACAACTGGAAGGCTTTGATTTCCTAAAGAGGCTCCCAGGTCCTTCATGGTATTTGCTCTGCACCCACCTTCATCTCCTGGGTGTAACAAGAAGCAGCAGGCACAGGAAGCAGAAAGGTGGGGTGTCACTCACCACCTTACACCCCACCATGCCAGCAAAGCTCTATTTTGACTCAGAATCCCATCACTTAGCACTGGCTCCCCCAAACAGAACCATTAAAAAAAATCCCACTCATTTTGCATGCTCTTCTTAGGCTATAACTTGTCTGAAGCAAACACATTTTGTTCCATGTGCTGCCTCTGATAGTGGGATCCTTCTCCATGATTTGGGCTCTTGGCTTCTGCTCTGCCACTGACACACAGATCCATGAGATATCCATAAACACGATCACACAAGCAATACCCAATATTTCCTTGCTGGACTAGCAGGAGCAGCAGTGTATTTGCTTGGTTTAACTTTCAGAAGTGTATTTTCTGATATTTTATAGCAAAAGGGGCAGATGCAAACCTGCCTTAGGAAAACTGGTGGCATAGAAAATTCCAGCCCAAGGTTTGGCAAAATTATAATCAACTGCCAGCAGTGTTTTTCTAACGAGAGGTGTCAGGTGATTTCAATAAGTACAAATGCCATTCCTCTGTATAATAGACTGTGAATATGATTTATGTCAAACTATTTAAATGCCTAGTGGCTTTGTTTTTATCAAAGATGCTGATCCACCTCTAACAGAGTCTTCAAGGCATTTTTTTTATCCCCTTCACAAGGAATAAAACATTTCAGATAAGATTTCTTGATATTAGTGTTATATCACAGAGCAAGAAAGTAACAAACAGCAGGTGGAGGGACACTGTCCACGTAACACTTTGTGTGCTTATTGAGATTTTTTGTTCAGCAGGCAGGATTTGTTATTGCTATAGGATAAGCCCAGCTGCGACTTTTCATGGAAATCCTCCCCACATGGCCAGAGCAGCCTGAAACACCTTCTCTCCTTCTGGGTATAAACCCAGCTGCACTGGAGAGGTGATTCAAGGAAGTTAGAAATGATTGATTAGGAGCTGGCAGTTTGCTAAACAATGTAGATAGCCTGCTCAACAAAAAGGGAGGATGCAAGGCTATTGATAAAGAGGAAGCAGCTTGATCAGAGATCCTGTTTTCGGACCCTGAAACCAGCTCAAACCAGCTCTAAGATTTGGACTATGGCCAGGCACCTAGAGAGCATGCGCAAGGAAGAAAAGGTAGAAAGTTCAACCGGTGAATATTATTTGATACATCTGAGGAAGACTCTGATTTCATCCCAGAGACCTCGGCCCACGACCACCGGGTGGCACTACGCATGCGCACCGTATGGAAATGACTTTGGAACTCATTATAATACGAAGCGGGGACAGGCCATGAATATGCATACATACATTGTGTAATCTAATGCATATGTAACTTTTAACTCAATATATACCAAGATGAGTATTGCTGAGGCACGCATGTCTTTGGAAGGCGACTTCCCATGCGTCCGGCACTGCAATAAACATACCTACTTTACAACTTTTATAAGTTGTGGAGTCTTGCCGCATATCAGAGGCCCCACGGCTCCATGAAGTCCCATTGAATCCTGTAAGAGGGAGGTGCTCCTCAGTGTCTTTGGAAGCTGCCAAGTTTTAATGCTTGAGGTGTGTTACTTCCTTGGGAATGCATGAAAAATATCAATTAGAGAAGCAAAGAAATAGGACCTTGAGAAAATAAAGACAAAAAAAAATGCGAAGAAAAAGAACTAATTTACCTTCTAATGATGATTCTCTGTGAAGCTCCAGGGATCCAGGTGCTGCATCTCCCAGATGCTGGGGCACATGGACACACCAGGGATACTGCTTCAGGTGGTAGCTCAATTAAAGGCATCACCTCAACTTCCACTCACTTCTCAGAAGGGAGCACATTCCTCGTTTTAATTAATTGTAGCTTCTCTTTGCACTCTTGTTGCAGTGCTAGGTGTTGCTTAGCTGCTGCAGCTTTCCCTGGAAGCGCAGCGGGGGCTTCTTGGGACAAGGCAGGGATTCTCTGCCCTCCTGCAGTCCATCTCGGACGCCTCACACCGCTGCTCTGGCTGTTAGCCTGCAACTTCAGTGATGGCAAAGGAGTTGAGAAGGCACTGCAAAGGTCTTTATTCCATGCTGCATCCCCAAAGGTAGAGGAGAGGAGCTGCTGACAGGCTGCTCCCAGGGGTAGAAAGAGAGGCAGACCGCGAGTCACATGGCCTGGAGCCTCAGTTTACCCCGGTACCAGGGGGGCGGGGAGAGCACATGGGCAAATGGTTTCAGGGCATAGGGGTGGTACATGGGCGGAGTTGGGATACAGGAACCAATAGGGAGAACTCGAGGAGTGGCCAGGACTAGGGGCAGGGGAAGGAGGGAGACCCCATGGAGAGGGCAGGAAGTGATCAGTAAGAGGGGGTACAGTGCCACACACTCTTACCATAATGGAGCTAGTGCAGTGGGTTTATATAATCTATCATATCTTAATTAAAAGGTCTGCAGCTTTCCCTTGGACTTTGTTCATTTTGGTTTAGTAGCACCAAACTAAAGTGATTGGACATTATTGAAAAAACATGTCTTGATGGCACTGAACCAAGACTCCTGACAAATAAGCTGGCAGAGAACTTCACAAGCGTAACCATTCATCATGCTCTGCAATAGTTATTTGTTTCAAAATGTCAGAATTTTCTCGATCAGAAGTTCCCATTCCTTTCTGTCCCTATTGCAAAGTCCCTCAGCCAAGATCCCCCTACACTGAGCCTGTAGGCTCAGATCAGCACAGATCAGCAAGACGTGTCAAGTGCTACTGAAAGCATAAACAAAGTAATGGAAATTATTCTTAGAAAGCAGAAAAATATGGATGTAATGTTATAAAATTGTTTGCTGAGTGTTGAACAATGAGGTGAGCCCTCCAGCCCAAGTATAAAACATCTCAATTATACAAACCGCAGATTCATTATTCCCACTTTGATGCTCTACTGCATACAAGTACAGTGCTATGATTCCTCCTACCATGTGGCATTACTCCTAAGTTTGTTATGGAAATCTATTTTTGGGGTAGAGATTTGACCCATCAATTAGTAGCTGTGAAAATGTGTGAGAAGACTAAATCTGAAAAATATTTTCTCCCTTGAAAAAGTATCCTGATATTTTATTTAAATATTTTGTCATCTGATTTACTGCTTTAAACCCCCAACTGTATATTTCCAAGGCCTCACTTATCAATGCTGCATAGGGGAATAGAGGTGTTCTCCACTGTGGGAAGAGATGGGATGAGCTGTTGAGCTGTGGAACATGCCTGCATAAGCACATGGCAGCACAAAGAAGCACATGGCAGTACAGAGAGGTTTGTCTCCCCTGGACCCTGGGGGGAGGAGGTGTCATGTGCAGACCCCTATAGAGAGGAGCCTGCCAGAAGCTGACAGACCGGTGGACAGTGTGTGATCAGCCAATGGAAGGACATTTGGAAAGTGCATTGCTGACATGGCAATGTGATAGGTCACGCAGTGAGAATTACCATGTAAGGAAATACTGTGTCTTGAAGAAGTGTATAAAACCAGTTCATTCCTTTGAATAAAAGATTCAGATTCCCTGCCGGTCTGGGTGCAAGTTTCAATCACCGACACTCCACCAGTTCATGGTCCTCAAATCCAAGGGGGGGACTTTTTTTAAAGGGGTCTGTTTTTGAGGTTTCTGTGTCGCTGTGGAGCTGGGGGGATGCTGTTCCTACAGTCTGTTGATGTGGTCAGACTGGACTACCAGGACAGTCCTTTGCCACCCTATTTAGTAGTTCTGGGAGCTGGCAGAAGTGTCCACAGCTGCAATGACCTTTAGGCAAACAGCAAAGACTATTAATAGGCAACAAATTTCACTTGCAGTCACATCAGAAGTCGAATTCTAAGGATTAGATCACCCCATCAGAGAGCTAAAACAATATCCTGCCATCCTGCCATGTATTCCCATCAACAGCAATCAGACAGCTCTGAATTTTGTGGCTGTTTATAGCAAATTGCCCGCAAACAAGCTGCAGACCCAGTCAGGAACTTGAGATAACAAATGAATTTGAGCAAATCGCAGCAACAGCTCCTGGACAACTCGTGAACGAGGAGGAAACTAAATTATCAGATAAATTATTTGCTCAACTAGGATAGAAAATGTCAAACACTTCAAAACTAACCTTTTGGCAGCAGGATTGCTGTTCCCAGATCTATTTAAGATTTCTGCCTTTTGCATTTGTCAACAGGGCTGGGAAGTGAGTGTATTTCAGGGGTGACAATGCGCCATGCTGGACACGTAGGCATAGCCCTTGACTACCTGCAGCGAGGGTGCAAAACCTGCACTGCCTGGAAAGCAAAATGCTGCTTCTTGGGCTGAGGGAAAACATTTCTCAGCAGCTCAAAGCTAAGCCTGAGCACAATATTTCTGTCTGAACTGATTTTTCTCCAAAAGGCTTTCACTGCTGGTTTTCTAAGGGGTGTTTCAATGATATTTTTCTGCTCTATGGAAATATTCACTTTGTATTTGGAAATTCTGCACAAAATTAATTTTTCTTGCTGGAAGTTGGAGTATTTTTATTCTGGAAGATTATTGCAGTGCCAAGGAGAGGGATAGCCCAGCTGGCTTCTCTTCCCTCTCCCCATGGTCACAGGGCTCCCCAGCCAAGCCTTGGCTTCCATACTGACACGTGCCAGACCCTGGGTGTGCTCCCATCCCTGCCACAGCCCCAAGGGGCCCTGTAGGACTGGGTGTCCTTTCAGGAAGTTTTTCTGTTGATGATTTCTATTTTCCTCCAGAACCAAACCACACTTGCTATAAACCAAGACAACAATGCTTTTACCTGGAAAAATTGTGGCTTTCAGCCAAAAAAAACCCCCCAAAAATCCACACCAAGAAAAAATCCTCCAGAAAATCCAACTGTATTGACATGGATGCTATTTAAAAAAAAAAAAAAGTTTTACAAAAGGAGAAACAATATTTATTAGGGTTATATAGTTGCACACCTTATTTCATTTTCAAGCCTAATCTCCAGCTGTAAAATTTTCCCTCTTGCAGAGGATCAGAGTAATGTTTCTGCAGCAGCCAAATCCCATCCTCCCTTATGTCCAGGGTGAGCAAAGGATAAGACTCTTTATTCAGGAGCTTGTAATCAAAAATGTCAAATAAATATACAAAAAATGGTAAGTTTGGCAGGACCCTGTTGTGTCTCACCAGCTTGTGTCACTGGAAGTTTCAGCTTTCAGCTGAGACTTGGTAACATTTAGTTTAGAACACCAGTTTGAAGGAGACATGCGGGCCTATAAGGCTTTTATCCCCAAAGTAAAACCAGTATTTGCTGATAACTCATCCCAAGCCAGCAGCTGTGTAGGTGAGTGAGGAAACGCCTCTTTCCACCACTTTCTCTTACTTCAGGAAACTGGACACCATAAGGTTCCAAAACAACCTGGATCTTTTCTTAGAAATCCTGTGTACCGTGTTTCATGGACATGCTAAAGCTTCATTGAAGCAAGTGCTTTGCTGAATCAGAGTTTGATTCCCACCCACATGGCAGGATCGCAGACTACCTCCAGTTGGAAGGACTGGAGGGATCATCGGTCCTTGCTCTGGATGGATCCACACCCACAGATGAGGACACCTCGTTAACGCTGCCAGGTCTGCACATCCAACAGCCCCAGAGGCATTGGGAGCAGAGCTGTCTCTTTGCTGGGTTGAAGTGCAGGGTGTTCAGTGTTTATTGTGTTTTTAACAAAACGTCTGTTATCGGCGGGTTTGAAGTTTGTTGCTATCTTAGACTAATCACAGTAATGAAGGCATTGAGCGGAGCCCTTCTCAGGTGGCATTTACCATTGTTTGCTGCAGGTAACATAAAACTTTCTGATTACAGTCAGCTGTTATCACTTCAGAGCAAATCGACTCCACCGAAATGTGCTAATAAAACCTGCAGAAGCAACAAACTGGAAAGAAGTGTTACAGCAATAAAGGAACATGAGGGAAAATGTACAGCTTTTGCCACTGTTATCATTTTCAATTTATTAAGATCTAACCATTTTCGTAATATGGTGCTATTGCTGGGGGTTAATTTAATCTTCTCTAATACCAGGCTCCAGTCAGTTTTCAGGGTCAATTTAGATGTAATGCATATTTCTGCATTACAATCAGAGAAATCCCCTCCGTGGCCCCACGACCATATGGTTTCAACAATCCAAGTGTAAATGTCCAGCACTTTACACATCCATTTATGAGATTAGCTCCAGCCTTTAAACACACGAATCCCAGACAGGATCTTGGGCGTTGTGGCTCTGAGGACAGAGTGGCTGCCACAGGGAAGCATTGAAAGCTATCCTCCTGTGCTTACCTTGGAGAACCATCCCCAATTCTTCTGCTGCCTCTCACTGCAGCACCCCAAAATCAGGGTAGACAACTGCTGGGTTACATCCTAAGATCTTCATTCAATCTTTGCTGAGGACAGCAGCTGGTTTGCATATGTAAGGGTAAAACACAGCAAAGATTTTATGTTGCCACCAGAGTGGCTAAAGAGCAGCCAAGACAGAAACCTACATAAAGTATATGGAGGGGAAAGCTGGATCCATATATTTGGGCCAATGCCGGAGAAAGACAATCTATGTCCTCCACACCTGCACATAGGAGACAGGATATGTGGAGACTTTGTATCTATAATCACCCAAAATAAATAGTACCAAACTTTGTGTCTGCTTTGCATGAGAGACACTGACCACTGACTTGTGGCTTTGCCTTCAAGTTATGTCTTGTAAATGAAGGACATCAAACCTCTCCTGTACCCCACCTCCCTGATTGATACCTGGCTCCATTCTGCCCTGTTCTCCTATGACCTGTGTTGTTGTTTTCTTCTGAAAGATTCAGCTCCTGCTTCTTCTCTTTTGATGCGCTCCCGTGCAATTAAAGCATTCATCTGACAGCAGGAGTAGGAGTGAAAAAGAAAGTTACTTGAACATATTTCCCTTCTTCGGGGCCTTGTAGGCTCCCGGATTCCACCGGACATTGTTCAGCCTCTGTGATCAGAGACTGCACATTCTTGGGCCCATTACCATCTACATGTCCATCTTGGGGGACATGTTTCACAACCTGTTTCCTGATCCATAGGAGCCTCCTGGCTGTTCTCCCAGCCTTCACTTTTTTTCCCTTAGTGGGCATGCTTTTAAGAAGGGAGAAGAAATGGGGATTAAAGAGGATACAACAGATCTCACATCTCTGGTATGCTCATCCTGACATAACTGGCTCCCTCTGTCCTAACAGAGCAGATGGAGACATTGAATCTTCAAAAGACCCAGTGATTTAGCAAGGTCACGAAAGACCAGAGGGGCAGAGATTGAATTTAAGCCTAAAACACTCACATTCTTCTTCTCTCTCTCTGGTCTCTGACGAGAGTCCCAAGTGTGGAGCCAGGGATATCAGAGGTACAAAATGGAAAGGCACAATGTCTGCAGCATTTTGTCAAAACCCTTGCAAAGAGATCACTCACAGTTTGGGCACCTCTAAGAGAGGCCATGCAAGATCTAGCAGGCAATTAATGAGACTTCCAAGGCAGTGGGTAAATTAGGTGCCAGCAGAGAGACCTCCAGCTTCCTACAGGGCTTGGGGTGAGTGAGAGGTGCAGATGCAGAACTGCAACACAGCAGGGAGGGATGAAAGGTGTGCCACCCCCTCCCTCACCCCCACAGCTCCTAGCATGAGCATCTCCACATGTGTTGTGTAATCCCAGGGAGGGCTGCAGGATGCTGTTTGTGTGGCTGATGTGATAACGAGTGATGTACTGTGCAGGGCTGGACTGAGTTATGGTGAATAAAGAGAGGAAAACACTGATCATCTCTGAATCTCAACGACTGGGGCTGTGAGGGAGCAGGGAGTGGCAGAACCTTTGAATGCTCTACCTGCCAGGCCATGTGTCTTGTTCAGGGCAGGCTAAAAGGCATTGCTTGCTGCTGAATCAAGATTTCCTTTTGAACTCACTCCAGTATCTCTCCTGCATTTGCCTCAAGGCACCAGGCAGATCTCAGGGTCCTTCCTAACAGAACATCTTCATCCTCCCTGTCACAAGTGCTCAAGGCTGCAGGTGAGACTGGGAGGGGTAGGCAGGGCAGCCCAGGGGGCTGAAAATGATTGAGCAGCCTCACAGAGGGAATCCAGGGTACAGAGACCTGCGGGCAGAAAGCCAGAGATGGAGTTGATAAACTCAGTTCTATGCTCCAGATTCCAGGTGGGCACAGAGGGCCGAACAGGCAGGGGACATGTGTCCCCTCCCTGCAATTCCCCAGCTCAGGAGCTGCCTTGTGAGCAGCTAATGAGATTAATGCAAATGGGTATGGTGAGTCGTACAACATATAGATGCCCTTCAGACAATGACGGACACCTTCTGCTACAGTTTATTTTTCTAATAATCATCAGTAGCACTAATAATAATTAAATCTCAGAGGCTATAATGAATAATACATAGCAGCATTCTGGTAGCAAAACAAAAAACACCTTTAAAGATTTTCTCCTAAGCTAACATCAGTGTTTGTTTCTTGCAGTGATTTATTTTTTGTGATGTATTAAGCATGTTTAAAGTCAGTGGTATTGAAACATAGCACTGAGTCACAAAATAAACCCTAGAAACAAAGAAAGGCACGTGCCACTAAGCTGAGCATTTTTGTGTGTAGCTGGCAGGGATGAGCAGAGTCACAGCTGAAGCTGGAGCAAAGGACAGGAATGTGAGGGGCTGAGGGTAGACTGAGCATAGCAGGAGCTGAATCCTGCTGTGTGACCTTGGACACATTGATTAGGGAAGAAATCCATTTCTTCCCAAAGTCAGATATTGAGCTGGGGCTAATCAGTGAGGCTTTCCAAGCCATGGAGAGGGCAGGACTGGAGAGATCTGTGCCTTCCAGGAGAGGTTCAGCAGCTTTTGGTGGCCAGAGGGATTTGGGCTGGTGTTACCTGTGCCGGTATCTCAAGGCATCAGGCAGGTCCCAGTAACTCTGCTGGGCACCAGCCCTACTGCAGTCACAGTGCTGCAAGTCAAAGTCATTTTCCAAGAGAGCATCCCCGTTTTCCAAAACTGCAAATTTGTGTTCCCTCCAACTGCTGCGTTTGCAGAGCTGCAGGAGAAAAATGACCACATCAAATGTCTCTATTTACTCCAGAATGTAACAATCTGGTCACTCAGAGAGGCCTCCAAAGTGTCATCCCTTACAAAATGGGCTTGTAACACAGGAGTTACTCAAGGAGTGCCTGAAGACCACAGACGGAATTGTTTCAAGAGAACACTGACAGCTCTGACATGGCTTCACTGCCTGCGCAAACCCCAGATCCAAGTTCTCGTCTGGACTTACACAGCCAGGAGGCTTTGTGGAAGATCAACCAAAAGAAAACCTCAGTGTGGACCTGGTCTGGAGAGCAGAGAAGAGGTTGATTTTCATCTCTGATACCAGATCAGACAGCAGAATTGCCTACTAAAGGAGTTAACTGGATTAATCAGTTTAATCAGATATCACAGGGATAAGCATAAGATAAATAGCCCCATACCAAAGCTACGAGCACGGCATGAAAAGCACAATACCGCAGCAATGAGCTCAACAGCAATAACCCAACACCACAGCAGAGAGTTCAGTATGAATAATCCAATACCATGGTGATTATCTTGGCATGAACACTGCGATACCACAGCTATTGGCCTGGCATAAATAACCCCAAATCCCAGCAACCAGCATGGCATGAAAAATTGCATCCCATACCAACAACCACACCATAGCAAAGGCAAAAAGAAGACAAGTGGAAGAGAATTGATATGTGTTTATGACTGCACAGGTTTATACATCAGTACCTGCTTTGGAGCACTCCCAGTTTGTCCCCGTGTAGGCAGCAGCCCCCCACAAAATCAGGGTTATGGGCTGGGCACAGTATTCTGGAGGGAGCAAAAACCAGTGGAGGAAATGAGGAGGGTTTGGGGTATTTTTAAGCAGGTGGGATGAACCCAGGCCTGCAGTATTCTCCAAAACACTCACTGGTTCGCTGATTCTGCTCCCAACAAAGTCAGTGCAGTGACAGGACAAGGGTGAATGGCTTCAAACTGAGAGTAGGTTTAGATTAGATATTTGGAAATAATTCTTCCTTGTGAGAGTGGTGAGGCCCTGGCACAGGTTGCCCAGAGAAGCTGTGGCTGCCCCATCCCTGGAACTGTTCAAGGGCAGCTTGGATGGGGCTTGGAGCAACCTGGGATAGTGGAAGGTGTCCCTGCCCATGGCAGGGGGTGGAATGAGATGAGCTTTAAGGTCCCTTCCAACCCAAACCATTCTGGGATTCTATGAAGAGCATCGTCCAGAGGCCCCAGGGCCTGGTGGGCAGCAGCCCCTGCAGGGATGCAGGTGATGGGGCTGGAGCTTAGTAATTCTTCCTGGGGGTCCCTCTGGCAATAGTGCCATGAATCCTTCTGCCAAATCCTGCTCCAGTGATGAATCTGGCAGTGTTACCATCCTGATTCCACTTCACACAGGAATGCTGAATTTATATGTGAGTCACAAACACATCTTTTTATGCACTTTTAAAAACCAGAAGCATAATTACTAAGGTCAATATATAATGTTTATTTCCTTCATAATAGACATTATAATTTCACTTTAGGGAAAAGCAACTGTATGCATAAAAATAATGATAAATATTAAAGTCACCAAAATAATGGAACCAGATCACTCTAGTAATCCTAAATTTAAATGCATTAACAATCTCTGTAACGTTAAAGGTCTGATAAGCCAAATTAGGTTTCTTGTAAGCATAATTAATCTTCTTTTTCAATGAAGATATTACAAGGGAGTTAATTTGAATCCCAAAGGCATTTCTAAAATTGAATTATATAGATAAAGCAAATATTTGACCTTTTACTGATAATTGCTATAAAAAATCAACATGCAAATGAAGCTTATTAAAACCTCTCCTGAAAATGGTATTATTGGGGTAATAAAATCCTCTACAAGCAAAATGCCAATAATTTAATGCCTTAAAAGACAGGTAACCCCTACCTTAACCTCTAATTCGAGAGTATTAAATTGCAGTAGTGAGGTCTGTGTTTATTAACAAATAATTGAATGGAATCAAACAGGTATGATTATGTCAAATGCAGGGATTATCTGGTTTTATTCATGAGTCATTGCATTTAAAAGACTGCTGGTGTTGGCTCACCTTCTCTTCTGAAATGAATTTTTTAGTGTCATTAAATAATGGTGATATTTATTGATTTAAATTGCCCTCTGACTGGAAGGGGCTTTTTCATGGCACTGGATCAGGGTATCTTTGAAGAAAATTTCAATGCAGAAACAGCATGCACTCCTCCATCACAAACTGCAGTGTGGCGGTGCTAGCAGCACTGGAAGCTGCTAAGGACTGTGACAATAAAGAGACCACCGCCCGATGGTGGGTTAGGGCATAGACCCTATCCTCCGTCTTTTAACTAACCTATCAATCATAAGTTCCCCCTCCCCCGTTCTATTATGATTAGCTTATGAATATTCAGTTCCCTTGTTGAATATGTATGTTTTCTCAAAAGTTCCCCATTATTCGATGTCCCATTGGTCCCAGTTCATGTCATTCTTATTGTACCCTCCTCTGGTTGCATTTTATTGGATGTTGTACCCCTTGTTCCTCCCCTATTCTTCCCTATGATTGGTTCCCTGTGTTTGCTCCACCTAAAGCTGTCTCTGTATAAAAGCCCTTGTCAGCATCTCGAAGGGGGCTTTGGCCTCTGCTTCCTTTCAGTGTGTGTTCCGTGCTCCTTTCCCCTACCCTCAATAAACGCCACTGGAACGGCAAGCAAAAGCTCTCCCTCTCCTTTTAATCTCGGTGCTGTGGCTACGCCCTGCCTGCCAGGCGAGCTTCCTGCTGCTGAGCCGGTAGCTGAGACTGGGCACAAGCTCCGAGGCCCCGACCCTCTGGAGGCACCAGCCGGTCTCCTGCGCCGCTCCTTCTTGCCACCTGGCCAGCGGGCATCGCTGCAGCTCCTAAAATCTCACATACCTGCTGACTCACTGGATGGGTCTCCTACGGTGAGCGTGGAACCCTCTGGCTGGTGGGATTTGCGTGACTGAACCACAGGTCATCAAATAAATAACAAGGGCACCCAGGAAAAGCTTTTTTTGCCAAGTTTTTGAATTAAAATGACCAGGACATAATTTTCTTGGGGTTAGTCTGTGTTTATGGTCGCACAACCCTGCATGGGCTCAGTAGTCCAACAGGATAAATCTGGGTTGAAATTAAACCTCAGTGTCACCCATTAAATCAGCAAGTTTCCTATTAGCCAAACTTTTGGCAAGTGGATAGGTCAGGAAGTAAAGGAAAATCTTTCTCACATGCTTTGAGCTGCTCCATCCAGCCAAAATTTGGGGCCCAACAAAGCACTAGAATGGAACTAAAGCTCATTTTATAACCATTTTGCCACTGTTTTCCTGCTAATTCGAGGATTTTGATCTCCAGAATGGTCAATCAACAACCTCAGTGTGCTTTGAATGTCCATCTCCAAACTTCTCGAGTTGTTCAAAACCAGAATTGAGTTATCCAGCACAGCTTTGGTCTCCGTATAAGGTGTAAAACTCCATTCTCACACAGTCAGCACCAAGAGGCCAACCGACAGCAGGCCAGAGCTGGTGCAATCACTTGCGCTGGCTCTCTGGCAGTGCTGTGAAGCATTTCAGAACCTGGGAGCCGACAAGGCTGCTCAGTCCTTTAGGCTCTTTGGAAATACCTACCCGGGAACACATAACCTGATTTTGTCCCGGTCTGGTTTTGACTTCAATAGCACTGATAGAAGATGCTCTCCAGTAGCAATTTGACTCTGTTCAGTCGTCAAGATCCTGCAGAGAAGCATCGCTCCTATATTGAAAGACTTTTCCCAGACAACATTAACCAGTCTATTCTATCTCAAGCCCCTGGTCTTTAGATATATTTGCTTTATTAAATGCCACAAATGTTCATTTGACTTAGATAGTGTCTGTCTCTCTCTCTCAAAAAGAGAGAATCTTAATTTAGACACAGAAAATGGCCCATTTGCTGTGGAATTCGAAGGAAATACTCATCTCTGACTCCAAGCTCAGTCTCTTCTGTTGGAATGTTTGCAATAGGGGCATTTAAATGGCCTGAAACAAAGTAATTTTCTTTGTCATTATTACACTTGAGTTTTCTATCTCTCTGATTAGATTAGAATTGAATCTGGTTGAAAGAAATTGAATTTGTAAATTTCCCTAATCATACGATTTTCAAACACTGAACTTTCTAGTACCAATTAGTCTGCCCTTATTGGAACAAACCTTCACAGATGTCCCTATTGATGAGAAAAAGGAATGAAAAGCTGTTGATAAAAGTGATTAACAGTTGATGAACTGCCACCTGCATATACACTCTCATGCTTTTTTCAGGTGATTGCATTTTTGGCATCTTCAGAGCTTCTCTGAAGCTGGTGGCTACCGAAAAGCTGTTCTGCTCTGTGTTTGTAGAAAATTCACACCCTTCGTTCTGGTGGTCGTGGTCAGTTGTGGAATTGCTGTGACAGGGTATCCCAGACATGCACTTGGCTGAATTTTGGTGTTTTCATCTGGCAGTAGGAAGCTGGTTTAGTGGGCTGGGGCTTGTATAGAGCAAGCTGAGTGTCCCTGTGCCTAGTGTACCCCTAGAAACTCCATGCACAGTTCTCTTGGACACTCCTATCTAAGCACTGAAACACAAATTTGTTGTTACACTTTATTTTCTGGGCATAGAACCCTCTTTCCATCTGTTCCTGTTCACAAACTGAAAAAAACCCTACTATTTTTTACCCCCATGTGTGCCAATTGACTGTCTTTTCTCAGTAGGAACCATTTCTAACTTCAGATTAAACAACCCAGCTCAAGATAGCAAAGGGCAGCTGGTTGACATCTCCTCCAGCAAGAAGCAGGGGATAAATGTGTGTGCACATGTGAGTGTGTCAGCAGCACACAGGATCAAAATAATGGTCAAAAAATGGTCAAAAAGCTCAGGGCCAGCTCTCAGCCTGTCACCCCTGTCAGCTGTGACCCCTTTTTAGTGGGCATCACTAAGAGCCTGAGAAGGTACAGGGAAGGGCTGGTGAAAAGCACTGGGGAAAAAGCACAGGATTCTTACAGATAACGGAGTTATCAATGAGAAGTTAATCACAAGTATTCAAGGCAAAGGAGATGGTTTCTGACAGCTACCCAGAGCTAAATGATTGCTGAACTGATGTTAAATTAGGCTGGTTTTGACATAGATGTATTTACTCCTCTGTGAGCAGAGAATCACCTCACTGGGTCTGGGGTTTGTCTTCAAGCAAAGAGTGGAGACATGAAGACAGTTTTAGTGACTGCTCAAATGGAATGTGTTTTTATATTGAGAAGGGTTGTTTCAAGGAAACATCTATCAAAAGGTAAAACAAAATTTCTGCAAGCAGAGGCACTGTTAGATCAGAACCTGAGCGATGAAATGCAGGATCACTGTTAGTGGAAGAGTGGAAATAAAATAGGAGAACTACAGCTTTGAAACATTTGGCCTCATTACTCTTCATTATTCCTCAAACAGAGCTGCCTCAGGTCACGTTCATACAGGGTTTTTTCCCCCCTGTTTTGAACATTATTCCACAGGGACACTCACTGAACTAGCTCACGTTTGTGCCGCCTTTTAAACTGACATATTGTAGGAAAGCTTCTGCAGTCCCAGAAACCAGACACAGCCCTGTCTGGATGTTCGTCAGCGTGTAGTATAGCAGTAGCATT
>VZRR01010570.1:104853-144998 GCA_013398015.1 Oreocharis arfaki | reverse complement strand
TCTTGCTTGCGCTTGCCCCGACAGGAGGTATGAAATGTAAATCTAAACACAGTGGCCCCTAGCCAAAGGCTCCAGAATTTACCATTACTACTTATGCTACTCAGTGTCAAAAGACAAAATAACTTCCATCCAATGTTAGCTGAAGGCAACCACTTTTAGAACACTTCTCTTCATCTTCAAAGCTCAGCTGGTCCTTTTGCCCTTCCACTGTACAAGTCTGGAACAATCCTTTTCTTTAATGCTGAGGTTTGGTTTCATTTATCACACGCCATCCCAGGGAAATCAGCACTTCATCTCCCCCTGGGCAGAAACGTGCTGATACAGCTGAATCATTCATGAGGCAAAATGGTCCTCAAACACACAGTGGCTGTGGCAGGTGCAAGGGACAGTGTGGACTGTGGATGCAGGTCTTCTTTGTCCAGCCATTCCTAAAGAGCAGCACCAGGCATAAGAGAGAGGAAGAGCTGTATTTCTTCTACTTCTCCATGAAGGGGAGGAAGAGCTTTGCCAGAAAGAAAGTAACCTGCAATGTGGAAATCTGCTATAACTTACTTTGTCCTCTCCATTTCTGTCTCTAGTAGGTAAAGGTGCATGATGTCAGATGAGTAGAATTTGTCACAATATCACAATCTGCAGCAGAGCTGAATATCTTAGCTCGGTTTACTGTTCTTGTACAGGAGAACTTGCTGCTGTATTTATTCAGAAAATTCTGCTTTATTTCTGCTTCTTCAGAATACGAGATCCTGCAAGCATTGAAGAAAAAAAGTGATCGACCACATTTATCTGAGCAAGAGATCTACCTGAGAGACTAAGAAGTGTTTATACCAAAAATTGGAACCATATAGCAGCTGCAAAGAAGGCAAGATTCTCAGCTACATCAGCTTCATTGCTGCACAAGCCCTTGCTTAGAAGGGCTTAGATGGTTCTAACATGTTTGCTGCACTGTAAATGCCATAAACCCACTTAATCTGCAACAAAACACATGACATCTCCATAAATATGTATCACTACAGCAAATCAAGCTGCATTGCCGGGGAAATGATAACAACTGTTATGTGTTCGAAATGATTGTCTGTACGGGAAAAATTATACACACAAGTGATTTCCAAACAAGATAAAGACTCTGTCCAGCTGATGTTTCAGTAAAAACATTTCCCACTTCTGCCCAGAGGCAGAGGGCCCAAAAGAATCAAAGTATTAAATTGAGAGCTGGCATGTGCAAGTCTCAGCACAACACAATTCCCTCCATACAGAATCACACATATGGCTATTTTTAGTGCATGAGAGATTGTGGCTTTTCATGCCCTTCTTGAAAAGAAACCCCCAAACTACAACATTTCCAAATTTAGCCGTGTGTTAAGAAATTAATCAGAGGGGCAAGCATAAAAAGGCTAATACAGGTATTACATGTCACCTTAGAATCTAAATGTTGTGCTTTGGCCACCTTAAATGAACCATCTTGTTCTGCCTCAACGTACATTGTACATAGTTAATGATTGTTGAGCTTTGCAACAGGATTAGTGCATTAGTGAGAAGGTCTGCATAGATGTTAATACTCGAAAGCTTATGCAGTTGACGTATCTATGCCTAGAGAGATCATATTGAATAGATGCAATCAAGAGACCAAACACATTTCTCCAGAATGTTTTCTAGATAATTTAGACCAGCATAAAGCATAGGTCATGGTTTATCTGCACGTTATCTCTTAGCTTTCATTGAAAACATCCACCCTAACCTCTCCCCTACAGTAGTTCCCCATCAGTGATACATGCAGGTTATGTTGATGCAGCAGGGAAGGTCTATGCATAAGAAAGAGGTTTTGGAGAATGTAGCTTGTATACAGCTCACACGTCTTGTAGGATGTTTGAGACTTTCATAGTCTTAGGAAGAAAAAGAGGGATCGAACTGCTGGCTACAACTCACTCACCACTCCCTTTGAAAGCACTGAGGCATTTGCCAGGCCATAGGTGAGTGCTCCAATCTTCCTACCCCAGAGGAAGGGAATTAGCCTAATGTACCTTGCTGACTCCACACAACAGATGGGGAAGCCTCAGCTGAATGAAAATTCAGAGAATGAAAAGTAAATTTGGGGGACTGAAAAAAAGCAAATCAAAACACACACACACACAAAACCATACAAACCCTCCCCAAAACAAACAAAAAAACAGAAAAACAGTTTTGCAGTTTACAAAGACATTAAATATTGTAGCCCCACCCCTCAAATGTAGGTGTAGAGAACGGAGGAATTGACACAACTTTATCTTTTTGTTCCCAGAAGTAAATTGCTGCTGTGGCCTAGGAGAAATAGGACTTTGTCCTAAGTCTATGATGATTTATTTAGCTTTTAATCTTGTAAATGTCAGCAGGTTTACTCTGTCCTCCTGGTAAAACCAGACCAACTCCTTCTTCCTTCAGGTATTTTGCTTCCTACAGAATACCAAACAATTAACATCAGGTAATGTAGCAGCCTGAGGTCTGGGACCCATAGAAAATCCCCATGGGGACTGGAAGGGACTGCATTTCTCTAGCCAGGGCACATCCCACAGCATCAGGCACCTCCACTGGGATGGGCTGAGGTCAAGCCAGGTATCCAACATGCAGATCGAGGTCAAGGGCATCCATGGCTGGATATGTCTGTGGCGGAGCTGGAGACCAGCAGTCCTAAGTATAATTCAGGAAGGGCATGAAAACCAGGACTGAGCTAAAACTAGGCCCATGGGCAGCCCCAGGTGAGGCTGGTCAGGGCCATTAAGGTGGGCAGCAGCAAAACTAACCTCCCAGAAGGACTTAGCAAAGGCAACCCCTTCCCTTGATCTATACTGATAAAGAGCATCTGGTGGGATCAGATAAGTAAATGTATTAACACAAGTGAAATTATAAGATCAATCAAAAGAAAGTCAGTGCCTAAATTAAGAATTTCTTCTTCATAAATGTTTTACTCTCACCATGTTACACTTGTACATGGTAAAACAGTTACTATGCATACACAATCCATAATATGATGCTTTTTAAGTTTTCCCTCATGTTTGCCTAATACTGGTCAGGGATAAAGTCCCAGCCTGAGCTGTGTTCATAGAAAGATAATCATTCAGGCAGAAATAATACAGGAAAAAACCCCTCGTTATAGATCTGACCTCTCATGTACTTGGGAAGCTAATTGCAATCAATGTCTTCAGCTACACACAATTTACTACAACATGATATGTCTGGCCCATGAAGCAAGTAAAACTGGTCTCTGGCAATGGTCATTACTCTTCACACACCACTTTAAGTGGTACTATCAGATTCCACACAGGTTAGGCCTCTGTGATTTCATACCGAATTACATTTAAACTTACAGAAGGGGAATTTGCTGCAGGTAGAACTTCCAACAAGCCACAAAGTGCAGCAGTTTCTGCAGAATGTAATGCAAAATGAGATTTCTCTTGCAGTGAGGAAAAGAGATAAGGAGAAATGCACTGGGGGCGGGTGTTATTTGTTTATTTTTGTTTTGGTTTTTTAGTATTTTTGCAGAGATACGCAGTTCTGAGAGGCAGGGATCATATCCTGCCCCTGTATTTGTGGAAACCTGAATGGCTGAACACATTATGAAGCCTATGTTTAGCTGGAACCCTAAAAAAGGGATATCCAGTAGGATTTTTGGGGGGTTTGGTTTTTTTTCCAGAGGTTTTTAGCAGAATATTTTATTTTGCCTAAAGTTCATAATAAAATTAAATCACTAAATAACTTGCATGCATAAGGAAATGCAGCTGGGCAGTGCTGCTACCACTTGGCTTAGTTTACATTACACCACCATATGTACATCCCAGACTTAGAAAAACAAAGAACAGGTTAGGTCCAGTGCAACAGGGACCTATGAAATTCTCCAAACAAAACCATTAACTCTGCCATAATGTCCAAGCAAAAAATACATTCATGGTCCAAGGTTTGTGTCAGACAAAGGATGCTACAGTTTTAACAGCAAACAAGAACAAATAAAAAAGAATGGAAAAGAGGCACAAACCTACCTGGGTTAAAAGCAATCTCGGTTAGATGGGAATGAGACAGGCCGAGAGGTGAATTATGGTACATTGTTCAGTTTCAAAGATCTTTGTTCATGAACAAACAGCACCAGCCATCTGTAAAGAGTAGTATTAGACTTAAAGACATGTGATTCTGATTTTATAGTGCAATTACAGTGTGTGGGGTTTTTTCTATTTAAATAAGAGGATTGCAATGAAGTGATTAAAAAAATCCCAAGAGAAACCTTGGCCTGCTGATGTTAACTGTTGACCTCACGGAGCAAGAAAGCGACCCTCAGTCCAGGCATGGTGACTCAACAAAACCTTTTGCTGCGCAGGGAGACAGCAGAGCCAGAAAATCACGTCTTTGCTGTCCGCCCTCCCCTCCCTCTCGGGCAGCTCTGGCTCCTCCGTGCCGCCCCACAGATGTTTCAGTCCACCCCAGAGGGCTCGATCAACCCCCGGGAAGCGTTTCCCGGATGAGAGTATGGGGGGTGATTTGGGGGGGCTCCCGTCGGCCGGGACCCCGCGGAGCAGCCCGCGGGGCGCACCCTCCCCGCGCCGCTGTCCGCGCCCGTGGTGCTGAACGGCGGCGCCCGGCCCGGGCCCCTGGCGTTTCCGCCGGGACGAACCGCGGGATTAAGGCTGCAGTAATCGGGACCGGATTAACTCCCTGGAAACCGGCTACAATCTGAGCAGCTGCAAATGTCCCCCAAACCGGGATATGGGGCGNGGGAGAAGAGGGGGGGAAAGACATCGACCGCCCAGATGCTACGCCGCGATTAGTGGGAGGGAAAACAAATAAGCAAGTATCTCATCCGCTGGTTTTGGGAAGGGCTGGGCTGTCTGGGATTCGGCAGCCCCTCCTCTTCCTTCTCCCTCCTCCTCTTCCTCTCCCTCACTCCCGGCCAGCCGCCTTTTCAGGGAGGGGGCGAGACGTGCGCAGAGCCCGCAGGGCCCCCCCCGGCCGCAAGCAATGGGTGACATCCCTGGCCTCGTGAAAATCAGCGTCTCCCTCAAAATCCAGCCCAACGACGGGGCCGTGTATTTCAAGGTTGACGGGCAGCGCTTCGGCCAGAACCGCACCATCAAACTGCTGACCGGGGCCAAGTACAAGATCGAGGTGTCCCTCCGACCCGGCACCGTCCAGGCCACGTAAGTGCGTCCGTCCTCCTCAGGGAGGCTCCCCCGGCCCTCCCCTCCCTCCCCGCTGCTTTATTTTTAGACGTTTAATGTTTTTTCCTGGCAGGCTGACAGCGCGGGGTTTCCGTGATTTCTCCCTCCCCGCCCTTTTACTTTGGTGGCCCTGTTTCTGGGGTCCTGGCCAGCTGTTCCCAGTGCTCCGCCTGACTGGCTCGAGAGGGAGGCCACGTTTGGAAGTCGCTGCCTTCCCTCTCCCTCCCCACCTTCTCCCGGAGCTTTTTCAAGCCCAGCTCCTTTTCTCCCTCCTTCCCGGCGGTTTTCGCTGGAGCAAGAAGCCCCTCCTACACAATGCCCAAGCCTCTCTGCCGCGTGGCAAAGCAGAGACTGGGACCAGATGGGGAACCAGCTCTGAGTGGAGGGGCAGCCCTGCAGAAGAGATTCGACTAACCTCTCCCCAGCCATTCGAAATCATATCCCTCCTGCTTCTCCTTGCTACTCCTTCCCTGGGTGACTACAGAGCCCTGACATATTTCGGGAGCCCAAATGAGTCAGCAGCAC
The DNA here is from genome assembly GCA_013398015.1 of Oreocharis arfaki. Classification (NCBI taxonomy): domain Eukaryota; kingdom Metazoa; phylum Chordata; class Aves; order Passeriformes; family Paramythiidae; genus Oreocharis; species Oreocharis arfaki. The sequence goes on along the minus strand of VZRR01010570.1, from coordinate 139,296 downwards.
ATGCAGGTCTGCTAAAATCCCTGAAGCTTTTGCCTAGCACAGAGGCTGCCAGGCTGCAAACCCATGTGCTGGCTCCAAACTGCCAGGGAAGGGGGAATTCAGGGCTGAAAGGCTGGATCCTGTCTTTTTGTAGGACTATGGGCATCGGGGGTGTCAATGTCCCACTGGAAGAAAAATCACGGGATGCACAAGTGGCCTCTTACACAGGGATTTATGACACAGAAGGAGTGCCCCATACCAAAAGTGGGGAGAGACAGCCCATCCAAGTCAACATGCAGGTACGTGGCTCTCCAAGCCTGGCGTGAGAGGACAAGGGAGGGCAGCAGCGGTTGACTCCCAGAGAGTGTATGGTGAAATATTCCAGGGCAAAGTCTCATCACAGCTGCTTCCTTCCTCTTTGCTTTGTGTCAGTAAGGCCACTGGCCAGAACATAGCTGGAAAATACAAGTCCTGCTTCTTTCTCTCCCGAGAAAACAGCAAGGGCCAGGAAAAAGTAAGAGGTTTTCTAGAGACCTGCAAAATCCTTTGGGGTGCTGCAGCAGGAAGAATTGTTAGCTGAACCTCCCACCTCTTCTACAGGACATACTATATATATCAGGCAGCTCCCATCGAGGTTCTTGGCTAGGAATCCAGTCCCTTGGCATACAGGGACCCCTCTATTGCCTGGCAGCACCATTTTTTTTTTTTGGTGCAGAGCATGCCCCAAGCACAAGAGGTGACTGGTCTCCCCTTCTATCTGTCACATTCAGGATGCCTGAGGACCTGCCAGAGACTAAAAGCATGGATGAGAACAACCCCTCCCAAGGCTGTCTTCTCTCTTTTCCCATATGCTTCCATTATCTGCATCCACAAACCTAAGTTCTTATTTAAGTGGCTCCTCACCCCAGTCTTAAAGAGAGGTTCCATGGCCCCAAAGTGAGATGACAAAAGCTGCAGCCCACAGTGCAGCAGAGCTGACAGAGGAGAGGAAGAGCAGCAGGCAGATTTTCACAGCACTCTTTGTGTGGTATGCTCAGTATGCAGGGGGAGATTTGTTTTGGTTTTGCGGTTTGTTTTCTTTCTTCTCCTGATTATAGTTGTGAGGGATTCCTGCTGTTTATTCCATGTCTTCTGTACAAAAAAAAGGAATCAGGGCAGTAAGCCATCTTCATCTGAAGCTCTCTTGAGAGTCTGTTCCAGCTAATACAAGCCCACCAGATTTCAGCGTTTGATGACGTTTGCTTACTGCACACAAGATTTCATTTTGATCTTCAGTATTTTTTTCTGGAATCATAGTTTAGCAAAGTAATTCCCTTCTGAATAAGAACTGTAACATCTCCATTTGGTGTTTCTAATAATTACAGTGTGCCTAGCAATTTTGGAGACCCACATCACATTAGTATTTCATAATCTTAGGTTAATAAGACTAATACGGAGTATTACGTTAATCACTTTTATATACAGACCTCCTTTTAACACCCAGGAAAACCAAACACAGTGTTATTTCACAACGAGCAGAACACAGCTGCTGGATGCCACTGTTGAGCATTGTAGTTATACTTCACCTTGTACCAGGAGGAGAAAGGACAGCATTCCCAAAAAGACATCTGCTTTGACTAAGGTATCCCTGTTTTGCTGGTCACCTTTACCCTTAAGTGCAGCACTGAGGTGAACTCTGAAAATCTGGAAGTTTAACTTTTCCTTCGGAGAAAACCAAGTCAAATCACAAATGAAATGTAAAGAGGGTCTGATTTTCAGGTACAAGCTCTGACATGGTTTGTTGCAGCATCAGAATGAGTAGCCACAATATTTGCCCAAAGAGTTGCTTTTACAGATCAGATTCTGGGATATTAACCATGAAGTTAATAGGATTTTCAAGCATTAAGCAGGTCCTGAATTCTTTTTAGGAACTGATCTTGATAGATAGGTTCATCAGTACAGACTTAGATACCCACAATTGATACTTTTAAGTATTAAACATAGGCAACTCAACAGGGTTTTACATGTTTAACTCATCATTTAGCTGCTTAGCTAAGCAGAGCTGTAACAGATTTAGGGAACAAGCCTCAGACACCCCAGTCTGAAAACTGCTTTGAATGCCTACTTCCTGAATCTTCAAAACTGAGCTTATTGCAAACAGCTTTAAATTTTCCTATTTCCTTCAGCTATAAGGAACTTAGGCTTCCACTTCCTTTTCTAGAACTGACAGAATCCCGATGCATCCTATGGTGGTAAGGACACTATTTAAGGCATAAAGACTGAATGCACATTAGAAATAGATTGCGAGGTCAGTCTGGCAGTCAAAAACTAGTCTGATACTGCCAACTTAGTGCCTGAATAACTGAAGGTCCATAAAGATCCATAAGAACTTTTTTCCTATCTACTTTGAAACTTTAAACAAATAATTCTTTATGTTGCTGCTTCAGACATCTGACCCATGACAGCCAGAGTTTATGCATGTTAAACAGCAGTCCCGTTTCTGAGTTCCAGAATCTGATTATTTGTTTCTGTTACCTGATTGGTCAATCCTGCACACTATCCAGAAACTGCTAAACTGTCTGGCAAATGGTGTAAACTAAGTTAAAAGCCTGTCTTTGGGCCTCATTTTATTCTTCATCAGACTAGTCTAAGATTGAATAAAGAAGCTAGAACTCTATTCGGAGTTATAAATAGCTATCAAATCATCTCATCATGCAAATTTAGAGGGAGTGATTAAATAACTATTTACTCCTAAAGCAGCAGATGACAGAGAAGAGCAGATGGGGAAATACGCTTAACCTGAAGCTTGACTTGCAAAGAGTAGGGCCATTCTTCCTCCCTGGGGATGCCCATGTACAAGCTTAGTGGAGTAGCCAGGGTTCAGCTGCAGGAGCCTTGGGAATTCAGAGGACCTGAGAATGCAGAATGTTCATTATGCCACAGAGCTTCTGCATGTGCAAAGTACTGGGCTGGAGGAAGCACATGGTAGAAGAAAAGCTCTGCAATTCATTTTTTCCTTCTCCTGGAAACCCACAGCAGTCAAACTACTCAGGGTAGCTCAGCAAACTGAGTCATTGAAGGAAGATTAAATTTGCTTTCTTCATCTATCTTTTTGAAATTCAGATCCTTCATACATTAATGAAATGAAATGCTGCTCATGTGTCATATCACCTTCTACAAATGTTATTAGAAATGCTGTTTCTTCCTCAGTTTTCACACTGAGGGTGGCTGATGCTCCTCTCTGACAAGTTTTGTGGACTGCGCACAGTAATATCCAATGTGCTAAACTTTACTGTCTTGCATTATGTGTGTATCAGGACTACTATCAAAGATGATCAATTAAAAAAAGTCCTTACTTAAGGTTTTAGTTGCTGGGAGAGATAAAATAGCCTGTACATCTGATTTTTTCTTAGTCAAAGGAAGTGGCAGAAATATTTCAATTACTCCTTTAAGGTAACACTTGTAACTGGAGCTGAATAAAACCCCTCCACTTAGAGCACACAGCAACTTCTGCTATTGTCAAGGCTAAATGTAACTTACCACAGTGGGCTGAGGGAAGGTTTAAAGTAATGTCTGTTACATAGCAGCAGCTTACAAACCACATCGTGAATTTGAAAAAAAAAAAAACAACAACAGCAAATGTGTCCTCCTGAAAAATCTGGATACAGAAAACTCTGCTTGTAAATCAGGAACAATTTCTCTGTAACAGGGCTTTCATACTGACTTTGCAAGTGTGATTATAGCAGGCAGATGATCAAAGATCAGCTCCCAGGCACATGATAGGAATGGAAAACAGTCAAGTGAAGAAGCTGTCATTAGAGTGATGGAAATACTTAAAGGGAAAAAATACTGAAGACTGGTGCTGTTCAGTAACACTAAATTCACTGTCTAGTATCTTCTAACAATGTAATACAATCAACAAGCCATACTACTGGGACCAATGTCAATACATACAGGCTTCACACCCACAATTCAGATTCTCTGCAATGTCTCAAGGCATAGGAACTCAAATTTTCCATTACCATTAAAACTGAAATCATAATTTATCCTTGAAAGGATCAAGGTTATCACTATCACTGAGGTTTTTCTAATGTTGTACAGGTGTCTTGCAGCGGCTTAAAGAAAAAAAACCCAACTTTATTTTACAGAACTTACTATAGCCATAGTCTCATTCACTTCAAAGCTGCATGCACAGACAATTTAAAGTCAATGGCTCACTACTTCACTGTATTATATGCTCATCTGCTAAACATGCTGATTATCTCTTTACTAGCTCCTATTACTCAGCTGCACTATCACAGTCCAACTAGCAGTTATAGATACACGCAAAGAATTTCTCTTGCTTAAGTCTCATTTAAAATGTGGAATAGAATCCCAGGGAAGGAGTAAACAGTGCAAGAGCAGCACATCTCAGTCAAGACACTGCAAACACAAGACTCCAAAATGTGGATACATTAAAGGTTTCAGACTGAGCAAAAGAAGGATCTTCCCAATCTCAGCTGCAGCCTCTAGGTATGGTATAAAGGTAAAGTGATAGTCTGTATTACTGCAGATCACTGGTACATTATATACATTTTATACAAGCGGTGTCATCTTAAGAAAGACATGGCTTTGATTCTTCTTGTTAGTAACATTTATCCAATCCATATGGCAACTTGAATATTTTTCCTCCCTCTTCTATCCCAGATGTGAGTGCAAGAGGACAGTACATGCAGAATCTGATCCTTCATGTTTTATGCATGGCTACGCATAAAAGACTTTCTGATTGCTAGAGCAGGTTTTACAGATTTTCGATTTATTGATCTGAGGAACAATAATCCTTATACCATGTGTTTTATGTTCTGCAGTTTCACAAGTGTTATTTCTCAGGATGAGAGAGAAACCAACAAAATAATCATCTCACTAACACTGGTATTCCCTCTTCCTCACAGTTTAATGACATTGGTGTTTTTGAGACAGTCTGGCAAGTCAAATTCTACAACTACCACAAACGGGATCATTGCCAATGGGGAAACAGCTTTGGCAGTATTGAGTACGAATGCAAACCAAATGAAACACGCAGTCTCATGTGGATCAATAAAGAGACCTTCCACTGAAGAGATGGGAAACCAATACTGCTGGACAATCTCCCTAAAGAAAAATCTACCTTTTTAAACCAGCAAGAAGCCTTAACAAAGGCATACTGTAACACTGCTTTGTCCATAAGGTTCCAACAACTACATTGTATATACAGGTGGTGCCACTAAAATATTTGCCTATTACTGTATCTTAAGTTTACCATGGCATCTGCAACATTCTTTATCTGTCACCCTGAGAATACTGAAAGGTTCATGGTAAAGGATAGCTGATAGCTGGGTAGGAAGACATATCATCATAATACTGTTGTAAGTATTAGGATTATTCTGACTAGATGTAACAACTTTTGTGAAGTGTTTTTCTTCATTGCTTAGAATTTGGATTAACATCACATTGGTGATTTCTGTATTTACATTTGTGTTTGCTCCTAAATCGGTGTGTTCCTTCAAGCATTTTGTTATACCGTCCTCCCAGTGGACAGCAAAAAATTTTAAAAATGGTTATTTGTAGGTTTAGCTAAATGGCAGCTAATGCACTGTTGGTCTTGTGCTTTCATACCAAGGGATTTGGGAACTCACTCTCCCTTTTGTTAAGTGCTGTAAGGTATTCTGTGAAGTTTGCTAATTTACCAAATCTCTCAAAATAGGATTCTTTGTTGTTACATTTCCCAGTCTTTGAAATAGCATTAGGAAATGGTACAAAATGGGATGAAGGAAGAGCAATACATCAGTTGTGTTATCAAAGACATAAAACCACATGGCTAAGACCTATCTTAAGATCATATAGTATCCTTGAGAGATACAGCAGCCATACTTAATTTAGTTCTTAGAGTAAGAGTTCTGATATTAAACTCCATTTTTGTCTTAATGACACATTGATGAAATCAGTTAAATCCCGCATATCAACATTTTCAGGCCTGACCACTGTATAAATTGACAAGATTTCTGACCAACAAACATTCAGTAGTGTGAAACGCGCAGATCCCAGTGCATGTTTATACATGCACTGCACTCTTTCAAATAAAGATAAGCATGTAAGCATTTGCATAGTTATAACTAAAGGTGCTATATAAACACTAGATCAGTGTTTAACACAAGCAGACAACACAAAACAGAGTTATCTTTTATTTCAGTAGACACGGAAGCAATGAAACAACTACACTTGTCCCATCCCCAGCTTGGGTTGAAGTAAGCTGTCAGTTCTTGCATATCTCTTATTCCCTTTGTGAATAATTTGTAAATTGTGTATGTAAATGGTAAACATGACTTTTGATCTTTGTAATAAAGGACTTAAGCAACTTCTTCTCTACTATGGCCATCTAAATGAGCTGAAAACACCATTAAAAAAGGCAGTGGTTTTAGAGAATCAGACAGCAGAGGCTATGCAGCCAGTGCTTTCTGAGAATGCAGTCCAAAATACCTTATGTTCTTTACCCAAAGCTACTGTTTCTAGGAAACACAGATCCTGTGTGCTAAAATGCAGATGGTTAATGTGATAACACTCAGTAGAGCTTATTAATATGCAGTTAGTTCCAGTAATATAGTGTGGAAAGTAAAGATTTAGGACAGAATTGAATTAGCAAAGAAATATTTTCTTCCATGGAATTATTAATCAAAAGGCTTTACTACTTGCAGATTTCTACAGCCAAAAGAACTGACAGCGGCACTGATGTAATACACGACTGGAATGGTGAGCTAGGCAGCTGCATCTCCACTGTAAGGCACCATTATACAGCAAATTTTACCAAAATGAAATTCTAGAAATAATCTTCTGTATTAACTTCTTTCCTAGACTTTTCCTAGAAAGAATTCTTCAAAATGAAAAAACTTACCAAATTGAAATCTGCACTTCAGACAGAAGTGCAATTGCCAGCATTTTAGCAGAAGTTTCCAGATAACATGCTTTAATGATTCTGGACTTCTAGCTGTGAATCAGTTCTGTCTCTACATTGCTAGAAAAGTGATTTCATTCTGCAATAATTGGCATACTTTGGTTTATTTTGTTTGTACGTGTGAACATACATGTACACTGGCACACTGGCAAGAAATACACGTGACACATCAATTCATGAACTTCTGTCCTAGTAAAAAAATATGTAAGACCCACAGTGTCCTAGCTCTCCAGCATTTAAGAAATGCTGCAATGAATAAATCCAGCCGATCCTGGCGCAGGAGGGTTGTTATTCTCAGCCAGCCGGAAGTATACCCTTCCCATGGCAAATTCTCATGCCCACATTAATGCCAAATAGGGCATCTCTTTTCTTACAACCTAGCAGATTCTGTAGCAATTCAGTTCAGAGGATGCTCAAGAAAGAGGCTGCAGATGGAGCGAGTTGCTTTTAAAAGGAAGGAGAGAACAGCAAAAGCAACTGTGACATACAGGTCCCATATCCTAAGACTGAACATTGCTGCCCAGGATTGCAGCACCCCTTTCACAGACAGCAGCAGGGACAGAAAGGATGAAAATTGGTTAATTGCTTCCCTGGGGAAGGTGTAAATGGAATTTATCAGCTCTTATAGCCTTTTCATCTGGGTGAGGTTTAAGCATACAGAAATGTGATTTGCATTATTCTTAAATAGAAGACTATTCACGTGGTGTTGATTGAGTATCCATACCACCAGCTCTGATACTCCGCACCTGTAAAGCAAACTAGTCGCATCGACTTCCCCTTGCCCATCAAGTTCTTAGCTAACAAAGTAAACATTTGCTCCTATTAAAGGAGACCCAAGACTTCAGCAGTTCCCCGGAAAGCAGTGTTTTGAATTTCTTTCATCCAAGACAACTCTGTTGAATATTCATAGAACTTGAGTCACTACAAAACTGTTGCTGTGACAGTTTGATGCATTATTCAATCAACAGCATTTAATCTCCAGACAAGTTTGTTCTTTACACAGCCTTTTCTAATCAATATTTCCATTTTTATACAGAACTCCACAATTCAGGACACAATACACTAGGATTAAATATATATGTCAGAAAATGCTGACAATATCAACGATCCAGCTGAAAGCACAGAGCACTCATAGCTGGAGGTTTTATGAATGAGAGGCTTGAAGATTTTTGTCATGAAGTGTCCAGCTGCCATTTTCATAAGAAAAATTGAAACAAACACTCCAAATCTTGGTGTCACTTTTTCATCTATATTTAGAGGCAGCAGTTAGCACTTTGATACTGCTGAGTAACAGGATTCAAAACCAAGCTATTAGTCATGATTATTACAGTTGTGATCCTGCATAGGGCTTGTATTAGACCATTAGATTTTGCACAAGGCTTTGTGTTTAGTGCGGCTACTACAGTCTTTGGTGTCTCCTACCATCTGACTGGATATGAAACAGAAATAATACACCTCAAGTCTCCGTGCTCTACTTTCACATAGTAAAGAGGTTTTACCGGCTTCAGCTGAAGCTCTGTCTATTGGTTTGCAGATGCAGTGACCCTTACTGATTCCAGACTAGCAAAGAATCAGAAGACCTAATTTATAAAATTCTCTGTATAAAAGATGTGAACAGAACTTCTGTACAATGTAGGTGTAAGTTTTGTAATACAAGGTTTTTGCATGACAGCAGAGGTTCTTCACTTGGTTAAGAGCACTGCCCTCACTTCTATGTAAAATTTTGATGTATGTGCTATGTGTTCCATTCTTCTAAAGTCTCCATGCAAAGCTTTGATTAAATAAGGATGTGACCCATTGTAAATGCTAACCTCTTTCTGAGATCTGAAAAAAATGCTGTGACTTTCAAAACTCAAAGCAGTGAGCATTGCCTTAATAACTACATCAACCCTGAGGCACAAAGCAGCAGTATGATGAGTCTTACAACACTGATGTTTTCTCTTAGCTCTGCAAAGCTCACAAGAGATGACTTGCGAAGTCCTCTTAGTGCAGGTAATCCAGACCTTTGGCCAGGAGAGATGCACTCCTGCCCATAGTCCTTCCCTGCTGCATGCTTGGCAGCTTTCACCAGAATTCCTTGGACTACTTCCTTTTCCCCCCTCTCCCTGATAACCAGGATTTAAGGCTTCAAATCCCTGTGAGCCCTGGCTTTCAGCCTTAGGAAGACAAGGCTGCATCAAGCTAGGAAGAGACAAACCAGTTCTCTCTGCATCGTTTCTCTGTCTCTACCATAAGGTTTTGTGAGTTCTCCCACTGCAGTAATTGGAGTTTGTAATCTTTTGATCCACAGTGAATTGCTCTATGAGCACACAGACACAAACAGATCTCCATTGGAGACATGGGTTAAAAGCAATGACAGCCTCTCCATCAATTTTTATGCTAAAAAATATTAAATTTTAAAAAATAATTCATAGCAGCATGTCTGCATTGACCAATTGTAAGGCTCTGATCTTCTATTTGTCCTCACTCAAACAAACTTGAGTCTCGATGATGCCATCCATGTACGAGTGCTTTGCATGCTATCTGTAACACCTGTGTTTCCCTCCCCCAGAGAACAGGCACTCCTATTCCCTTTCTCCCCATAGTGAGGAACAGCCTGGTATCCCATCTAGGATCTGCAGCCTTTGAACAATCGTGGGTGAAGAAATAATAAACTATCAGTGGATGATGATGAAGGCAAGAACCACACAACTGTGCTGGTGGTAAACTGGACCTTCTGCTCATTTTCAGCACAGAAATGACAAGGTTGAGAGCCTGCTCTTACAGGATGGACTGTGACAACACTGTCAGTAATATCCACATGAAACTACAGATTATGTGCTACAGGGACCAAATACTCTCAGAAGTCTGAACTGAATCTTTATGAGTTTAGTGTGAACCCCAGAGGGTCTGCAAACAAGTGGCAGTAGTGCAATATCACAACACACACTGTTTTCTGACTGTGATGGATGGATCTCTCCTGCTCACTAAGTTGCTATGCCAAGAGATTCACCTAAGGTACTCCCACATTTCAGACTTACTGGAGAGAACAAGCTGTGGCCAATTCTATGAATAGAATATATACACTAGAGTTGGTGCTTTTTTTATTTGTTGGTTGATGGGTTTTTTAAAATTAACTGTGTAATTTTTACTTCTGGCTTCTGAGACATCTCTGCCTAAATACTATGCTACAGGCAAGCTGAGCAAATGTAGGAAACACCAGGGTTGTGAAAATACAACTGCAGTCAGCCCTGTTCCATATGGAAACTACATGACTACCCTCGAAAGATTTAAAAAGCATTAAAACAAACAAACAAAAAAGGAATCATGCATCTACTCAGTTCGAGTCTGGCAACATTTTGTGTATCAGGACAAGGTAATAGCCAGATATAAATGTGCTGGTCACCTCATTTTTAAATTTACAATGTTTACACTGAACTCTGCTACCCTTAAGGTGGGTGGGAGGTAGGTGGTTAAGGAAACAAGAGTCCCAAATGCACTCCTGGTACAAAGTTCCACCAAAACACACAGAGTGAACATGAGAGACAAATATGCCCTAATATGCTAAAATGTGAATGAACTGCCCTTGTTTAAAACAAAACTGTAAGAATTTAGACCTAACTATTTTAATACCGATTAAGTATAACTTAAAGAAGTTGGGGAAACACTTCCAGGGAAGTTGTTTGTTTTAAATGCAATGAAAAGATTTCCTCTACAGATCATTTACCGCATCTTAGAAAATGTATTTCTTTTTCTTCAGGGAGAAAGAACTAACATTTTGCATCTGGAAACAGGTACAGAATCAGTTATACAATGAACTTACAGAGCTGGAAATTTTCTTGCAGGGTTGTTTTTTTTTTTTTTCTCTTATTAAAAGCAGCTATCAATTTTGACTTCTTTCTGCTTCAGCCTTGCAATGCCAGCAGCAGCACTCAAGCACAAATAAGCAAGCAAAGAAGGAATGCTGCCATATACTTAGCTCCAGAACTGAGAGATGATCCAAACAGCACAAGAAATGGAGATTATTTGCCACCTTGCAGTCTGCCTATAGCCTTTATTCTTGGATAACGATGACTAGGACCACTAAGTATGTAATTTTTGCCCGATTCTCCATTCTACAAATCCATGAGGAAACATACCTTATCTGAGACACCGGCTTCTGTCCAGATTTCTAAAGGGAAAACTTTGGACGGGCATGGGCTTGGAGTCATGGTACAAGGAGGAGACATGAGAATCTCAGAGTGTGCTTTTGACCCACAGGCACTGGGGGAAACAGTCACTAGGAGTGTCCATATGAAAGTATAACAATACTGGAGAACTCCCAGAAAATCTCTTTTGGTAGTCTCCATCTCAGTCCCCTTTAATACTTCTTCCCAGTTCTGCTAGAAAGACTTCCTAACCTCCAAAAGCTCCTACTGAACTCCCCATGGCTTTTATTGGTAAGTAGCTTTAAGCTTCTGGCTCACTAAGCTCATTGTCAGTAACTTTCCACAGATTTCATACTGATCTCAAACTTCTCAGGTTTCACATCCTGTCATTGCTTAACTACATCCCCTAATGTCCTCTCTCATCTTTCATCTGTAATGGAGAGACAGAGAAGCCTTTCTCTTCTCTCAGCATTTGCTGTTCAATCTTTTACTCATTTTCCTTGAAGGCTCTCGAGTAAGTGGCTATTTACAGAATATAAGGTCCCCAGTCATTCATTAACTTTTACTGTAATAATCCAAGAGGGTGGGAGAAGCAGTGCTATATTCCATAGTATGGAATGAGCAAGGAAGCCCTTATACCTCCAACACAGAGGGCAAAGCAACTGAGTACATCAATACCCTGTGGAACAGCATCCCTCAAGACATAAGAGGAAGTACTCCAAGTAGAAATTGGCACAACTCAGCCTAGCAAAGCATGTTGCTCATGTTGCTGAACAACATTCAAGCTGGTTTTACACTACATAACAAAGAATTTCCATTGAGGAGAAAAAAGGGTGGAATCAATTTTAGCCCATTTCCTTCTGACCTCCTGGGCTTTTATTAAGATCTCATAGAAATAAAAAATTAATGAGATAATGGTCTTTAGGATGCACTGAAAAAAAGTAGGCTTTTTTTCGAATCTCAGACCAGCTCTGAGTTACCTGTTGTATAGCCCCTTTAATACAGAATTCCCAGAGGAAGACAAGGCTTTAGTGCAATCTGCAATAGGTGATACAAAGCAGTGCTTTAAATCACTCCAAAACCACCGGAACATACCTCTGAAATTCTGTTTCATCCATAGTCCAAGTTTTCAAGCAAGGCTTCATTTAAAGTGAGCAGGTACATATTATTAGTCATTACAGTCAAGAGTAAATGTCCAGCTCTGGTAAGTTTTCTCCTCTGTATTTCTTCATTCCATTATTTCAATTCCCACAGCTCCAGTAAAAGAAAATTAACTGCTGAGGATTCAGGGATTTAAAGCCATTTGTTCCAGGTCACAGGTGCTTTGCAGAAATCACTGCCATGTGAATACTAAAAACAGTAAAACTTTTATTTTACTTTTGTTCTCTGTAGTGTATCATGATGAACCATGGGACTTATAGAGACTAATTTCCTGTCCATCTCCTGTGGATTCCCTGGTGTTATAACATTACAGTTCAACTCATGATGCAGCCCCTCTATCATAATGGACATTAGTTTCATCCAGTGTACTCTGTTCAGATTTGTAATTTCATAAAACTAAAGCAACTCAGCAGGGGCCCTCAGCCCCTTTTTTGATTTTCATGAAAAACCTTTAATATTGGGGGTGGAGGGATACAGAGGAAGGAGAAGAGCAAGACAAAGTGTGCTCGACACAAGCCTCAATTTCTTAAGAAACCAGACAAAAATTGCTATAGGGAAAAAAGCAGCAATCAGAAATACTCCAGCCAATCAGTAGATGGGGCTACTAAGAGGAAATACAGAACTGTAGAACTGGTTAGGTTGTAAAAAAGATCATCAAGTCCAATTGTTAACTCTGCCAAGTGCATCGCTGAACCATGTCTCCAACTGCCACATCCACATATTTTAAATCCCTCCAAGCATGGTGACTCACATGTACCAGGAAGGAGCTTTCGGTCTTAGGAGCCATTAGTGAGCTGTTACCCACATGTAAAAGCCTCCCCATCCCCATTCCAACGGCACAGACCACTTCTACTCTCCCACAAGCACACCAGTCTTGCAGAACCCAGTGCAACTACTTATATGGGAAAGGGACTCCCCTTTGCTATTGCTGATTTTCTTTTAATCCAAACTGGCACCTGAAGAGCAGCAGCCAGTGACTGCTCTGTGGTCCAGAAGGAGATCAGAGAGGTCCAGGGAGCTCATACAGCACTGAACCTCACTGATAAGGCACTTCTGCCAACATCTCCCTCATGACCCTGACTTGAGTCTTTGTTGCATGCAGCCTCATGAGAATTTCTGCTTGCCTACAAGTTCCGGAGCTTGCATTTCTTGACATGCACAATCATAAGGACTATTCACCCAAACGGTAACACCTTCACAGTTCTTATAAATGAGGATAATAGTTCCTTAACAGAGCAACTATTCCCTACTTCAAAGATAACTCCAAACTCTATAAAGCAGGTACATAATAATATTTCTCAAGATAGAACCAAATCTCACTTCACCATTACATACCATTGCTAATCTCATGCTTTTGTAACCAAAGTTCTGCTGCTGTGTGCCAGAAGTTAGAACCCAGCTATCTCTGAACAAGATGACAACTTACCATTTTGCCAATGGACAGGATCCCAATACCCAATCTCTCAGCATTTTTCTGCAGTGGGTCAGAGTGCTCTGTGCTGTCTCAGTCCTCTTTAGCTGGCAATGAATTGGAATTGGTAAAACTGAAACTCCACTGTAATACTAAAGGTGCATCTCACCACCCCCTCCCCAAAAGTGCTTCATTCTCAGGGGAATAACATTAGCATTTACGGAAGTAAATGCCTCAGGGTTTTGCTAATGTGCTAGAGCCATCCACCTTCAGATCACAAGCATGAATCATATTCAGCTCAAAGGTAAAAATTGTTTCTAGCAGGAATTTGATACTAAGTTCTAGTTCCAGCCCCTCCATCACAATCTCATCTTAATGCTTTCTATGCAGCTTTATTTTCCAAGTCACACAGGGCTTTGAGTGCAGCAGAGCCTTCTACCAAGGACCACCAATCACAGCAAGATTCAAAATCATTTTAATACAGATCTTCAAGATAAACAGAACAGATTATCAAACTTAAAAAAAAAAAAGAAAAAGAAAACAATTTTTTTAAAGTAAGCTCTACAAACACAAATTCACAGAAATGTCTGAAATACTGAGGTTTTTCAGCAAAGAGCTACAGAAAGCAAAATCTGTAAAAATATCATCTGCTTTAGATCCCTTTAACACTGAGTCCACTGGGCCACATTATATTATTTTATTATATTACATTAATATATATATTATATTACATTATATTATTTAAACTACCCATTTTACTTACAGCAAACAGTTATAACTGAGATACATTTTTAGAAATAAGTTATACAAAATATGAAAAATTTACTTTGAGAAAAAAGTAACAGGGAGCAGGGTTTTGCATTCCGGTATTTGCAAGCTCCCACAGTGCTTGTAACCCTTTTTTCTACTAATTTAAAATGACGGTGTGATGCCCTTATGGTTGCTCCTTGTCGCCGCAGAGGTTCATCTCTTCCACAGGAGGGAGCTTTTCTCTTGCTAAGATGACACTCTCGCAGTTCTCAATTTGGAAATGTGTAGGAGCTCTAAACATGCTGGAGTGCCCCACGCGTGACAGCTTCCACACAGGATTAGCAAAGAAGATTCAAAAAACGAAGAAAGAAAAGATCAAGCATTTATAAGCTAACCATTCTTGCACCCTTGTTCATGTCACAATATTACTATCCCCTAATGCAATTACTTATGTAGTAGAAAAACCTGAGCTCAACAAGTCCAACACCATTTATGTCCAGATATATCTCATGTATATAAATGTCACTTATGTGGCTAAAGGTATCAGCAATCCAGACAGTAGCAGAAGAGGAACAATAAATCACAATAATATTAAGAATTTAGCATCTGGCCTACCTAACAACTGAAAATAATATCTGAATACTTGAAAATATATCTTAAATAACACAAAAAGAAGCAATCTTCTCTTTGGCCAATTATTTATTATGCCAGTAAGTGACAGTCAGCTTTTACCAGGGTCAACCTTAATGGCTGCTTTGTCCAGAAAAACAGCTCACTTCCATCATTCAAGATTCTGTGCCACACTTGACCTACAGCTCTGAGCTGCAATTTCCATCAAGGTAACACTGTGCTATCATCATGTTTCCCAGCTGCTACTTCCACTAGTTTCCTTAGCAAAAATATCACAAAATGCAGAGGTGAAAGTGATGCTTAAACTGTCCTCTTCTCACAGTTTTAGAGAAGAGAGAATTTCATACTCCCTGCTACGTTTAGTCCAATGAGTACATCTTCCTCCTGATGTGTATAGCTAACTCCTATCATTGACAGCGGGAATAACACATGCACACAAAGGGGACAGGGAGTCCTTGAGGCCTGTTGTAGTAGTGACTTCAAAATATCAGGGTAAACATGTTTTGCATGGGATAGGTAATAAGCCTGGGCATCATTTTATGTGTTGAAGAGTGTATTATGGGTTCGCACACTCAGAGAACTAGAGATACCCTACTCACCCTGTTTCCAGGTTTGTAGGAACTTCAAGAAACCGTTCTGCCACGAATAAGCAATTGCTGTATAGATACAGATCTATACACATAGATCTAATCCCAGATCAAAGCCCTGTGGAGCTAATTGGGGTAGAAAGGATTAGACAAAATACAACTTCTGCTCCAAAGGTCTTACATGCTGCTCAGAACCCTTTCCTCCTATTAAATTCATAAGTGAAAAAAATTTTACAAATCTTCCTTGTCTTCAATACTTGCTACTATTTCTAAGCCAACTATGGTATAATCATGCAGGCTGTGTTTTGGCTTACACATAATCAACACCTAGTAAAGACAGATTCAGTTGCAAGCCATGTTCAGCTCCACAGAAGGCTAAATGCCAAGTCAAAAAAGCCAGCTCTGACTGATAACTTTGTAGTGCTCAATTTTCATTAATCAAAGCCTTGTCTAAAATATCTGCAATCTACAGACCACATCAGATCACACTCTATGCTCGGGGTAATTTTTCAAAACAAAACTGTTCCTATTCACAAGCAAAACTATCATGCTGTATGGTAAATGTAGATTTTAAAAAAAATTAATAATGAAACAATACAGGCCAGATAACATAGTTTGAAAAAAGACTGCAAGGCAACCAGAATCTTGTTTGTTTAACATTAATAAGTCCCAGAGGGAAAAAGGACAGCTATGTAAAGCCACCTTAGTCGTCCCTTTTTTTTCATCATAATTACATCTGTCGCTCATGTTTCATAAAATGAAATGCCCAAAGAGTCTTTTCAAAATTCAGTGTGAATACAGATAAAGCTTGGACATAGAAAGCAGATTAAAAAGCATCCTCAGTGATACATTTTGAAAGGTAGCCAAGCTCATCTTGGAAAATCTCCTTAGGTCAAGCAAAAATCTTTACTGAGGAACATTGCGTATCAGCACCCACTTGACTTACTGGGAGCGCAAGAACTTAAAGTGAACTTGACATCAAGTTTCCCAGCAGGACTTTTACCTTAAAATGACAGCATGTCAATAATTACATTCATTCTCTGACTTCTGTTCTATTTCTTTAAGTAGGGGTTTTGGTTGGTCTTTTGGTTTGTTTGGTTTTTTTTTTTTTGGTTGGTTGTTTTTTGGTTGTTTGTTTTTGGTTTTGTTTGGTTTGGGTTTTTTTCTGCATTTGAAAAGAAATTATGGAGCTTTTAAAGATTCTGAAAACAATCACTGTCTTATGACTTGAAACTGCAACTGTGAAACAGAAAATGCTGGAGGACAGAGGTAGGCAATTAGAACTTGTCTGGGAAACAAGAATTACTTGGTTTCACTTCAGTTCCAATATTCAGTCTTATAAACTGATCCATAATATTTTAACTAAAGCTAGATACCTAGATATATATTGTTTGGATTTCAGAGTTGCTAAGCATCTACCTGCTTTACTTGACTTGAAAGAAAAAAACATTAGAAGCTGTAAGAAACAGAAAAATTTTGGAGCGTTCTAAAAAAGGAAAATTGTCTCTTGTTATTTAAAGCATTACCTAATATTAAAGATTGTTCAAAAATTTCTTTTCAAATAAAGACAGGAAAAACACATGCCAACTAAAACCTTAACCAAAAAACTTTTTCATTTCCAAGCATATCTAGCAAAAATGAAATACATACACCCAAAGAGTTACCTGTAATTTTGGGATGCTTCATTTGTTTGATCTAGAGGGTGGAAATTTTGTGACAAAATTTTTCCTGCAAAAACCTGTTTTGATTTAAAGAGCTCGGTAAGTAGTATTTCATAACTAAGACTGTATATAACTAAGTAAAATTATAAACTCCTTACCTCTCTATCATATGTGTAAAATTACTGTGGCTCACAGACATTAGTGATAAACATCAAGTGTGATTTTTTTCATTCAAAGTATTACTTTCTAACAAGATGAAGGGTTAGAAATAATCATTTGGCTCTCTAAGGTTTTATTGGCCTCAACTATTTCTTATTCAAAATTAGCAAAAGTAAACTGTAGGGTACAATCCTTCCTAAACTACATATCTACTTAAACCTGAACCAGCTCTTTTATCCCAGTATGGTTCTTTTTTGTGCTATTCTTGCATAGGAGGCATACCAGGATTTTTGACTGGAAGGTCAAACCACAGTCTCCAGAGGGCATGAGTGACTGGCAAAACAAATACAAGAAGCAAGCACAGAAAAACAGAACAGTTATGAGGACTCTTCTGCTTCAGTTAGATTTCTGTTTGAAGGTAAAACTTGAACTTGAGTAACTACAGCACCTCCAGCTCAGAAGCAAAGTCAACACATTGTTTTGGAAGCTCACTTCCATGGAATATGAAATACTCATATGATCCCTGGATATCATTGCAACATACATTCAGCTTCACCAAAATCTTTCAATCATTTTAACAGTTTTACAATCCAAAACGGCTTTAAAGTATTTGGCCTGTCTGGTAAAAGAGGCTTACAACAGTCTATGTGAGGCACTGCTGTTTCTGAGTAATTTGTATCTGTGAAATAGCAAAAGACACAAAAGTGTTCTTATTTTCAATACTTTGAGTACAACAAATAAGAGCAGGAGACTGCAAAAGTGCCTGCATCTTGGGAATTTGTGAGTAAAGTTAAGCCTAGAAAAAGGGACTGTGTGGGAACGTGTTTTAAGATTTGATTTTTATTTCTCATCATCCTACTCTGATTTAATTGCTAATAAATTAAATTGGTTTCCCCAAGTTGAGTTTTTTTTCCCATGGCAGTAACTGGTGAGTGATCTCTTTCCGCCCTTATCTCAACCCATGAGCCTTTGGTTATATTTTTCTCTCCCCTGTCCAGCTGAGGAGGGCTGTAATAGAGCTTTGGTGGGCACCTGGTGTTCAGCCAGGGTAAATCCTCCACAGTAAGAATGGGAATTATTTCAAATTACTTTTAATCATCTCTATAAAGAGAAATAATACTAAAATGAAAATAGATCAGCAAAAAATGACCGTAGAAAGAAGAACTGAGTCCAGGTGTGAGAAAAAGGTTTCAGACCCCACCCAGGTTCACTGAGATTTGAAAGCACACAACCCATACTGAGTCATGCCAAAACTCAATTACATCTCCAATTCTAATAGTGTTCCGTGAACTTCTGCACATGTATTTGCAACACCTCCCAAAACTAGTATGACTATACCCCCAAATATCAGTTTCAAAAGCAACTTTTCAGAAAAGGGAAAAAAAAAATGTTTACAGTACCAGAAATAAAGGAATTTGGTTTCCTGAACACTAGTATTCTATATTTGATTGACTGGTCCTTAAAAAGTCGAGAATTACAGCTGAAGCTTTTATACAAGTGCAACAATAAGGTGTTGCTCCTCTATGAATTTTTGGTGTTTAACAGAAGATATAAACCCATCTCTTTCCTTGTGTAAGGATAATACAAAAATCCTTCTCCTCTGCTCTGTGGTCTGTTTTCACACAGGAAATGTAGTATTTTGGAGAATTTTCTTGTCAAATGCAGCTGATCATTAATGAATACACTTTGTTACTTAAAGCTAGCTAAAAAATGCTTGTCAAAATGTCAGTGGCAGTAATAGTCCTTCCCCAGACATGGTTTTTGGGGTTTGGGTTTTTTTAAGCTCAAAGAGTTACTGGCATTTACACCAGAAAAAATGCTTCTATCTATGAGATTTTAAAACACAAAAGGGGAATATGGGTGTGGGTGTCTAACCCAGAACAGTTAAGTAATAATGAAAGTTCCACTGCAGCTCATTTGTAGTATACTTTAACCCTCATCTGGGAGGACCTCATTTATCCCTTGTAGCCATTCCCTGTAAAAGTAACAGGACCTCAAGTGTTCCAACAGCATTCTTTTCACGAGCAGTGCCAGAAATTTAATGTGCATGGGGTTTTTAGGAGGCTCCTCACTCTGGCTAATAGATGAAAACCTTGCACCATTCCAACACCACATACAGAGAACTGTAGACTCCAGTTTTCTTACATCTATGTTCTTTTTTAAACAGTACTCAGAACATGCACAAGTTGTTTTTGTTAGAGCTGCAGTCAAGGACACATCAGCTATAATGAAACAGTAAAATTCAAATGCTGCCAAAAAGATTCTGCTTTGGTCTACAGTCAATTTGAGCTTCTGCCCAACATCCACTTGCTGTCCAATCCCATAGAGAGCTGCTCCTCAAATAGTCTTAAGTTTATTTTGCTTTTACTGCAACTCTTCACTATGCAGCTGCGCAGTAGTAAACATGACCTTAACATTGAGTGGAGGTTTGGCAACAACTTGATTGCAAATGTAATCTACAACAGCCATAGAACGTAGCCAAGCCAAAAGCAGAGTTACAGCTCTTAAAAACTCAGGCTATAAATGGCTATACAAGATCACACTTCACACTGCAGTTTGCAAGCGTGATTAATTGCTGTGCTACACCTGCAAATAATTTCTCTGTTTGCAAATACTGCAGAATTAATGACGATGTCCCAGAATCTGATTGTCTTCAAATCAGGTAACGGTAAACAAAGAGTAATAAATCAGTAGTATTGTTTAAAACATGCATTGTTAAACAAGCGTGCAAGTCTCTGTGGGATCAGGGCCTTGGACGGTGAAGTGATGATCTAAAGTGCACTGGAAAATAAAATGGCACTGTAATTTAAAGGCTCAAAATGATGGCCTGGCTACTGTAGCAGATAAAAAGTAAAAGCCTTCATCAAGTTTTTAGGATAAATGTTTTAAAGTCTTTTGGAGATTTAAAGTGTGCGTTTCTAAAGCTTTGTAGTTATAAAACACATAGTATTACCACGTTTTATAAGACAGAGGGAACATCTGAAACATTAATACATCTGAGATTTACTTACAAACAGGCTACAGAAATAGCTAGTACTACCCTTGCTGCTGTCAAAATGAAAGCTGAAGTAAAAAGATGAGGTTTCTCTGACAGCAGTTGTCTAGGTACAGATAAAAAGAAGATGAAAATAAAGAGATGCAGTAAGTTAATTGTAACAGAACCCCTGAAGTGAACATTGTGATAAAATTCTGTGGCCAGTTGTCAGAGGTCAGCATATGGGAAGAGACATCAAAAGTCAATCCTGATAGCATCTCACGTTCTCAAAATAGCACCAAGTAGACACTTGGCTCAGGGATAAACTTCTTAAGTCACAATAAGCACTTCAAAATTAATATCGGTTAGATAATTTCCTCACTTAAACTGGCTTAATTCCCAACCCAACAAATTTTCAACAATTTCAGCTACAGCATAGAGAGGCCCTAAACAAGTGGCTTCCAGAGCAGCTTTGTAATCAGATTAAATTGTAGCTGTCTCTCCCCACACTTATCACAATCACATGTTCCTGACTCTCCCCAGGGGCTCACTAGTGGTCATACAATCACATGCTTGAGCAGATCAGAAGGATGATTCTGCGTACACTAATTTTCAGGGAGGTTAATTTTCAGACACATTAACTCCCAAGTTTCTGCCGTGCTTGCAGCCCTGGGAATACAAATAATGACACGAGGTCAAAAAAGTAGCAGGGATTAGCTGTGCCTCAACGATACTGTATTTTCATACAGAAGTTCCGACCTTGGCTCACTACAGCGTTTGCAACCCTGCTCAGCAAAGCACACTGACTTGAGGCCTCAGTTACTATGGTGATAAGCATGGAATAAATGTTTATATATAATTAGTTAAATTATCCCTTCAAGAAAGCAGTTGTCCTTCTCACAGGCAGCTACTCATATTTTTTAAATTAAGTAGATGTAAAAACAAATTAAAATTTTAAATCTTAAGAATCACTATTATTCATCCACAAGTTAATGGTAATTTAAATCTATAGCAAAAATTAAAAAAAAAAAAAGAAAAATTAGTCAATGAGAAACTCACCTCTTCTGAAAACTACACTGTAAATGCCCTACAAAATAAGCTAATGCATGGTTTTAAACATTTTAGGGTTTTGCTTAAGAAAAACAGGAATGATTAATAAAACTATCTTCTTGTTTAACAAAACCTAAGATATACTTACTGAATGAAACACTAATGTATGAGTCCTTTTCTTCCATGCAATCACTAAATTGAGTCAATCCTACTTGTGAAATATAAGCAGTATTTTCTAAGATTACTGCAAAAGCAAAATGCTGATATAAACAAGTTAATTTAGTCAAAATGCTTAGTCCATAAACTCATTAGTAGCTTACTTCCTTTTTCAAAAGACTATGAATCAGCAATTACTGTTGAAACATCTGCCACAAAGATGAATATTCTGCTCAGGGTTTTGGGGAACCCTTTGCCACAATATTTACACGTAACTTCGGCTTTTTTTTTAAATTAAGAAAATACAGTCTTGAATGTGAACATTAATCATATTCCTTAGGATATAAAATGGCCTTAAATTAAAGGAATACTAAGTTCAGAGTAGACAAGATGATTTCTTAGGATCAATAGCTATAAAAACTAACACCAAAACTTAACTAAACACTGAATTCTTCCCTGAAGAAAAACAAATAATTGACAAAATGCAGCAGAAACATTGCCGGCTGATGAGCTGTCTCTTTCTTCCCACTATGATATCATCTGTTGCCTGCTCTTCCCATCCACATGCACTACAGTCCTCTGACTCTCAGCCTGACCCAGATCCAGCCCTGGTCTCAAGTGTGATAATTAAATCAAGCTTTATCCACCCAATGGACACCAACAACTGACTGGTGGTTAGAGATGGTGCTTTGGTGGCAGTGGGCAAGAGGCATCTAGTCACAGTCACCTAATACAGCTCTTTTCTTTGACTGAAATTGTTATTCGTTCTCCAGTCTGCCGACAACTACATGTGTATTCTCTCCACAGCCCAACTGCTTGATAAATTTATTTTACAAAAAACTTCAGCTACATGAGGTGTTTAAGCTACAAGGGACAATATTTTAAGAACCGAGTTAGGAAGCAGACACATGCAGGCTCCTACAAGCAGATCATATGTGGAAAACTTCCAGTAAGAAGGGCAAAACCAATGGTATATTCCCTTTTCCTGCAGCATGGCAGGATCCAATGCACACACCTGCTATCTACCCACACACTACAACCTACTGGTAAGGAATAGTGAGTTCCTAATCCTAATAAACTCATAGAATAACATTTAGTTATTCTTTACATGTAGGCTATAAGTTCCTCCAAGGCAAAGAGCTTCTTCAGTGCCCTGCACTTGTTGACACACAAGATATAAAGGGAAGATGTACAGCTGATCATGAAGAAGCAGAGCATAATTTTGAGTTGCTCTAAGAATATGCCAAATGTCTTCCTCCAGTTTGCATGCAAATTTATTACTGAAGACAATGCAAGTATTTGAGGGAAGAAACTTGGCTTAGAATCTGATTATCTCTTCAGAAGCCATCCAAATTTTAAAATACCTTCTCAAACACCAAGGTTTACAGCTTTAGCATCTTCTATCAAGGGAGTTTTAAGTGATGAACAGTTACATATCTATATGTTATCTTTGTTTCAATTCAGTGTTTAGCTGCAGGAAGCAGTGTGTTATTGCAAAAGGCAGTAACTAGATAATTAAGTCAAACTAAATGTCCTTTTATCCTTAAAAACCATGTGTTACTATTAATTCACAAAACATTCATTTACATTCACAAGATAATCGATAGCAACAAACTAGACACCTCCAAACACAGACACTAGAGCTACTGGTTGTGCTGAGAGCCAGGTAAATTGACTGTTGTGCAGCAAAGCACTTTCAAAGTTTGGGGGGTTTTTTTATCAATACCTTTAATATTTTTGTTTCCAACTTTTACGGTACAGTCTTAAAGATCCTGTTTTCAATAAAACATGAAACAGTAGAGAGTTTAGTTGAATCTCTTTACTGGAATCACTGTCAATTTAGGCTGTAGCACAAAAAAAAAACCAAACAAAAAAACCAACAAAACCAAACCAAACCAAAAACCCCACAAAAACAAAAAACCGAACCAAAACAACAACAAACCCCAAACAAAACAAAACCAAAACAAACAACCACAACAAAAAGAAAAAAACCAGCTTTTATGATTCATCTTGCTTTTAATACCTGACATTTCATCAGTGAGCTGGTCTGTTTATCTCTTCTACGCAGATACAAAAGTTTATCTAACACTGATGACATTACATTTTGAAACTTTTATAAGTCAGTAAGAATCCTTTTGTTCTTTCCATTTTTCCTCTACGAAAAAGTATTTAGGCTGGACATGTCAAGCAAGGTTGAATTTACCACATTTTAAAATCACATACTTTCCAGTAAGTTAAATATGGATTATGCTATGTAAATAACAATGCACGTATAAATACACTATGCATTTGTATAAGAATTTCTGAATCCTCCACCTATTGCCCTTCAAAGATGACATTTCAAAAGAGGGCCTAGAGTCTACACATCCACCTGAGATACCTACTGCGTAAGGTCACATAGAAAATGAATGACAAATCTGGTGTTAAAAATCCTCTATTTCAGCTCAGTGGTGTAAACTGAGTATTAGTGGAGATGTTCCCAAAATGACATCCAGAAAAGCATGTGCACTAGAACACTTGTCGTAGACATCAGGATTATCACTTATCAACCTCACTGATGCTCAATAGTTGTGGTCCTGATCAAGATTTGGCATCCCAAGCTCCACAAGGAACTTAATACTCCAGTACTTAGTGATCCCATAAACCAGAAGAGCAATATCAGAGTGCAAGCTAAACCTTATGCACATAAAATGTCTGGACCTGTTCTCTGGTCTTCATCACAACAGCAGCAGACCAGGTGTGATTCCTGCACAGGACCACACACCACCTGGGGACAATTAAGGATGCTGGAGAGCCCATACATTAGCTCTAAAGGAGTGAGCAAGAGCGGCTGCACACAGCAACAGCTTTTCACTGGTGTGCTCAGGGATGCAACATGCTTTCAGCTCAGCTTCACTGCTCAGTGAAACCAGACAATCCCTGGGAAACTGGTTTTCTATCTTAACTGGAAGTTACCTGCAGAGTTACCCCAGTCTAAACTCTCTCAAAATGTAAGTACCCCAAAACTGTCAGGAGATACGCAGGAGAAGCTTCAAAGCTGGCTACTTATCAATGTAAATCCTGAGCAAATACTTAAACTGCCTACTGTGATGCCAGGAACTGAGTACTTCAAGCTTTGATCATGTTCTACAACATACATCTACACACATGTATACATTTAGTCAGAATGAACGCTCACATGTTCAGAACAAGATAAACAACCATCACCACTAACAAATTAACCATTTGAGCAGTAAAATGTGTACTGTATGTTACTAAAATACCAATAAACTAAAGGATATACACTGTGGCTTAATGATTATACAAACTAGATACATAACTGAACACTGTAAAAACAAGATACACTGTTAAAAGGGGAGCCCTGACTGCTTCAGTGATTTTTTATCCTAATACCTCAAACTTTACTGGCTTCATACATTCGCTGCTCTTTTTTAGCACCTTTGGGGACCTTGATCACGTAGCAGCATTTCCTCTTTAAAAAGTCCATTTGCAGAGTCACTCAGACTTTGCAGGAACTGGGAGGCGCTGAGAGCAACATAGCTCATATCTAGAGAAGTTTTTTGTTTTTAAAACACTGCTTACTCCACACAGCTATTTCAAAGGTTCTTACCTCCCAGGGTCTACAACAGCTTTAGGCTATATCCAAAGGCTTTTGAGTGTTGAAAACCAGCTTATACTGAAAATTATTTCTCTGGAGAATTAATCTAAAATATGCTCTATTTATTGCACTCAGAACAGCAGTGCTTAAAAAAAAAAAGCTAACAGCCCACACAAGAAGGGCTGCAGGTTGTTCAACATGAAATGTAGATCTCCATTTACAGGCATGAGAAAAAGTAGAATCCTCCATACACGCCAGACAAATTCTCTCATTGTACTAGATGCAGGCATATCTGGTATACTACCCATATAGACTGACCTGGTCAGGAGAGGGAGATGGGGTTTCACTACCAAGAGGATTACAGACTACTCCTTCACCCTAACAGCATCCCTTCTCTCTTCCCTGACCTTCAGCTAAATCCAGTGCTAACTGCTGCTGCATTTGATCAGCAGACAACTGGGTATTTATTCCCTGGTATTCAGGCATTAATTAGTCCGTTCCATACCAGAGTATGATTACAGGATGCAGAGAATGAAAGCTTTCAGCTGCTTGCTCCTGAGTTTAAGCACTGCTAGAGCTGAAGAGGTCATATCCAGCAGGACAAGAGAGTATTGACAACCTGTGTTTATTCTTTGCTACGGATGTCAGAATCGGGAAGTAGCATATTGCCTCACTGTGTGATGAGGGTGTTGTTCAGAACGGTTTCTATTCGTAAGAGGGACATAACATAAATGTTTCCCAGACACATCCTACATATTTAGCTCTGGGAAGGTAGCAAAATAAGCTGACTGTAAGCACAAGTCAGCCAGAAAACTGCTAATTATGTTAACCAAAAAGCCACTAGAGTGTTGTTTCTTCTAGTCCAAAATTGGTGTGAGCTATAACAGGAAAAAGACACTGACTGCAACTCCACTGAGAAGGTTTATCAGAACGGCAGTAGTGCTTCATCCACTGGCTGCACTTACCCTGGGAATACTGAGTCCCAGCGGGTTCAGCAGAACTGAATACACTTCAGTAAATCTTTGTCCGTTTTAACCCACGCAGTCATAAGCATTAGTAACATGCTTATTGCAACACTGAACAAGTTTCCATATTTTTTTTTAATACCGAGATTTTCATGCAGTACAAAGCTATCATGGCATTGTGATGTGCAAGTGCATACCTTACTTCCCTGGGCATTAACTCTCCTCTGCAAATTTACCAGCTGTTCCTAAATCTGCAGAAGGGGTCAATTGAAAACTTCAACTGAATGGGAAAAGACAAAGCTGAAGTTCCTTACAAGATAATACAATTTTTCTCAACACAGTCTAATCTCATTAGCATTATCCTGATAACTAATAATCTGCACTATTTTTTTTTCTGATACTCTTCTCTTAAGCCTCTTTTTGGTTATTTAGTCATAAACACATGATCCAAAGTCACAAAATGTTCTGTTGTGTTCCCCATCAGCTGAAAAGCATTAGAATCATTAGTGGTCTTATTGTTCCTGCCACAGACAAGGCTTACAGAAGTGGGTTTTTGAAACTAGATTTCATATTGAGGATAGCCTGGAGTACCTCTTGTTGTATAATACATGCTGCATAAACTAGGGACAGTACATTTAAGGATATTATTATCCAGTGGAAAATTGTTTGGGCTTCAGCAAAATTCCAGTGGTGGTGCTTTACAGCACAAAATCTGAAACTGTTTTCAGTATGCAAAGCAGGCTGCAAAATAAAATGCACAATTTTCAGAGAGTAGTATTCTTCCCTATTGATAGAGGAAATAAAAATAGCACTGTGTGACTAAGACACTCAAAATTTCATGGTATTTACTTAGGAACTTCACTGTCATTATGCATACAGTTTGTCTGCAGGGAGACAGAATTGGGGGGAATTTTGATAGGAAAATAAGAGAAAATGTTTTTATTCTGACTTTTAAAATCTCCTCTGGAAATATTGCAGGTCCTTTCAGAAAAGGAAAATTTCTACTTTTTTCTTGTTTTCTCTTGGGAGAGTTCAGAAACAGCATGATGGATCAGAAGCTGATATTAAACATGCTGAAGTTATAAATCAATTCCACACCAGAAACTTGATGGTACTTTGCCAAAGAAGCAGGAAACAGAAGCACCATGACTTAACACTGTACCAGGGTAACATCCCTGGCAAGTGCCCCTTTAAATTAGACAGTCTTCTGCAAGATAAAGGCCCAAAGACTTAAATCACTTAAAATCTTCAGATTAACAGAGATTAACAGCAAGTCCAGCCAATTTTTAATTCTTGTAATAGATTCTTTAACTTCAGTGCAAAGCAAGAGCTCCCAGTAGCTTTAGTGACACACACACAAACAGAAAAAAGTTGCAGCCTGTTATCTACTTCTAAGGAAGAAGAGGATGCCAGGAAGCTAAACCTATTTATGGTTCTTTGGGTAACCATACTATGCTACAAGTGCAAATACCAAGCATAAAACCTAGGTAGTCTAAATGCTTGGGATGCAGGACCTGAACCTGTTTCATGTGAACAAAACACAGAATCCCCACCCAGCAACTTGAATGTAATTTCACTTTCTACTGAAACTTCTGTGCACCACTTAAGAGCTGAGGTGATTTTCTAGTCCTGTGCTGCAGGTGCAAAATACCTGAATACTACCATGATAAGAAAAAGGCGGTATCCAGTGTTGATCCAAACACTGAAACAGGCTCAGTGGATAGACCAACTGCTTTGCACCTTGAGAAAAGAGTATCACCTTCTGAATTCCCTGGGAAAGAAATAAATCCCATCCCATGGCAAACATATCTTACTGGCACATAGGGTTATACTCCCTCAACGACAAACCACACAGTCCTCAATCTGCACTCCCAAGAGTCTCTGCATGGAACAGCAGCCCTGAGGAGAGAATTCCACATACAAGAGACTCCCTCAGTGTGGTCTCATCACCTCAGATAAAGGGTTCTGAACACTTACATTAATATTTGTGATCATGCTGCATCATGTTTCCTTGAAAGCTCTAACACGCTACTTAATTTTTCATACTGCTGACTGCACTGCAAATGAAAACAGATTATAGGAGCACAGAGATCATGACAGTAAAAGCTGTAGAAAAATGCACAACTAACCTAGATGCAATTTAACATATCACACCACAGACAGCATTTGTTAATGCAATTGTTTTTCTCCTCCGTGACAACAAAAAGAGGTTAATAGACACAGAACCTTGCACTAATTAACTCCCCACAACACATACTGATATGTTAAAAGGTACTCCACAGGACAACACATATTCTGATTAGTTTTCAAAAAGTCAGGTTACTAACTGGTATTCAAAATTTGTCCCCAACTCAAACACTTAGAGGATCAGCAACCAAGCAATTCCCTACTTTTCTCTCTGCTACAAGAAAGCAATGAACAAATAAAGACCTTTTAGTCTTTATTTGTTCATTGGCATAGTTTCAGTTCAGATTGTTGTTTTGCCATTAAATCATTGGTCTAGTTTGCTGCCTGAGTCATCACCTTCAGCAGTTGCACTAGCCCAAACCTGAACCCGTCAGCCAATGCATAACCAGTGATAAAACAGTAATTCAAGAGATTGTTTCTACAATATTGGAGTTACAAACACTAATAGCTCATTAACAACCTGTGCAGGCCAGTCTCTACAGCCTTATCAGTTACTGCAGGAAGATAAGAACTTCAGAAGTCAGAGTGATATGTGTATATCTCTAGCAGAATTAAGCAAAATAAACGAGTCTTTGCAAAGGTGGTAAACAAGCACATAAGAGGGAAAAAAAAAAAAATCAAACACTGTACTCCAGCACTTGCCTCCATCTGTTGCAAGGTCTTTGAGCAGTCAGCCTACAACAGCTCCCCAAAACAAACGTCTTCAGAAAAAGAAGAAAATTATAGCAAATTATAATTGAAAAGCCAATTATACCAACCCCAGCTACCGATGGATGCCATCAAGAATTCTTAAAAACTGCTAGGCAAACAAGATCACTTACATGAAAGTATTACACTAACACCAGAGTCTCAAGAAAAATGCAACCTTTTAGTCTCAAACTTTCTTGCAAATTGTTTCCATATTGTTCTGCAGAGAGCCATCTTGTAATGTGATCATTATAGGCACAAGGACAAAGACAAAGAAAGCATTTTTATCCCCAGATTATCCTAGCCAGAACTGGCAGTAAGTTTAGGAAATCAGAAGGCCTCTCTTCATAATGCAGTTAGGAAAAAACCAAAAAGTTTCTTGTAAGGATTTTCAGATTGTGGCTTCAAGTCCTTGAGGGCTGTTAATGACCAACAAGAGCTGAAAAGGAATAATCCTACAGTCAGGTAATTTAATTCACAGCCCATTGAGCACCAAGATCCACAGATCAGAAGCATTTACAAACACTTTCAGTAAATGCACATATACAAGAGACGATAGTACATCTGCACCTGTTCTAGCAATTTGAAATCTAGCATCCCACAGAGACACAAAATAAACCAATGGTTAACTAAAACTCATCCTATTACCTACAGCTTCACAAGCCTTCTGTGGCCCACAGCATTCTTCTGGTCTTTCATTAGATCAATTTTTTTTAGCTGTGCCTCAATGGATCTGAAAAATATCATCTCCCTTTCCTCCTAAGTCTTGGCAATTTATACATGCTCTCACAAATACGCGAGAAAATAAGGACAGACTCCCTTCGATTTCTTTCAGCTGAAAAGGCAGATGTAGGAGTAAGAGAGATACAATGAGAGGCACATTATCTTTCCAACCATTTGTCAATTCTCGTCAGTATTGTCTCTTTAGATTCCCTTTTTTTAAAAATTACAATTGAAACAATGAATCAATATGGTGCATTGGTTTTACAGATATTAAGAGTTCAGGACCTGCACTAAAAGGGCAAGTCAAACATGCTGAGAAAGGACAGTTCTCATTTCTATCTGAAAAGGCTTCCTCTTTTGCTGGTAAAGTACAGCCTCCCTCGCCCGCTGTAACTGAAAGCACTTTCTCTCAAAGCCAGTTCATAAAAGGCTGCTTTCCTTTCTTCCTTCTACAGAACTACAGAAGAGTTTATTGAATTTTATAAAACACTACTAGAGCACATACAAACACACAAACATGTTTAAAAATAGTGTATTTTCAAGCTTTATTGCACTGTCCCAAGAGTTTACCTGCCTTGCTGGGAAAAGCTGCTTACAGCCTGTTAAGGGTCAGGACAGAAGATTATTTAATTACGTGGCAGCCCTAACCCTGGGTTAACAGAGAGGGGAATGCTTCTTACAAATTGCATCCAGCAAGGTTTGTGAGTCAGGAATGTTTATATGAAGACTAGCGCAAGGCAAGACAAATAAGGATATGCTCAGGACTTCGAAGACACATGCTTTATTAAAAAACCCTCAAAACTTTGAGACAGTTAAGGCATCATAAATAGCACTTTCAAAGAAACATGCTGTGAAATGAGCTAGAGCCCAGACACATAAGCAGGAGCACAGAAACTGTTTTCCAGGCATTAGGTCAAGCACTGTGCAAGCCACATCATAACAGTTAAAAACACTGAAGGTCCCAAACAGGTACAGAGTTTACCTATCTATTTATCTGTAGCTTAATCAGTTTCCGTTTACATGGAGACACAGATGTTTTTTACAGTGAGGATGGTACAACCCTGGAGTAGGTGGCCCAGAGGGGTGGTGGAGGGCCCATCCCTGGGAATATTTAAGGTCAGATTGGACCGGGCCCTGAAAAACCTGGTCTAGTTGAAGATGAACCTGCTTACAGTGAACATAAGTGGCCCCATGGCTGGACTAAGTGGCCCTTAAAGATCCTTTCCAATCCAAATGATTCCATGATGTTATGATCCTAGTTGGAATGGTTGCAATTATGCTGCACATGAGCTTTTCTAAACAGCAGTAAATGACAAAGCATTGTCTGAAACTTACTCTAAAAAAATCACATATCAATATTTGCAAAAATATTAGTCAGAAGTACAGGTAACATAATGCAAAGTGTTAAATGCAAGTCATGCTTTTCTACAGACTCTTACCTACACACTAATAAATGCCATCTTTCATTTTTAACTCCTTTTAGAAGCTAGATATAAAAGAAAAGCAACTTGGACACATTCAAACAAAAGAAAAGGGAATTAAAACCGCACCAGCTCTTCTTTGTATTGCATCTAGAGGTTCAAAACTATTAGCAGTGACATAACTGCATTACAAGATTAAAATTGTATTTTCCTAAGTTCTTGGCTCTCTCTACTTGGAACTTAAAAAAGTAACAAATAAGGTATTATGTTCCTCATTTCTGTTTATTTTAATCTCATTACATTATGCAATAGAAATTCTAGCCTCCTTCAACTTAATTTAGCTGATTTTAATCCAGATTTGCATCTGCTAGATACAGCTGCAATGACAGAGATGCAAGTAGCAAGAGTGTTTTACATAAGAATTCCTTTTTCTTTTGGAGATCTCAAGTTATTATTTTTTAGCTAGAGGCCAGTCAGTTTTAATGCTTTCGGTGAAATCTAGGAATATTTTATTCCTAGACATCCTATCAATTAGGTTTTTTCCCCCCTCAAAACAAGAGACATTGTAACCATCTGTATCTGTTAATAAAAACAGGCAGAAAATTCCTTCCCTGGACCAGACCATTGTCTGATGTAAAACCTCCCACTGTGGCCAGGCCCAGGTTCTCACCAGCTTGTTTTGCTGATTTGTTATTAACTCAAAGCTTACACTTATGTTTTAGTGCTTGTTTTATTTTCTTCTGGTGCAAATTACCACCATTCAGTTTCACTCATCACCACCACCTTCATTTAGTTACTTTCACCAGACTTTTCTGTGCCATCTCCCTGATCCACTCTTGGCTCTTCCTGCTCAAGCTTCCCCCTTGCTGCATATCGGTTTGGAAATAGAACATCCATCAGTCATTAACAGTTTCTAAGAACTGCACTTTTATTGTTCTGCTTTGCTTCAGTCTTCTAGAACAGAACAACTTTTTGATGTGTTCTTGAACTTCACAGCCACCCTTCAATTTATGTAGATCCCTGAGCAGACTTCTCTATGGGAGATTCCCATTCCTCTTAGCATTTGTGCATTTAATTTCAAGATTCCAGGTTTCTCCATGAACTCTTGAGGTAACCTTTGCTAATCTTAGATCAGCTCA
Organism: Oreocharis arfaki; assembly: GCA_013398015.1. Taxonomy (NCBI): domain Eukaryota; kingdom Metazoa; phylum Chordata; class Aves; order Passeriformes; family Paramythiidae; genus Oreocharis; species Oreocharis arfaki. Next base: position 106,985 of record VZRR01010570.1, on the reverse strand, counting down.
GACTCCCACAAATAGGGCAACAGTGATGAGGCAGTACCTTTTCCAGAAGGAGCTGAAGGGAGAAGAAATTACCATTTTTAGACTGGAAAGCTCATACTCTCAGCTATGGTCCTAAAAAATTAACCTGGTTTTAAAGCACTAATCCAGTCTTCCCTTCCCCCACAAATTAACTCACCATTCACCTTGAACTTGGCAGAATTAATTTGCATTTCCCTGGTGAAGTGTCTAGCTATTGTGAGCCAAGTAACAAACAAACCTGAAAAACAACATCAATATGGTACCAAGACTTCTCTTTGGCAGTATTAACACAACAATATACAATTATTATTTTCACAGCACCATCTAATTTGTTTCAGTGTTATGTGCTGTGTCATGAAACCCATTTAGCAAACAGAGGACACAGAGGCAAAAACAGCAAAGGAAATGTGAAATCACAGCCTCTTTATTACCTATTTTATTTTACCCTTCACAGAGGTTTTTAAAGGTGTCATTTGGCCTACTTAAAACTTTACAATATATAGAGATCACTCCCTGAGGGTCAGCCTTACTTATGCAAGCAGTTGCATTGCCCTAAATCTTGCCTCAAAGGGGTTACCGACTACATCTTTCATCTGAGTTTGTGTTCAGCTCAGTCATTTTATTTTGTAGACTATGCAGGCATAAAACCACAAAGATACATGCATACACTTTTAAGGATTATCTCGCCACTGCACAATTCCTTTAGTTTTGTATAATTAATGATTAACAGCATACTGAAACACCATACTCTAAATCTGTTAAAGATGGGGTTGGACTAGATGATCTCCAGAGGTCCCTTCCAACAAACACTGAATACTCTGTGATTCTTTACTGAGCAGCTTCAAGCCTGAATAGATTCTTGCAATACAACACTAAAAACCTGAAGAAAATAACAGCCAGAACATAGGGAGAGCAAGCACCTCTCAAAGCTACACTTCCAAAGGCCTCCTTGCACAGAGCTTCTCCCTGCATGCATTTTTTTCCCCTTTTGCAGAAAGCAGAAGTCACACAAAGAAGCTTGAGCAGCAAGGGCTGCAGCAGCACAGCTTATAAAAATATATACATACATACACACACACATGCATAGAAAAAATAATTATGCATATAATTATATATATATATATATAGGTTATAGCTGAGGGAGACCAACCTAAGCAGAGGGTGTTTGGGAGAACAAGGATGACCGGCAGCTCTAACAGTTTCCCTGAGGGAACCGTTCCCTGGGCAGAGGCCTGAAAGAGCAAAGATAACAACTGTTAGTGCCAGTACCTGTAGTAGCAACAAACCTTGGATTTATTAAGGTATTTTTGTACTTACATCTGCTGCACAGGCACATCCTTGGAGTCCTTTTCAAGACTTTTCAAGCAATTCACTGTGGCCACACAATCACATTTGGCCAGGCCTAGCACTGAAAATAATCACACATGAATCTGTCAGATCCTACAAGGGGGGAAAAAAAAGTGTATGTCATAATCCTGAATCAGTCCTAGTTCAGTAGCAAAAGAAAAAAAAACAGTTGTGTTTCGTAGTAACATTCAACACAAAAGGCCTACTAAAAGGGACCTGCTGGCAGCGCAGCAACCCCAAAAATCGCCTTTTCCCCACACGCTTATGAGGTGCAGCTGAGGGACCTGGGGTAGTTTAGCCTGGAGGAAGCTCAGGGGGGACCTCATTGCTCTCTCTCACTAGCTGGAGTCCAGCCTCTTCTACCCTGCCTGCAATGACAGGACCTGAGAAAATGGCCTCCAGCTGAGACAACGGAGACTGGGATTAGATATTAGAAAAAAAGTTGTTTTCACTGGTCTGGTGACCAGACATTGGAATGGACTGCCGAGGGAGCTGGTGGAGTCACCACCCCTGGAGGTGTTTAAGAGGCGCCTGGATTTGGCGCTGGGTGATGTAGCTTAAAGGTTTAGAGGTTACAGTGATTTAGGGGTTACAACGGCAATTCCGGCTTGACGGCTGGACTCAACGATCTCAAAAGCGTCTTCCGCCCCTGACGACTCCACAACCGCCCCACAGCCATTTTGCGCTCCCACCTCCCCGATGACGTCACGGCCGTGCCCCGCCCCCCCGGAGCAGCGGAGTACCCGGATGTGAGAGCCCCCGCCCCC
>VZRR01010570.1:41080-104807 GCA_013398015.1 Oreocharis arfaki | reverse complement strand
CCCACCCCCGCAGCCCCACCACCGCTCCGCCTCGGCGCTGCCCTGCCCCTGACCTGGCTCCTCCCGCCCCCGGGCTGTCCACGTCCTCCCGTGGGCCGAGCGCTTCTTTGGGCTTCCCTCTTGGCTCTTCCCGGCGGCGGGCGCATCCCCCTCTCTCCTCCGCCGCCCACGGAGCCCCGCTGGCTCTCCGCCCCCTCCCTCCGCTGCCTTGGCAGCGCTTGTCGGGCTCGGCCCTTCCCTTCCCCGGCACCCTCTCGCTTCACCCCCACCCGGCCCTCCCCGCCGTCCGGGGATTCGCGTGCCTCGGGCTGCGCCTCGTCTGTTCCCCAGAGACACCATCGGCCCCCAGAGCCGTTTCGAAACGAAACTCTGGCAATTTCGGCAGAGCTGCCGTGCGGGGGTTGTTTCGCAGCTCCGCGGGGTTGTCCCCCCGCCCCCGGTGCAGTAGCGCTGTGCTGTTCGTGCGCGGACCGGAAAGCTGTAATGCACGTAGCCCAATGGGCTGGATAATGTGCGCTGTAACTGGGCTGGGGCGGAAAGCTGGCACTTGACACACGATGGGTATTCGAGGTTTGAGGCTGCAGGAGTGCGATGTGTCCAGGTGTGTATGTGTGCGAGAGTCGCTCAGTTTTTTCAGTCATGACGGGTTGAAATTTGCCTTTTTCTGCCGTAAAATTAACTCGGAGATACAGTATGGAGTCCTGTAGTATTTTACGTCGACACTAGGGGTGTCTCCTGCTTTTCATCGCTGCCAAGAAATCAACGCCCTTTTTTTTTAATAAATATTTATTTTAGCCTGAATTATCCAGTACCCTGGCTGCAGGAAGAAGACCTGGCAATATTTTGGTTTTACATCTGGAGAAATACAAGTAGTTTAAATTATTTTGTTGTTTTTAACCCTTTCAGAGCGAGGTAGCTGGTTATCACATTACGCATTAGACCTCACAGGGCCTGGAAGTCAAAAATGGGTTTCCTTTTGTTTTTAAGCAAAGCACTGCAGTCTCTCCTTTAAAAAATAAAGTTGAGGCAGCGACTAATGTGCCACACTCAGGCTGGTTTTGTGTGTACACTTTAACAGATGCGCATTTGGAGAAATGTTTTGAAATGTATAAAGTTTTGGTTGGCAGCACATCAAGACTGTGAAGGGAAAAAAAGCTCATATTTTAAGAACAAGGTATTAATGAATTTGAGGCTTAAAAAAGTCTCAAAGTGATAAATTATCACTTATGCCATGGTTGCAAATACTGCTAATTACTTTGAGTGTGTAGATCATCATGCACAGTGATCATTTTCCACACAACAGGTGTTGTCATTCTGGCAGTAGTTGGGTCTTCTGTGAAAATTTTGTTCTAAAAACCTGCCAGATAACATGCATAAAAGGAAAGAACTGTTACTGAACTATGATGCCCATGTGCGTGTCAGTGACCTTTAATGAACTGAACTTTCATGTATTGTTACCTTTGATTATTTTTCCCCCCTTCTGTTGTAACTAAAGCTTTCCTATCATAATTTGATGGTATAACCATGTTGATCATTACTTCATTGCTTCCTGAATAGTATTTGTGTATGATGCATTGCAATGTGGAAATGCATATACTGAGGAAAAAGGGTGTGCTGGATGTTCTCTCTAGCAGTAAAGGTGCTTGTTTTCTCAAATAGTCATAATGCCACTGTAGTTGTATCATTACACTGGTTCTGGTAATACGTGATCTTAGGTGCCTTTTAGTCTGAAAACCAATATAAAACTATACATTAACACCCCNCCCCCCCCCCCCCCCCCCCCGCATTTCATTTAAGTTGCTGTTCTTTTTATTGTCGTTAATCAGGGGATGTTTCCATTAAAAGAGTTCCATTTTAGTGAGGGAGTACATCTTGTTCCAACCCTTATGGTATTAGAGCAATTCTTTTTCACAGTTTAAAACAACATTTCTTTTACGTTCTTACAGGATGACAGAGCTGACAGTTATGGTGAAAAAAGAGGTGAATGTATTGTTGTGTTTGTAGTACATAGCTTAATAGGAAACAAAAACATGTAGTGAGTCAAAGAACGTTGTTCTGGATGTTTAGGTATAGCCAGTTCTAAAATAATCTGTCAGAGCGTACGATGATGAGTCCATTACATAATGCTGGAAGTAATGTTGATAAGCTATTTTTGTCAGAGTTGACTTAGCAAGTTTTTCCTCTGACTAGTGTTTTCTAGGAAAAGGTATACAGCACAGATACAGATATTGAATGATCTTAGTTTTAGATAGATAAATTCTGTCTTCTTGGGATGGTCTGTGTTCTGGTTCATATCCAGTTCTTGGACTTTATAGATGTAGTAAAGAAGCCCCGGAATTCTGCAGGAATCACCCAAAACATGTTATGTTGTGCGTCCATCTTAACTTGTGTCTTCTTCAGTTGTTTTGACTCTCTTCACTTGAATTCTGGTGCATTTTCTCCAGCCAGAACTGATCTAACGCTGGTTCTAAATTACTGGAGTAAAGAACCTCCTAAACAGGTTTTTTGCAATAAAACAAAAAAAGAACCCCAGAAGACCATCCTAAATAATGGTTTACTATTTACCAGGGAGGGTGTTAAGTACTTTGGTTATCAGCTGAACAAAAAGCCAGTTATTCCATTACCAAATCATGATTTCACTGTTATCATGACAAATAACTGGATAATCAATTTAGTTTTTAACAGATGGCAGAAACTGAGAGGCACTCACAGGGTCTGGGTTACAGCCTATTGATGGGCTTCTGCCACAGGTGGAATAACTGGTCTAGGATTCAAACTGTGAAGTTCATATAGGTCTTGAGAAATATTTGGTAGGCTTATTTAAGCCAGTTCATTTAGTGAAAGATTTGATTTTGGACATAACTCTGACAGGTATGGTTTAGAGGCCAATTTGAATATGCAAGTCTCCATGACTCTTTGATCTAAAAAGGAAGATAGAGCTTGTTGGTGGAGAAGGAAAAAGACTTTTTAAAAAGTAGTATTTTTTCACCATTCATGTGGTAGAAGTAGAATTCTGGTTTTGTATGGTTAAACTATTAATTTAACAATAGGGAGGAATGAAAATTGAGTAGTTAAAGGGAAGATAGTTTATGGTGGGCATATCTCAAGAGCTCCAGTATATTAACCACCTAAGGCATCTAGCTTAGCAGTGAAAAGGAAACTTTAAGGGAGCGAGATTAATAACACCTAAATTGTGGGGTTTATTCATATCTTAAAGTAGATGGGACTGTCTTCTGTCAATCAGTGCCAGAAAAAGAGAATTCAGTAATTCTGCTATTTCTGAAGAAACAAGATGAAGCAGAAATGCACATTTTTATGCCAAACCATTTCTCTTTGTCTGCTTCTGCCTCCTCACAGAATGGGTCAGGTTGGAAGGGACCACAGTGGGTGACCTGTTTCAACCTCCCTGGTCAAGCAGGGTCGTTCTGGAGCGCATTGCACAGGATTGTGTCCGGATGGTTCTGGAATAATTCCTGTGAGGGAGACTCCATGCCCTCTCTGGGTGATCTGTTCCATGTATGGTTACTGTGCAATAAAGAGGTTCTTTGTCATGCTAAGGTGGAACTTCCTGTGCATCAGTTTCTGCCTATTGCCTCTTGTCGTATTGCTCAGCCCCACCAAGCAGAGCCTGGTCCATCCTCTTGGAACCCTCTCTTCAGATACTGATACACACTGATTAGGTCCTGGCTCCCTCAGTCTTTCCTTGTAAGAGAGATGCTCCACTCCCTTAATTTGGGTGCTGAATTGGTGGTTACTTGGTAGTGTTACAGAAGCAATAGCTTTTTTAAAATTGTAGTTATGCTTAGTAGTGTTCTCCTACTGTAAGTCATAAATTACACTTGCATAACATTTTTCAACATTGCTTTGATTTTTTTCTTCTAGTTTGAAGAATTGTTTTGCTTTCCCTCCCTGTTTTTACTGCCTGAGTTAGCTGTGTTTCACTAAAGAAAATTTTATCCTCTCCTAAAACATTTTAAATCTGAATGGTGGTTGAGCATAAAATTCTGTAAGTTGGACTCGATGATCTCAGAGTTCTTTTCCAACCTGATTCCGTGATTCTGGAGACTTTGGTTTAACTATATGAAATGATGACCAAAAACTGTTTTCCTAGAAAAACTTTTTTTTTTTTATTTGATCTAATATATGGCTTCTTGAAAGCAATTTGCTCTCGATTTCCTTGCCCGTCCTCTTCCCCATCAAGCCTGTTTTCCCTTTTCCATGTAATATCATTTGTCAAGTTGTAATTGGGAGAAAAATTACACTGCACTGTTCTTTGTTCACTAGCAGCCAATTCATTTAGTGACACATTTCCTAGTTTTCTTGTGGTCTGTATGTTCTTCAGTTTTCCTGAGCTTATTTATTCTTTTATGTTCCCTACGGAAGTACCATGGGGGTAGAGGGGGCTGGCTGTTTCTATGCTTCCTACATGCTGTTTCTTTGCCAGAATCAGCAGAAACAGAGAAGGTGCTACTGTGTGGTGTCCTTGTCATGATCGAACTCTTCAGCTGCTGGAGGAGCAAGCACTGTGAGGATGGGGGAGTAAAAATTGAAGTGGTGGGGAAGGAATGATGAGGGGCACGGATTGGCATAAAAAGAGGAGTGAAAAGTGCTTGTGCTTAAAGGTTACGCAGCTGGAACCTCTGAGCAGGATACCGTTAGAAAATAAGCATCTTGTTTGACTTGCAGGCCTGTGTTAATTAAAATATAGAAAATTTGGAACTCCTGAAACAGTTGGAATTTTAATTGCTGACATGATTGTATAAATTACTTGAATATGTTCTTTCTTTCCCAAAGACCATAAGAATTTAATTTGCTGTGCTCTTGTGAAGCTGGTAAGTATTGCCCTTGTTCTGCAAATGGAACAGGTTGAGGTCATGGCAGGGTAATAACTTATCCAAGGTCCTTGTTATTGTTTAGAAGTTAGCATTAGTGTGTGATAATGGAAACGGATAGTGTGTTTGTAGCTTTGAAAATAAATATGTCTAAAATTAACTGTTAGAAATTTGGGGGTCTTGCGACTTGGAGTTAAAATGCAGCCACTAGAAAATGTGCTGTGCATTGTCCATTGGGCTTAGGGCATGTGATAGTGTTCAGTGGTCGCAGGCTGCCTTCTTCCAACATCTTTGTAAGTGTTTCAGCTGCTTGAAGTGACTGCTTTTAGAGATCAGGCTGGGAGATGTGCCTTTAATATCCCATAAAAGCTACTCTGTTTCTTAGTTGTCAGTGGCCTGAAGTAATCTTGCCACCAGCCGTGTCAGAAAGATAGCTGCAGAGATTGCCTTAGTGCGCTTCATGGAAGTGGGAAAGTCTTGGACATGCCCCAACATCTTTTAATGTGTAACAGATAAATCTTTTGGTATACCAGTTCAGGTATTCTGGGAAAGTTCAGGACTAGAAGCAATATATTCTACTTGGTGTATGATGTAGCTAGATTATTTTAGTCACTGCATGGAGTACTGTATTTAGTAATACTAAGATGACTTTAACTAGGGCTAAGCTTAAACTATGGCTTGTCTTTCTATTCAGGTCTTATATATATAATTTGAGTGGCAAAAGTCTGTGGAGAATTTTTTAGGGTTTTTTTAAGTTTCAGGTGTGTCTAAGAGTAAAACCCCCATCTTTCAAGTGAATTGATTTTTGGAGTGTCAGTTCTTCTTAATTTTGACATTTTGTGTAGCTTGAAAGTTTTAATTTGGTAGTTGTACTTTATTAGGCTTTTTCCATAAAAACCATGTTTTATGTATTGCTTCAAGCACTTTTAACTGCTTGGGCAAAACTGTGTGTATGGTACAAAACAGGCTGGAGACTATATATGACTCGCTTGTAACTTGACAGTCATTTGGCCCTGCTATTGATACTCCTTTCCACAATTAAGGAAGAAATCCTGGTGATATAAATAATCCTTAACTGCATTAAAGAAGTCTTGGAAACCCGTTAAATGCTTTGGATTAAAGGACAGCATTTCTCATGAACTGCCAATAAAAATCTTGCCTTCCGTGCCATAAACAGGTTGTGTCAGTTAGCGAATATTTGCAAAGTCTGTGTTGATGAACGTTTTTAAGCAAACTTAAGGCAAAGAACTGAAGATTGAGTCAGCTTGAAGTTCACAACAGTTTATAACATTGCCTAAGTTAGGTAAGGTAGGAATTAAGAAAATATGGTAAGACATTTATGGAAGAAATTCAGTCAGAGTTTGGGAGGGGTAGGAGAGGAAGGAATGGGACAATGGATAGGAAGCCCAGAAATGAAGCCCAGGGTTGATATGTTTCTGGGAAGAAACCAAGCTACTGGAAAAGTGGATTCAACTGTGATTCTCACAAGAATACAATCCTAGGACCATCTTTAAATGCTGTGGAACTTTTTCTACCTTTGATATATTTGGGACAAATATGGAGGTTTTTTACCCCTTATTTTCATCAGCTGGAAACTACAGGACTCTTTTTCTACCTCTTCTCTGGTGTTACCCTGTGAGTATCTCCTCTGTGTACATTTATGAGACGTTTTGGGGTTTTTTTGTAATAAATGGTAAAAGACAAAACCAACTGTTGTTTCACTGCTGACTCTGTAGGTTCTGAAAGAAGTCACTTGAATTCCCTCTGCTGAATGACACTATGGCTAACAGAGAGGATTTTAAAAGGAGTTATTTGGTTTGGTTTGTTGTTGGGTTTCTTTTTCAGTAAACTCCATGGCTATGTTTCAGGCCTGACCTGGTGAAGGAGAACTCATGTACTTTGTAGGCATGATGACTGAACAGCTTTTCAGTCTTGTGTATATAAGATATTCCCTTGGGGAAGTTTATTAGTATTGAGCCACTGCTAACAGACTTAGCATCGTGGTATCTGAGCAGTCATGGGTCAATTTTGTTGATAATGCTAAAGTGACACTTCACGGATTATTTTAGATTAAAGCTTGATTGCATGTAGATCTGCTAACAAGTCTAGAAAAAAACTTATGGTAATAAGTTATAACTTATAAGTTATGATAATTAAGATAATAACTTATGATAAAGAGGAGGACTTCTAGGCAGCAGTAATAAAAATGTCGGATGAATAAATAGACTTGATTTTTATATTTAAGTAGGCTATCCTGGCACTAATAACTTTTCTTCTCAGAGGTGTCAAATAAAATACCTGTTTGCTACTTATTCTTAAATTTTTCCAGTGATTCTTATAAAAGCAGTGGTAGTTTTCCTGAAATATTTTATTCAAAACACTGTTTATTTTATTAGTAAGGCGAAAGCATTTGCAGTAGGTATCACTGGTGTTAGGGGTTTTTTTTTGTTTTGTTTTCAGACAGTGCATTGAAAAATCACATAAGTGTAATTTGTAAAATATGAAAGGTTAGTAAGTTTGAATCTTGTGTACTCTTGAATATTGTAGTGCAACTCTAGTATTGGTGCAGCTGTGTTTTGCTAAAAGTCAATTCTAAAAAATTTTCTTTTGAGAGGCCTTGAAAAAATGGAATGGTTAGTTAAAAGGTGGCCAAATGCCCTTTTGTGGTGAGAAAACAAAAAGTCGTGTAAGTAAAAGGGACTAAAATGGAGCAGAATGAGAAGGTGGTAGGTTTAGATTTAGGCATTTTTATGTAATGATGTAGTAATAGTGTACTGCTCTATAGCAGGGGGCAATAAAACTAAAGATTCCTGAAAAATTTGTTTTAGAGAAAGGATGGGTTGTACTAGTAGTTTTATCTTGGCTGCTTTCTCAGAGATATTGTGTAGCATCTGTGCAGTGCCATAAATGTTGTGTCAAGTCAATCTTTGTTACCCAGTGTTTCACAAAGACCTGTTAAAACACTTTGTTTAAAATTACATGTGTTCTTTTATTTGCAGTTCATATTACAGACTGGTGTGCAAATGTACATGTATTGTATACTGCCTTTAATGCTTGCAAACTGTAGATTTTTAAAAGTATGGCATATGAAGAGATAAGATGGTGAATAGCAGAAAGATGGTGGCCTGTGGTTCTGTGGGTAGGTAGTGATTACGTGCACAATTGTGTCAGTCACAGTGCTTTGGACTGGATTCTTGATTGTGAGCAACTGGTAATTATCACTGGAAGTTTTTGGGGCTCTGCAGGGCTGCATCTACTGGACTTATTTTGGAGCCTGTAGACCCTATAAATAGCAGTAATTTTTCTAATGCTGCATTATGTGTACTCTTATGCTTGCTTCTATGTACACTTACAACTTTATGTACATTTACTACTTAAGAAAATTTACAGTTCTTCAGGACAGCTGTTTCTGGTTGTATTGTCAATTACAGCAATTAATATGCTTTAATTTCTGTCAAGATTAAGCAATCTTTAGCAAGTGCAGGGAATCTTTTATTTAGAGATGTTAGAACTGTTTCGGTAATGAGATTTTGGATAATTCTATAAACATTTGACATGAGTGTGATGCCTTAAGTTTTAACTTTTATAGTTTAAAATCCTGTACTGTCTAGAGTATAACTCTGAAGTTTCTTGTAGTCTGTTAGCTGCTGCTCTCTTAGGCCAGACATACATAACAAGCCCTCTCCAGGCCTGCCCTCCAAGGACACCCAGCCTGTCCTAGGCCCAAAATGTAAACCAGCTTCTTTGGAAGCGGGGGGGTGAGCTTGGGGAAAATTACATCATTAACTGAAGCTTTAATTGGAGAATTGAACTTGATATGCAAATGGACCAAACTTATAAAAGTGTGAAGAACTCATGACCTGGGGTCCGTCTTGGGGTCCATCTTGGCAGTAGCCTCTGGGTCCCCAGGGTGTACCTTTGAAGGCCCTTCAAATAAATACCTACCTTTATTGCCTTACTCTTGTCTAGTGTCTGTCTTTTAGGTGGCCTGTTAAGGCATCAGATGTTTATAAGCTACTAAAATTGTTTTGGACTTCTAATTTAATCCTTTTATTAGCTTGCAGCAAAAGTGACAAATGTCTCTATTTGATACTCAATATTTGCGTTCCTGTATGTAAGAAACAAACCAGTTCTTGCCCTGAAGAACTTAACCTAAAACATTTTTTTAAATACCCTTTTCTTTTAAATAGCATTTGAATACCTACCTATATAACCAACTCCTGAATGGACATCACTTCAGTGTTATGATTAAAGAAAGTCAGTACTTTCTCCATGACACGTGTCATATAACGAAAATTGTTCAAAGGGTTTGAAATATTTCATAGCAGTGAAAACCTTAATTGAAAGCATTAGGGGTTTTTTTTTGTGCGTTATATTATGTTTCATTTTGCTTTCCTTTCATTGGGAAATCTGTGATAACTGGAAGACTTTCGAAATTTGTAATACGTCTTCAGAAAACCCATATCTAATTTGTGGAAAATTCTTGAGTGCTGGAAATTAAGTGTTCACTTAGAATGGAAGCTGGTAATGCCAAGAAGACCTGTTTAATGTTTTGTAAGTTTCTTGATAGTTACAATGGATTTGATCCCTCTGTATTGGATCATAGTGTTTGTAGGGCCTGTTTTGAAACCATATGATTTATTTTTATTCTTTATGAATCCTTGAGTATCGTAAACTAAACCAGAACTTGTTAAAATGTCTCCATTTATTAGCTGAGAGCTGCATGTTCTGATGAATTTATTTTCCTTTAGTAAGAAAGAGAAAGACGAGAACTAAGATTAGTGTTAACTGGTTGAGAATACCAGAATATGAAAAATCTCTATATTTCAGATTCTGTATCTATGCAACAATTCCCCTTCTGCATAGCCTGCTTCTTCCTTTGACTTGCACACCTTGCCCAGTTCTTCATCTTTGCCTCCTTGATTGTTTTTTGTTCATGTCAGTTTGTGAAATCAAATCCCATTTTTCAACTATCTTTTCTGTTTTGAGGTTTGTGTCATTTTCACAACTCTTCATGGTGTTCTTCAACCTCTTTTGTGATGGATCATGAATGACATTTTGCCTACTTTGTCATTTTTAGAAAAATTGTCCTGTATCCCCTTTCTCTCTTCTTGTTGGGCAGCCGTAAGATGTTTATCTCCTTTCAAACTCAGTTTTCCCTTTTTGATTTCCTAAGTGGTATCGAGCTATTTTTAAGTTTCTTACATGGGAAGAAGGGCTGGTGACAGCATCTGTTTATGCAGCCTGTTTCTGTGCAGTGCTGTATGCTGAGCTTGTGACTTTGCTGACTCTGTTCTAGCCCCTTGTGGTAGAGCCTGTGTGACTTACTGATACTTTCTGAATTGATACTTACACTTCCCTGCTCAAGGATGTTCATTAAAACTAGTAGTAAACTGTTGTATGCAATAGAGTTGCATAGTCTTTTTTTTTTTTTTTCTAGGTCTTTTCAGATTGATTTATAATACCTGTGCAACTGTTCCTAAAGTCTTACCCTTTGCAGTTAACCCGTGACTGAATACACTGTTGAAGTCTAAAAACTTAGGACAATCAATTGCTACAGAAAGATGTGCAGGTCATGTTGTTCTTGACTGTTTCTAACCTACTTCTGTGAATAGGGAATTACGCTGAACTGCAGTAGTCTTTTACACTAAGTAGCATAATACTGTTACATGATGCAGTATAATCTGTTAATATATCTTTGCTATTTTCTTTGCTCTGTACAAATACCATTTGCAGTGAATCTGCTGTCTAAACCCCCCTAAAAAAAGAAGCCACCTAAACTTATTTTCTAACTGATAGTGATCTTCCCTTCTTTGCTTGCTCAAGTTTGTTAACAGTTTGTGGCAAGGGACCTTTGCTAGCTGCATGAGGAAGAAATACATTAATTATATAACATTAATGAATATATGTAACTAGTTATATAATTATATATTAACACATATATTAATTTATATGTTCATTGCTTGCTGTCAGATTGTAACATGCTGCATTTCATTTTTACCTAAATTCTCATCTTTCGTATTTATCTCAGCCTAGTCAGGCACAAGGATCTGTAGCCATTTCTTGAAGAAATTTGGTAGGAGGTTTGTGTTCTTTGCTTGGGTTTCTGTGACTGCTGTAGCTCCTTTTCTGCTTTTTGGAAAAACCCTCTGCCAAGAGAAGTATTCTTATTCCTTTCTAATGCTCACGGCATTGCAGAAGTGTAGTAGTAGGAAACTGATCTAATGGTTATTGGTTTTTTCCCTGCTTGTAAAGTTCAGGCTTTTGGAGTTAAATATCTTCTTGATACAAGCCAATTCAGAAGTTCAGAAACTTCGGAAGGCTTGAGTCATCCTTATATTTACTCATTTCTAGTATTTGGAGTCTCACAATTCATATTTTTAGAGGTAATTTTTGATTCTACAGATATTGATAGCCTTTGGGTTTTTGAAGATTATTCAAAAAGAAGTTTAAATTTCCAAGCATGATAACAAGTACTATACCCTAAGTGGCTGTGATTTCCCCAATCGACTAAACGTGGTTGAAGAACAATGCAGAGGAAAGAAATTCACACTGTATTTCACATTCCTCGTCAAGCCAGTGGCGGGAGTGCTTGACTTGGAAGTATTACAGAGAATATAATTCTTTGATTAATACTTTTAATTTTGGAGGGATATTGAAATAGCAGTTAACTTGGCAGAGTTTTTACAGGGATTATTCTATAGAGCTGTTTGCTGAAGCTCCCTAGTTTTTTTTGGTTTTATAGTAGCTCGAAGTGGTAAGAATTAAATTGGCTTAATTAAGAGCAGCCTCATGAGAATATAGATAGCAAATTATATTTCAATATGGATTTAGGTCAAATTAATATCTTCTTGTAAAGTAATTGTTCTATTCCTATTTATATGTAGGTCAGCCAGTGATGAAGTTGTTACCGCTTTGTGTTGGAGTGGATGGTTGGAGCATTGTCTGTTTTCAAGGGAAATTTTGTTTTATCTTCAAATTGTTGTGGAGAAAGGGAGAAGCTGAAAGAGCTTTAATTACCTACTAAGTCTTTTACCTGCAAAAAATGAGTATTTTGATTCTTTTGGGTAGTTTTGTCTTTCTTCATTTGACGGAGTATGATATGCTAAAGAACAGCTTTGAGTATAATCCTTATTTCTGGTGAAAACGATGGGATTCTGAAGTTCCTCCAGGTTCTCAGTGATGCTTGCATACTTTGGCCTGATGTTTTGAATGAAGCTTTGTTCCTTTGTTTCTCTGTGTTACTTTACTTTTCCAAATCTGAAGTTGTTGTTCTTTCACAAAAATGTTACACAATTTACTGTTTGCAGGTGCTTGGATTTTCTGTGTTCATATTCACCAGCAAAGGGGAAAAAAAAGTCCTTCCTATTAATGAAGTGATTAATTTGGAGTGTCTGATACCGAGTTTATATCCATCAGTGTCCCAAAAAAACAAGATCAGTGTGATATGCTTTGGTTTTTTGTTTCTCTTTAATATCTTGTTAAATGTAAGGTAATGTAATTTCTTTGTTAAGATGTTGACTCTTAACTCTGGAAATCCCAGGGCACCTCAGTCGCTTGATAAAGTTTTCAGTTGCATTTTATGCTTTCTTCTGTACTCTTTAGATAGGCTTGTACACGGTATACTTCGAAAGCTGCCTTCTTTGAAATGCTCTCTGAAGCTCTTCCACTCTACTCTTGTTAAGCATAAAGATCTGTGGTTTGTTTCAGGTTTGTGGGATTTTTTTGTAACTTGTCATTGATGTGTCTATTCTCTTGCAGTCATTCGTATTTTCTGTTTTTTGTTTTGTACTTGGATTACAAATTTTCTGGACAGTATGGTCTTGGGTTCATTTTTACCAGTGTGAGGTTAGTCCATGTAACAGCACAGTCATTGATTGAGAAACTTTACTGCGATTATCTTTAAAGCTGGCAAGGGCAGCTGCCGTGGTCTCCTCTTTAGCTCAGGGAATAGAATAAATTTCAGTTTGTGTTGTAAACCTGGAAAGTTGTTTTTGTAGGTGAAACCAGTATATTAACGTATGTGGAACAACTAAATTAGTATCTTGTAAATTTTTTGTGACTCCTCCAGATGCAGTAGAGGAGCAACCTGTTAATCCCAAAGACTTCCTAATGTGAACTCTTAATTGCATCAGAACTTTGATTTACTGGTGGCAGAGTTTTATTGTTCCTCTACTAAAGGTTGTGTTGCTTCAGAATCTTTCTGGGACACTCCTTTCCTTGGCTTTTTGAGGGTTCATTATTCCTTTATACACTTAAAATTACAGGGTTCTGAGAATTTTTGAGAGTGATGCAAGCTTTAGAAATGTGAGCTTTTGAAGTGATTGCATAAACAGATTGGGTTGTTGCCTCTAAAGAGTAACAGCTGGGAACTGCCAAAAATGGAATTGTGAATTGTACCTTAGCTCATAAAGTGAACGCTTTAGTTCCTGTCACTGCTTTTCTCTCAAGTTTTATTTGCAGATTGCAATGTTTTTGCAAGTTTTTACAATGACATCTCTTATTGTTTTCTGTAGTTTCTCATACATACGAGGATTTGCTTTTCTCCTTCAAATAGCAAGATTAATTTGTTAGTTTTCTAAATGTGGGACAATCTATCCTCTGCCTTACCTTGTTTTAAAACCTCACTATGTTTGTTTCTAGCACTCTTTATTATCTATCTATCTGACATACTGAAAGGTCTATTAAGGAGATCATAAAATGGAACAGAAAATGTGAATAGTCTCACATATTACAGATGGAACAACTGAGTTAAGTTTAAAGTAACCTAGTTGTCCTTTAGGTTTTTATTATGTCTACAAACCTGCATGAGATGATTTGGGGGAATACCTACATACCTAGTAAATTACATTATCAGTGTATGCTCTGACCTCATGGCTTCTTTTGTCCTCCAAATTCAGGAAAAGGACTTTGCAGTAAAACTGCTTTTATCTTTGGTCATTCTTTCTTCTTAAGCAGTTTAACGAACTGCTCTTTGTTGTTTCTGCTGGGTCTGTGTGTCTCATTCTGTCTTGGGTGACCTTTTTTTTTTCTGGGAGACACTGCAGGTGAGTAATTAGTGTTTGTGTCTACATGTACAGATCTATGATTAAACCGAGTGCTTTATCATACCTTAAAGATCATGCAAGTCTAAATTTTTGCTGGAAGCTCAGCAATCGTAACTGAGTTTAGATAGGAAATGCTGTGGGATGGATGTATATGAATATATATAATATAATCCCATCTGTAAATGGACAGACTTTATAGATTGCTTTTCAGTCCTGAACACTTGAAATTCAAAACATGAGCATTTAAAGTTAGTGTTTTTATCCTATATGAATAGATGCACTTTTTGTTGCTATGCTTCCCTTAATAAAGCCAAATGGTGTATTAAATGCTGAATCCTCTTATAAGTTACACTCTTGATTCCTTTAGTTTTCCTGTCTGGTAGAGGCTTCAGCAACAGTAGCCATCTCTAATTTCGGGTTTGCTTTGTGCTTCGTTGGTTTAGGGCTTCCCTGTGATATCCTAGAATAGTTACTTGACTGTGATGGCCTTAAGCCATTAATATCTCACATTGGAGGAGACCCATGGACAGTGAAGGATTTAAATAAAGCATAGCAGAAGTGACTGGCCAACTGCCAGCCAGGGGACAAGTGGCTTCCCTTGAAATGACTGATGAAGGTTGAGCAGAGACATGACTGGATTAGATGGTGACTAAGGAGTAAACTGCAAGCTTTTCCTAAGACTTGGACAGTCTTTCTTGCCTCCTACAACCAGAAAGGGAGTGTGGTAGAACCTGACATACATGCAGCAGGGAATCATCACTTCTAAGGAATCATCACTTACTTTGTTAGGAGCAAATAGAGTGAATGTTTCCAAAAGAAGTTTGTTTGTTTTTTTCTTTTTAAATAAGACTCTGCTTATTTTTTAATGTGGCAGAGGGGATTATAACACTCGGCATACTTGAAAAGAAGCAATGCCAGAATGCTGTAACAGCTTTAACCTGACTTGATCTCTACTGTAATCCCAAATCCACCAATCCCCTTTGCCTTGGTTCATTATCTCTGATGTCTGCAATTTAAATATGTTGAAGAATTAGGTATTAATCTTTTTTTGAGTTCCTTCAGTACTGAAGGTCACAGAGTGTTTTCTTTAGAGGCAGGATTAAAAGTTTGGGCTGCTTTGGGGGTAACACATTTAAAACTTGAAATCTTCTACTTTCAAAGGTAAGTTAAAAACAGCTGTGTTTGGTTTTGTGGTTTTGTTTTAGTTCTGTTTTTTTTTTTTCCCTGAAGTGCCCTCTTTTCTCTATAACATGCTTACAGCCTTCTTTGATTTTTGGTGTTGATTAGTATTCAGGTGAGGTATTGAGTTAGAATAATAACAACAGCTGTAAGACCTGTCTTTTGTACCCTTATGGTTTCACCATTGTGTATGATTAAGATCATACATAAAAACTTAGCACTGATACAAGTTCAGTCGTTTATCAGATTTCTGGTAAACTTTACAGGAAATGTAACTGAAAGTGTCCACAAAAAGTTACTGTAAAGTTTCAAGGGATGATAATTACACTCATTGGCAGATGTAGGGGAGAACAGAGTTTATGATGTAGTGTCTAAATGGAGGTTGTATCCAAACATGAAGGTGGAATGGAAGAGTATGTTGGCTGGCTTATGTCACTGGTTTTAAACTGCTGGGTGAAGTTGTAACAGAGATGCTAAGGAGTTGTGGATGTGTTGTGGTAGGTAGTTGTAGCCTCTTGGAAATTGTGCCTGCTGGAAAATGCTTCTACCTATTTAAAGGAAACCTTAAACTGATTGTACAACAATGTGTTAACTAAATATAATAGTAAGATTTCTTTTTAATCCAAATTAAACTTCTATGTTTTTCCTGCTCTTCTAGATTATTTTTTTCAAAGAGAAAAGACTATTAGACTTTTAAAGCATTTGACATTTCATTTATTATATTATCTGGGCCATTAAAAATTTGCTTCTTGATTTTTCAACTTCTGTAGAACCAACTTTGGAATAGTGCTTGTGTTTGTGAGTATATCCCCTTTATCTCTGTATACCTAGGGAACTCTTAACAGCTCAAAGGAAGGTACAAAATAATCACAGAATTACTACGGTTGGAAAAGAACTCCACGATCATCAAGTCCTACCTTTGAGTAAATACTGTCATGCCCGCTGAACCGGAACAGTGGCAAGTCCACCTGGTTTTTTTTTTTGAGCACTTCCTGGGTTGGTGCCTCCACCACATCCCTGGGCAGCCTGTTCAATATTCAACCACTCTTTCGGTGAAGAAATTTTTCCTACATGAACCTCCTTGATGCAACTTGAGGCAGTTTCCCTGTGTCCTTTTCCTGGTTGCCTGGGAGCAGAGCCTGAGCCCCACCTGGCTACAGCCTCCTTTCAGGGAGTTGTAGCGAGATAAAGTCACCCCTGAACTTCCTTTTTCTCCAGCTAAACATCCCCAGCTCCCTCATCTGCACCTCATGGAACTTATGTTCCAAACCCTTCTCTGGGCTTGCTCCAGCACCTCAATGTCCTTTTTGAAATGAGGGGCCAAGAACTGCATATAGATTTTGAGGTGTCACCAGTGCCGAGTACAGGGGAAGAATGACTTTCCTGGACCTGCTGGCCACACTATTCCTGATACAGGCCAGGATGCCATTGGCCTTCTTGGCCACCTGGGCACATACTGGCTTGTGTTCAGCTGCTGTCAGTCAACACCACCGTGTCCTTTTCCGCTGGGCCGCTTTCCAGCTGCTCTTTCCCCAGCCTGTGGTGCTGCCTGGGGTTGTGACTGAAGGGCAGACCTGGCACTTCACCTTGTTGAACCTCATACCAATGGCCTCAGCGCATCGATCCAGCCTGTCCAGATCCCTCGGCAGAGCCTTCCTACGTTCCAGCAGAACAAAGCTCCCATAGTGTCATCTGCGAACTGAGAGTACCCTTGATTGTCTGTCCAGGTCATCGACAAAGATAGTAAACATGACCTGCCCCAAACCTGAGCCTTGGGGAGCTGGTGACAGGCCTCCAGCTGAATGCAACTCCATTCACCACCACTCTTGGCTTGGCCATCCAGGCAGTTTTTTTACCCAGTGAACCCATGGCCTATCTGAGCCATGCACAGACAGTTCCTCCAAGAGAATGCTGTGGGAGACAAGTGTCGAAGGCTTCCCTAAAGTGTGGGTACATCACAACCACAGCCTTTCCTTCATCCACTAAATGGGACACCTTGTCATAGAAGGAGATAAGGTTGGTCAAGCACGGCCTGCCTTGCATGAATCCAGGCTGACTGGGACTGATAGAGACACTGATTGCCCTGGTTGTCCTGCATGCACTGTGTGATTGCACCCGAGGTAATCTAAATACCAACATTTAAGGTCAATTCATAAATTTCATATGAAATTTATAGGGTCCAGGAGAAAATAATTATAATGTATTGCTGCAATATGCGTCTTGTTGCTGGTTGACTAAAGAATTGAAGAAACAAGTGGTGGATATTCTTCCATAAAAATACTGTTCATTCTTTTGCATATAGACCATTGAAAGATTAATTTGGTAAAGAAATACCAAAAAGGATTTCTTTCATGACTTGTGCCATTCTGTGAATCCAATATATGTTGCTAGTTCTAGCTGTTAGAGTTGTGTTCATAATAAGAGTTACTGATTTTGATGGCAAATTTTACTCGAAGAAGTTCAGAGAAGTGCAGCTCTTACATACCAGTGGAATGCCCAGCTCCTTTACTGTCACACTTGTCGTCTGTGCTATTTACCTGGTACCATTATTCCTGCTTCTCTGTTTTCTTGTCTTTCCGTATTTATTTACTTTACTTTAATTCTTGACTTTTCTGTATAACCTGTATGAATTTGTTGCTCGTTTGTATCCTGTTTAATTCCTTCTGTTGCACATGTGGATGACTGAATGCTCACACCAAAAGATAGCAAGAGGCCCAGATTTGACAGTCCCAATGCCAGAAAATATATTGGACTTTTGGATAGACAAGGTAATGGCTATGAAATGTCATGGGCTTTGGTTACAACAATGAATGGAACATAAGCAGGGCTGAGGTGGTGATAATTGTAGCATAGTCACGAAGGCTCAATAAATTGTCATTTGAGCTGGATTGAGCTTGGAAGTCTTGGATCTTATACTGCTGTCATACTATCCTAGCTTGAGGATAGACTGGATTTGTTGGTGACCTGAAAACATAATGCAAGATTGGCAAGTGTAGTCTAGCTTATTGCTAGGAGATATGTAATTTTTGAACTTACTGAATGTGAGGTGAGTGTCACCTCACATGAATTTTTATGTATTTCTTTAATTCCTTCTTTAGGACATGATCTTAGAAAACAGGCTGAGAATTTGGGGTCAACAGTGAAACTGTCACTGCTTTTAAATTGCTTGAACTTCCATAAGCCTTCTTATTCCATGTCTTCTAATTTCTTGGCTTCACTTAATTTTTGCATTGCAAAATCTAACTCAACATTAGTACGAGCATAAGAACCTCAGAGATAGATTTATTTTCTTTGGGTAGAAGACTTGTGTTGGAGAACTGCTAATTCAAAGGGGAAGTATTTGGGGGAGTTGCACTCTCTCTGCCTGGAATACTTTTATGCAAAGCAGGTACTTAGTAGTTGCTTTGTATAAAACAATACAGAAGTCACCAAGCTGTTTTAAATGTTGCTTTCTAAATTTTGGCAGTTAGTCTGAACTATTTCCAGTTCTTAACTTAAGTCAAGTCTTGTTTTCAGGTAACTATGTTTGGATATCCAAATTTTAGGGAGATTTGTTTACTGTCTGCAATTGAAAGTCTGAAAGGTGACTTAATTACTCCAAATCAAAAAACAAATGCCAAATTCCCTAGTGACCTTATCTATAGTGTTTCCTTTTTGCAGTGTATAAATTGGACATTCCTGTTAAATAGAAGATCATCAGTGACATGTTTTTCATGATTTGTAGACTCCTCTTGGGCTGACATAACTCTTCTGTGTTGAGTAGTTTGTTCAAGGGTTTTTGGGTTTTTTTCTTATTCTGATTGAACTTAACAAAAAAGGCCAAGTATATGTATATTCATACTCTTTCTGAACGGAGTAGGTGCTGCTTTTTTGTGTTAAAATCTTGTTCCTACTTTTCTTGTTTTAAGCTGTGTTTTTGTGGTGTCTGCAGAAACTGGGTATGTATTTCATCTGTGCTCTGGTAAACTCCTTTTAGTCTTTAATTCTCTGCTAATTTCTGTATAAAATGTATAAATTTCAGTATGTGAGATCTTGCATATTTTTGTGGCCAACATTTAATTCAGAAATTCAGATATTAAAGTGGCTTAAAGCTTCCTATGCTTTGTGTGAAATTCATTTTAATCTACTGTAGATGTGTCTATGTGGCACGTTCTATTCATGCAGAAGTTTTTAGAGCCTTGAAAACATATACCATTGTTTTTAGTTTGCCTACTTCTCTGCTGTTTTTTGGTGAGGAATACAGTGCCTACCTCTGACAGCCAGAGCTCTAGTAATTTGTTAAACAATGATCGTTTAAAAAACAAAACAACGAAATCAAGGTTCTTTTCACCAAGCAATTCTTCACTGTTAAAGCTTTTTGAAAGTGACAAAACATGGAAAATGAGCTCGAAGGAGGAGGAAGAATTCTCTGCAACAGGTAATTGTCATCAATCATTAATTCTGGTTGTATGGAGAAGAATGAGAAAAGACAGAGAAGCATTTTGTGTGTTTGTGGAACAGGGAGAAGGGTCTTGTGGGTGGGCTCTTCTTAAATGTGAGCTGCCAGCTGCTTCCATCTTTCTTCTTAATACTCCTATTCTTTTGAGTTGTAGTAGGGGATGATGAAAAACAGCTTTTTGTGTAACTTAAGAATTGAAGTTGGCTATCTTGATAATGCCTAGTTCCGGCCCCCAGCTGACATGGCATTTCACTTGCCCACTGAAGCTTCTTGCTTGTGCTAACAGTGATAATTAGTAGTGTTGAAGGTATAGGGGCAGATGCAAGAAGCACAATATACAGTGTGTTGCCAACACCCCGAGAGGTGCCCTCGCACCAAAAACGCAAATGCGGGAACGTCTAGTGCAGAGGTGGAGCAGCCAGCACTGCAACAAGGCAGTTAGCATATTTAAGGCAATTTACAAAGATGAACTTCTTACATTGCTTTTGTACGCTGCTGCAGAAAGTAGTAAATATTGGACGACTACTCTTGTACATGTACTAAACAGATAGCTCTTGCCTTTGTTGAATTAATTGCCTGGGCATGGAAACAAATCAGAATCTTTGAAAGAACCTAATGTTTTAAACTGTCCAGGAATTAATTATTGTTTGTAGTGACTCACATACCTGCTTTGGAGGACTAAATTTGAGATTAGTCTTAATGTGAAATTGTGGCTTGCTGGCATTTAAACACATTTTCTGCTTTTATAAAAGCAGAAAACTAATTGAAGGCTGATGCTGTAATTTAGCTCTCTGAGCTATTTAAAAAAGATGCATATCATGCATAAAAGTAATCTATAATCAGACCTAGAAACAGTGTTCTACTAATATATGCTGAAAAACTTTGCAGTGTGATGTCTTACAGTGTACAAGCTGTTTTGTATAAACAACTGCAGCTAAGAATTGAGATTTTGTTACTGATTTTGCTAATTGCTAATTTCCTTTTTCATTTTCTATCCACAGATCTTCATGTCTTTACTAAGAGGAAACTTGTCAAGATAATTGTCTTAACTATTGCACCTTGGAGCAGCATGTACAAGACTGATCTTAACAGAGAGCGATTAGTATTTGGAATAACTGCCAAGGGGAAAAGAAATCAAGAAACACTTTTTTTTATTTTTCCTACTGAAGATATAATGACTAAAGTCTATTAAGAGGTTGTTCTTACCTACTTAAAAGGCACAGCTGCTGAAAGGAGAAAAGAATACTTGGTAGAAAATTGCAAAACCCACTTCTGTTCTTAAAGGAACGCATTATGTGTCATGTCAACTCCTTTAGTGATGTTTTGTCTTCTCTCTAGGAAACTGGTATTTCTGCAGTATTCAGAATTGGGTCAACCTTCTGTTAGTATATTTTGGACTTTTTCTTTATCTGTAATTATTTCTGTCAGCAACAGAAATTATTTCTGTCAACAAGTCATGATTTTGCGGCTGCTTAACTGGGAATTAATTGGTAGGCTTCCAAGAGCATTCAAGAAAATTTCAAGACTGTTCTAAAAGGATAAGGCCATTCAAAGTAACTGTAGTACTTCAGCTGCTTTTTCTACTGGTGCAGCTTGAGAGAGAGTGGAGTTTCAGCAGTCTAGCGATACCCAGATACAGCTGAGGAAGGCATGTTTTACACTGGGCATAGGTGCCAAGTTAAATCTCTTGTGGAGTGTTGACTCTGTAAAAAGTGCATTTCTTCAACAAACCATGTGTCACTGCTTTCTACATGTGCTGATATAGTGTATATGAGCAGATACTCTCACTTTTTGTGAAGTATGCTAAATATATATCTGTCAGGAAACAGTAATATTATAATGAGGTTTTAAAATTGACAATTCTATGCTGCGTCAGAACCTTGTTACTCTACAGGTGCATTTGTATAAATGAACTTCTCTATCAGAGATGAAATGACATCTTTGGAGTCTTACGCTGGCTTTTGTCTTTATAAATTAGTATAATTTAAAACTATAAAGTGTAAATGCAGTGTTATTTTAATAAATAAGATGTATAATGGTAGTGAGCTTTTGCAGTAACTCAGATTTTCTGTTAGTGCACTCAATCAGAAAGAATATTTTTCAGCGTTCTTTAGAATGCTTTCTCATCCTGGTGTTAAAATTAGGTAATTCTTTGCATTAAAACTGTACAGATGAAAATGTGTACCCAGTTTCTTTCCCTTTTCTTAGAGGGTTTATTTGTTACTCAATGATGTCTCATAGCCGTGCTTTCCTCCTTGCTTTTTTTCTCAATACATGAATATGGATATCACTCTAGACCTCCTATTTTACTTACTGCCTGCCTATTCTTAAACACTTCTTGCTTCTTAAGCAAGAAGAGTATTCAGCCTGTGCTTAGTGCTCGTGTTTCAGGGTTTATCTCCTGTCTCGTAGAGCATGTACACATACTGATTGTCTTTGGGGAAGAGTAATCAACTTTCTTGTACTGCTGCTCGAAATATGATAAAAAATGCCTGCTCCTGAGACCAAATCATTCGTCTTAATCTCTGAAGATCAAGGCTTTGGTATAGAGCACCATCTTTGTGTTTGTCCAGGTCACAGCTGTGCAAACAGGAATTTTGGCATGAGTAGTTCAGATGTTTATTTGTACCACACCCCCCCAACCAACATTCTTTTAAATTTTACGAGAATTTTGGATTCTCCTGTGAAGATGAAGATTCAACACATCAATAGCAGGTAACTACTTTTTTAAATACTTTATTTAAATACTATGTGGAAAATGTTGAATAATCATGTAATTTGTGCGTTGTCATTTACTAGATTTTTCTACCTTTTTAGGTATCCAAGATCCAGTCCTGGATAGGTAAGTATTCTGAACACTTTTTTTAAGCAGTAACAGTTTCAAAGAACAGCTAAGATGAAGTTTATTCACTTTTTTCTCTCATCTCCAAATATTTTTTTTAGGCTACTCCTTAGATAACTTGCATGTGTATCTAAATGCATAGTAAGGCTCCTTAGAAACATTACACTTACTCAGTTCATGAACTGAAAAAAATTACTCCCATTTTTTCATTTTGCCCAGCTCAGTTTTCAGAAGCATTTTATGTGTCTTTAGGCAGATTGATTTTTTTGGTAGCCTGTACTAGAAATAAACTTTCTCCCAAGACGTGGACAAGGATGTAAATGCCCAGAACAGTAGTAGTTAATATTGTATATTTGTGTGCATGTGCATAAATGCACTGGTTTTAATTCAACTTTCTCCTTTAATTTGCAGCCTTCCAGTCTGGTGTTTTTCTTGCCTCTTCATGACCTCGTGTCTTGAGCAGCCTAGCTGGATCCCCTGGTTCCTGTTTCTTCTTGTTTCAAAATTCTGCTTTCTCCCGTTTTAGATTCCCTACCCTTTTATATTCATACGCATACACTAGCCTTTTGCTACCTGTTTTGGTCTTTGCTGTTTATCGTAAGACTTTGGTTGGGTTCCATCCCATATTTTCCGTGTGGCATTGCTCTCCTGGATTCCCTGCCACAGTGCAATTAGTTTGTCTGCAGAACATCCCTGATGTGCTTTTGGGGTTTTAGTGACCTGGTGGTCCTCATCTACGTTTCTGTTCTGCTTTGTCTTGCTCTAAGTAGACATTGGAGAAGACATTAAGGCTGTACTTTTTGCTGCCCTACTTAGAAAGCAAATGCATGAACATTTTTTAAAGAAGCAAGAGAGCTTGTGGATTGTGGGGGATAAGCAGACTTTAAAGTGTTCCTGAGATAAAAAAAAGCAAACAACTCCCCTGAACAACAACAATAACACATCTCCTCTTTGACACGTTTAGATTCATGAGATGTTTGTTCTGCCCCTTTCTGCTCTAATTAGGAAATGCAGTTGCATTTTAGCTTCTAGGCTAAATGTAGTTTTTCCCTTTTTCCCCCCTCTTCTTTCAAGTAATATCTCTATTTCTGTTCAATTTTGTATCGTTTTGACAAGCCTTTCTTTGCAAGTACTCAGCTGTGGAATCCCTTGTGCTCCACCCCATAAGAGAATTGCTGCTGAATAGAGTGTCTTAGACTCATCTGAAATACGTTTTGTTTTCTTGTGTAACACACTCCCTTAAAAACATTTGTTTTGAAAATGGTTATGAATCTCCTCAGTTATCTGTCTGCTCCTTTGCTAATGGATTCAGAAAAGTCATTAAGCATGTGTGTATTGTGATCTGGCTCAAAGTGAGGCATTTGGGGCAAAATACCAAGTTTTAGTGTCTTTTGGTGTTCATGTTGATTTCCTTATATGTGCAAATTTAGTGTTGATACCCTCAAGGTTTTAAGCTTTTTGTGCTATTACTGTGTTGTAGTGTAGGAAGGATTTAAAATCTTAGTTTGACTTTCTATTCAGTTACCAAGCAGGAACATATTAACATAGTACAAAATTACCATTACAAAAATATTTAAATGTAAAGCTGTTATGTGTGAGTTTCTGGTCATATAAAACTCTTCTTTTGCATCATTCGTGCTGTGTGAATCCTTTTTGGGGGGAATGGGCAGGTGGTTTAGGGAAGAAAACTTGATAGAGTTTTCTTATGCAAATTGAGTAAGATTTGTCATCGGATTTCATAAGGACATGTCTGTTTCTGTGTATGAAATAAAATGGTAAAGCAGGTTTTGTGAAGTTTTGTAATTAAATATTTTTAACTTAAAAAGTAGCATTTGCTCGATATATAAGTAGTGAGTTTGTTTTTCTGAGTTTAGAATATGGGATTGAAGTTCTTGCCATAATCATGTGAACTGATATTTTCGTAGGAATTCTCATTGGAGGACACCTCTTAAAGGTTTTATATTTCTTTGTATGTTTTGGTAACATATATCTATCCAAATAAAGCACTGTTTATGATTGTTGGGTCTGAAATATATATTTTTAAATAACAATGTAACTTGATTGCCTGAGATTTTTGCATTAATGGAATTTAAATAGTTCCTTAAAGCTTTTTTGGGAGTAATTGCAACTTTGTTCTTTTTTTCTTGTTGTGTTTCAGGGAAATGAGGCAAGCTACCCTTTGGAAATGTGCTCGCACTGTAAGTTTTTTTTAATTGCTACTTTGTATTGTTACAGAAGTGAATTTTACTTGGGGATTGATATGTACAGTTTCCATGTATGTTACGCAGTTTATATACTAACCAAAAGAGCAAAATTAAAAGGTTAAAAATTACCTTTGGAAATAATACAGCTTTTGCTGTTAAATTGTAAAATCAAAAATCAGTCCATCTTTAAAATAAAAATCATTTAAAGTTTTGAGGGTTTTCTTTGAGTCTTCCATTAGAATATGAAAAAAACCAACTTACGATAGTCTTGATGTCCGTAGGGTGAAGCGTAGTTCAGCTGGTGGGGCTTTTCCATCACTTATGGTGCCAGTTCCTCAGAGCTGTGGAGCAGCTCATGGTGCAGTCTGCTCTGTTAGGAGTGAAGTATATTGCTTAAACTGGCTTTGTGCTCTCAGAGGAAGGAGAGATTGAGACTAAATGAACTTTTTTTCTCCCATGTGTGCTTGCAGCCAAGCAGTTAGGTGAGACCCCACTTGGTGTTACTTGCTTTTGGCCACGTGAGAATAAAATTCGTTGCTTCATCTCATAGGGTTAGTCTGCCCTCTAAAAATGAAGAAGTATTTTGCTTAAAGCTGACCAAAGAAAAGGTTGTCTTGTGAAATGTCCTTGTGATGTTGTGCTAAGTGTACCTATTCTTAGCCGCTTTTTCCATTGAATGATTTTCTTCACCCCTAAAGTGTGTGTAGACATGTGTATGTGTCTTCTGAACCACTTGATAAAATTCCTTATCTTGGGTGAATTGGATCTTGTTTTTAAACAAGTCCCTGTCCTTCAAGAGAGGGACTGTTTTCTAGATTTCTGTCACAGTGCTTGTCATAACTGGCCTCTGGCTCTCGTAACTCAAACTGTAATAGAAAATAAATAATCATGGAGAAATCTTTGTCTAACTATGTTTTTTCAGAGAAATGAGGCTTTAGCTGGTAATTTGCAAGTCATCTATGCCTAATAGGAACATCTAAGTGGGCTCTAATTTGAGTCATAAGTTTGCAAACGCTTGAGAATCTTATCCACAGCAGTGCATAGCTGTGTAATGCTCTCAGTATATTTTGTTAAATGTGAATAAATGGTTGGAGTTTTGTATTCAATGAAGACTTCAGTAGTGTTTCCTTGAATCGTATATATATATCTCAATCTTACATTACTGCTCCATCGGTTAAGTTAGGGACAAACTGGTTTCTGGAGAGTTATTTTTTTTTGGCTAGTTGTGTCAATGTGAGAGTTGTAAGCAGTTTGTTGCCATCCTTAACTTCTGATTCTAGAACAAGCTATAGTCATTGCTAGCAACGGGAAGCCTAAAGGTTTAATACTGAGCTTTTTGCCCACTTTTCTTGCAGAGAAAGTGAGGATTTCTGCATCATATTCTATGGTTAGACTATATGTTGAAGCTGTTGTTGTTTAAGTGTGAAGTTTCACATGATTAGAGCTTTTTCTGCTGTGATGGCCTTTCTCACAGCAGAAGGTCTGCTGTGTCCCTGGGCAACAGGGGACATAACTGTATGTATAACTATACACGCTGGGAAAATGGGGTTTTCACTGTCCCTTTGCTTGGATGGGCCCAGTCACTGCAATTATCGTGCTGTTCTTAAAGATCCTGTGTGCCTCAATATTCTGGAAGCTGGGGGTTTAGGGCATGGATGTGCACAGCGACATCCATGGATGTCTGGAAGCAAGTCCACCAAGTAGATGTTCACATTGTTCTTCAGTTGTTAAATGTTCCTGCTGCTTCCCAGAAATTGACACTGTCAGGTCTAAAGATTTCGAGGCAAGGCCAGACAATGGCTTTGAAAATAATTGATATGTATTTTGAATGGTTATACCTTTTGGAGATTGCCAGTG
The DNA here is from genome assembly GCA_013398015.1 of Oreocharis arfaki. Lineage (NCBI taxonomy): Eukaryota > Metazoa > Chordata > Aves > Passeriformes > Paramythiidae > Oreocharis > Oreocharis arfaki. Next base: position 78,408 of record VZRR01010570.1, on the reverse strand, counting down.
AGTAATAATGTATTAATGCAATTTGCATGGAGGCATTGGGTTGTAACCTCTGCCTGGTGCTGCAGTTGCTACTTTGGTGTCTCATAAGAATATTTTTGTGTTAAAGTTGGCAGTTATGTGAAGCAAATTCAGGATACCACAGAGAGGACGCACACCATTGAATAGTCAAGCATATTCTTTTAACTTTTCGTTTTAGAACATTAATTCTTCTCAGTGGGTGAATTAGTGTTGTTGGATTCCTTAAAGTGGTTTGGTTTTGTTTCTCAGCTGTGCTGTGCCAGAAATTACTGAAGACCTAGCACTGCGTTCCATGGTGAAAATTTGATGTCAGCCAAAATCTATCAAATTATCCATAAGAAAATTTTATCTTAGCAAAAAGATGTGGAGAGTACTATTTTGTAATAGAGTAAAGAATAGTTTATAGTGTAGTATTTTTAATATAAACACTCTTTTGTAGATTGTTTGGATTTTAGGATCAGGAGACTAGTATGTCTTTTCTAACTTAGGAAATTGTAATTGACACATCTGAAGTCATGAAAAGGATTAGGCCAGCTGTGTGTAAGCATATACAAGACAAGTGGTTGAATGTGTTCTCAAGGGCGTCATCTTTTTGAAATCTGATCTCCAAGACTGAAATGGCTGACTGGGTTGCTACTCTGAAACTTTATATTCGTGAATCAGATGAGACTGTAGGTAGAGGTGAGAATTTTGCTGAAGGTCTGTTTTATTTTGAGATCTCTGCAATCCATTCTTCTTGGGGAAAATTAGTCTGGAATCATTTAAAATTAATTTCAGAACATGTTTGATTTACAAAATATTTTTCCTAATACCTTAGCAATATTCTTGTCTATAATGATCTCATGTTTGAAAAATAAGTGGAAATGGGGCCCTCTGTGACCACACTCTGGTCTGGTTTTTGTTAGTTAAACCTTAGAGCCGATGTTTTAAAAGTATCTGAAAAGCCAACCTTTTAAATACAGGTTTAAACATTTAGGTAAACATTGAGATTTCAGAAGTGCTCAGCGCCTAATTGCTGAGAGATGTAAAGCTTTTCTAAGGTCTGTACCCTTTGCAGATGTCTGTGTGTATATTGTGTGCTCTGCAGCAATGGATGTACTGTGCTTTTTAATATGTAAGCAATTATCCTGTAAAAGCATCACTGAATGTAGTGGATTTCAGAAATCTGTAGTTTTAGGGCATTCTTTACTTTTGGCTCTCACATTAATAGAAAGTTAGCTATGTACCTTTGTGTTAACTGGAAAAAATAGAATTAAATTTTTTTCTTAAATTAGTGTTTTTAACATAGAGCACACTGAAATTGTCTTTTAATAAAGCTTTTTGAGTTGCCACTGGAATAGTTTTTACAGTCTTTTCTGAGCATCAGTTACACGCATAACAATTTGAAACAGAATTGTTTTAAAGTATAATTGATCATCCACTACTGCTGTGTTGGGGAGAAGGACTGAGGAACTCAGCAGTGTGGATCAGCATGTTAGAAAGTGAACAACCAGGAGAGATGATCCCTGCACTAAAATGGGAGTGGGGCAAAACATTTTCATGTAGTTTCTTGGAAGCATTTTAACCTGATTCAACATATTTTTAGATGTATGCAAAGGAATTCAAGAGATGAAGCAGGTGTTGGCCCTAAGAATTTTAATACTTGGATGGAAGAGGAATCTTTTGGAAGTACTGATAGTTTAACAAAAAAACTCCTTACTACCAGAACTACTTAGCACCTTCCTTTAAGTTAATTACAAGGGGATCAAAACTCGAAATGGAGGATGAAATAAACGTAAATAATTCCATGTGTTTTAGAACAGTGCAGAACTTGATGTTTGTACTGGGCTGCCAACAAAGCTTTTTAAAGAAAAGCACTTAACAGTTATTATTTCCAGCCAGCTGGTAAGTTTGTGAGCTCAGGCATCAGTGCCAGGCTGATGGGATACTGTCCGATTCTGTTGAAAAGCGTAGGAAGCACAGAGCCCACTGTCAGCTGGGGAGCACAGCACAGAAAAGGCTAATTTGGATCTGAGGTAGAGGAGTGTTCAGGGTTGCTCAGTGTGTGGTGATGAGTCACAGGCAAACTCTGCCTTAAACAGTGTAAACAAAGCTTAGTCCTCCTGATTTTCCTCAGTGGTGGTATCGCCGTTTTTACACTACTGCGGACTTGGACTTCCTGGGATTTCCTAGTGTTTTTATCTGTGATGGTCTCCTGAGCTAATCTTCTAAAATTCTATCTGCTACTGCCACCATCAGTCCTTTCAGCTCAGAAGCTTTCCCTTGATCTGAACTATCTTATGCCTTGCATTTCCAGCAGAACGTAAGAGGGTTTGTGTGGGCACAAAGTCATATTTTGTTCAGACACTAAAAATTTAATTCAGTGCTCTGTGCTTCAGTGAAAGCTACGTGGATTTTTAAGCAAGTCTGTTGATAAGGACAAGGAAAATAAAGGTCTTGTAAAAAATGGGAACATCCATCTTGGATGGAAACTGTTGTATATGTATTGCCTCCATGTTTTTGGAGGCAATGTCAACAAAAAATGAACAAGATATTATTGAAATCTGCTGTTACGCATAAATGTATGGTGTTTTCCTTTAAAAAAATCCAAAGGAGAATGAAGAAACAAACATTAAACCCCAGAAGACCTACACAGTTTTTTGGTAAATTCAACTTAGGCAGAGAGAGTCACCAGAAATGAAGACTTTGAACTGAAGAAAGAATAGGCAGAAGGTGTGCAAATCTAAGCCAAATTATACTGTAATATATTCATTGCTTATTTTGTATTTATATTCTTATTTCTTCAGGCTGTTCCATGAAGACAAAGGTGCTACTGAAATACAAATTTTTTTCAGGTGCATAAGCTTTTTAAAATACAGCTTGTGGAAAGCATTTAATGGTAGGTGAGGCACTTGCAATATATTTAAGGAAAAACAATGAAATTCTCGTATAAAATTCTCATACAGCCAGTTATGAATGCAGTGATCTCCAGATGTATATCCAGTTATGTTTGTTAGGAGCAGAGGTTTTTATGCTCAGGAACTATTAAAGAAAATTTTCTTAGTCCTGCATTTACTCTGCTTTTTCATTATTTCCTCCTCCTCCAGGTACTGTTGTTCATGGTGTATCAATTGCCAGAAACAAAACACTGGGAGAGTTTGCTGTTTGGTCAGCTTTTGGCAGAGATACTGATTTTTTTCAGTACTGTTCTTTGACTTGTTTTTTTTTCTCCCCTCAAGGAAAGAACCTCTCTCAGATCTCCAGTGGTGCAGGCAAACCCTTTGCTTGAATGTTTCAAGGTTTGGAATGAGAAATTTGTAATCCCATTTCTAGTAGAAACTGCTGCTAGATATTTGTACCTGGACTGTGCATTGGAGTTGAGCTGGTATGAGCTATGAAATGGGATGTGTATATATGTGGAGAAAGAGTAATTAACATTTTTGAAATATCAGAACTCCTTAATTTCATAATTGAGGCAGCTGTTGCTTTGTAACAGTTCAGCAAAACACTAACATTCTTGAGAAATATTCTTACATGCCTCTGCAACCTCCTCCCCTTCCTGTGATCTGATTCTTATCTTTATCATCCATAATCTTGACCTCCTTGCCTACAATCTTCGAAACAAAACAAAAATAAATTTCTTCTCTTACACTTGCTAGTTTGTAAATTTCATGACCTTGTTAACAAGAAAGGCTAGTTAACTCGGCCGTGGTTCTTGTGCCCAGCAGATGATGGCAGAGCAGGATTCCTTGTTAATACTGTGTCTAGTGGATCAGTTTCTGGATACCTCCAGAAAATTTTCTTTTTATAGTTCATATTGGTAATTCCTGCTAGAGATACATTAACTCGAGATAAAATACCTTTCTGACAACAGTTTGTTTTCTTAGCACATCTTGTGTGGGAGGTCTTGTCTCCAATGGCAAAGTTGGTCTTGTCTGTCTTTAGTGCCAGCTTGTGCCGATTTAAGCTATATAGCAGTGTGTGAGTGACTCGTACATGTGGCAATTAGCTCCACTTCGTAGCAGAACATTGACAGAACTCTGGATGTCACTTTCAGTCTTTGCTTATCTATTTGTGAGAAAAAATAGCATGGGCTTGAGCTCCCAAACCAGGAAATGGAACTGAAGTAACGAAATAAGACTTTCTTTAATGTAACCTCTGGGTTGTGAGAAAATGGTGTTACCTGATGATCAGAGGTCTGCTTCAGGCAGCTCTGTGTTTACATACTAATTTGTAAAAATGTCATTGCTGTGTTTTGGTACTTAGGAGTTTTTACGTGTTACTTAGAAATGTTGAACTTGCAGTTCATTTACTCATTCATTTTTGTGGCAAGGGAGAAGAGATCCAGCTGTATTAATGCTTCTGTCATTTTTCTCCATTTTGATTTAGTGAAATTGCAGAATTAGGAAGTATTTCAGGTTGCTTGAGAGGCTTTAGAACTGACCAAAATGGGAAGATTAGTCTTTCTGTTAATATTGGAAGTGAGATTCCACTGATATGGTAAGAGACTGGTTACACCATAGATAATACTTTCAATTTGCTGTTTAGTTATTTTAAAGTGAAGTAATATGGGTATAAATTGTCTATTCATACACTTATTTTACAAGGGAAAATGTGCTTACATAGGTAGTGTGATAAGTCACCCTTAATATTTTTATGCTTTTTCAAATGCTTGTGCTGTGAGGATTCTTTGAGGATATAAACTCTTTCTATGCAAGTTGCAAGTAGAGCTTGCACTAAAAATGAAGTTTCCACATTTGCAGCTTGCCAAGGCACTGTCTTTACATTAAACTGAGGTTGACGCAGTAATTGTCCAGTGGCAGGACTGGGAGTGAGAAAGAATGGAAGCAAAAGAGTTTCTGTGTACAGAAGCAAAAGTTGGCAAATACCTTCGGTGTATTGGTGAGAAGCAGCATTTTGTGCTTATGGACTCATAAAATTGCCCATGGAGCTCTGCTTTGCCATTCTTTTTTAATACTGTCTTCTTTTAGTCACATGATGATGTTCTGCATCCAGGCTACTATATGATGCTCCATCTCCCTTGTCATCTGGAGGGGTTCTTGCGTAGCTGTTCAACATGCTCCTGCCATTGCTGTGGTGTTGTACTGTTCAGGGCACACTCCCGGTCATGTTCAAGGCTTCTGCGGAAACTGGGGGTAAAAGTAGTATTTCGCAGTAATTGAGAGGTTAATTATGTGAAATACCACACTGCTTACTAGAAACTGAGGAAAGCAAATTATGTTTAGTCTTAATTTTATAGTCCTAGAGGCAGAATCAGGTCCATCACTTTCTGGCATAGCAAAGAGAAGATTATTCTGGGACTGTAGATTGTTTTTTGCCCTATGCCTCTGCAGTTGCAAGTAGTAACTGAGACTGACTAGCTGCAGAATGTCAGAATTTACTGTTCAGGCACAATAAGTCTTGACAGAAAATCATCTTGTGCCTTTCGACTTCCGGCAGGCTCTGTCTTTCATTCTGAAATAGTAGTCCTGAGGACTCTGTATTTGTGTCTCACTGGTTTTTAGACAAGGATATCAAGTAATTAAAGTGGAAGTTCATTACTGTTGGTACGGGATCAGGTCTTTGAGTTGGCTACAGTTTCAAAACATCAAGCTCTGCAGGTTGGCTAACCTTATGTATTGAAAAGACTCAGAGCTGTGTGGTTTTATGCTGCACTTTTACAAGAGCTTATAAAGGTATTAATGTGATGTGAAATGGATCAGGTGGATGTATGTGCCTTGTAGAAGTTAAGATACAATTTCTGTTACTCTTGGAGCAAACACACTACTAAATGGAGCTAACAAATATTGAGGAAACTGCTCATGTTAAAGAGAACGTTGGTAGGGGGAGGTTTGCCAGCCTCAGGTTCTGCAAGGTATGTGTGCTGTGGTTTGCTCTGTGCTGGGCTCCTTCCAGGCTTCCTAAGAACCTCAGTTCCTCCTTCATAGCCAAAAATGGTGAACAACGTGTGAGCAAACTTGGTTCTCATAAATGAAGCTGCTGACAAGATATTTTCAGGTTATGGGGAAATTTTTTCAAGCTTTTCAGTGGTAGCAAAGTACAAGATTGCTTGTAGTTGTTTTCATGGATTAACAAATTTAGTCTATTCCTGGCATGATCAGATGTGTAAAATAGGGTATTAGGTATATGCTTTAATTGAGATTCTCTATAAATTTGAGGAGATTAGATGAAGAGGTGCTGCTGCAGAACCTAAATCTACTTTAATTTCTGGGACAAAAAAAAAGCTGTATGCAGGTTGTGGCTACAGGCATGCTTATTTCCTGTTTGAGATGAAGAGGAAAAATGATCTTAGGTCAGTCAGAGGGATGTTCTGAGTAGGTGAGAGATAACTGGTTAACAGCAGGACTGTTAACGTGCTTAACTTGACACAACTCCCAGGAGATCTCATGTTTACTGTGCTCAAGAAGCACTAGTTTTGCTAATAAGTTGAATATAATTGTCTTTCTAACATATTATGTTAGTCTAGTGTAAACATAACGCTAGCTCCTTCAAAGAACACTTGGTCTCTTCCTTAATTTCTTCATACCTGGTATTTGTAAGAGCTGTCTGAGTAAGACCTAACTAGCTAAGCATCCTCAATCCTTCAAAGTGTTGTGTCAGCATGTGGTGTTCAGTGAGTTACAAGGCTCACTGTATTATGGCAGGTGCTGGGAGGAAAAAAGGTAAGTCTTGTTTGTCTTCAGAATTTCATGTTATCTTTTATAGGTGTTTAATAGTTACAATAAAGTAGGACAAAATCTTGTAGGAAAGCAATTAAATGTGCCTTGTGTTTAACTGCAAAAGGTTTACTGAAGCCTTTCTGAGAATTAAGTGTGGGGTTGTTTCTCATTTCAGTTGATGCTGATGAGATAAAACGACTAGGAAAGAGATTTAAGAAGCTTGATTTGGACAACTCTGGTTCTCTGAGCGTGGAAGAGTTCATGTCTTTACCTGAATTGCAACAGAACCCATTAGTACAGCGAGTAATAGATATATTTGACACAGATGGCAATGGAGAAGTGGATTTCAAAGGTAAGGCACAGTGTTTTGTGACAGGTGGTGGTACTTCAGAATTCCTTGAGCTTTAGAATTCATGTTTTTCTTCATCTGAAAGAGGAGAGGTGAAGAAGATTTGTTAATCAAAATAAGGTGCTAATTCCTAGTGAAACTAAATACCACTACAGCTAGTTTCTGTCGTGCATTAGGGCACTTCTGAGTGAAGTGTTTAAAAGAGTAATAGCTTTTAAGGTCATGCTGATTGAGGACTATTCATTAAATATCTCTTAAAGTACACCAATTTAGACTCTTCATTTTGATGCTGAGGAGAGACTGAAGAAAGTGGGGTACGCTAAGTGTAACACACAAACTTATGTGTGTTTCTGCATAAGTTGTATTTATCCAAATATCCAAATGAAATCTGTCCTTTGTTGGAGTATTTAGAAAATGGAAAGGAGCCCAGGTTTTTCTGTTGGTACTTTTTTTATGGGTTTCTTTGTAGGTAGATCTTAGATTGACACTTGAAGAAAAAAATTCCAAACAACTCAAAAGACTTGATTTAGTACATTTCTCAAAATTTTAGTCTTACTTTAAATATTCATGATTAAAAGGGCCAGCAGGTTCCTTCATTACTAGTTCATCTTAAAACAGTCTCTGACCCTTAGAAGTGATAATGTTTGTCACTTCTGTTCAAGATAATACTTAGTATTTCCTGTTGCTTATGACTAGAGAAGGTTAATCAGTTTTTCTTGCATTTTTTTAAACTGGAGAAAATACTTATATTTAATTTATACTGACAGGCTGACATTTTAAATAAGATTAATATACAAGAGCTGCTAACCTTTGCAAAACCCCATAAATTTCTATAGGGATAGCTACAGTATAATCAGAATGTTGAGTTTTGATTGAATGCAGTAATTGTTGCGTGGAACTATTCAAAATTCCCTTGTAAAAACGTAGGTAGTCATGAACAATGAGGATCATGTTGTCTGTGACGTTGAGCTGTGATTAATACAGTTATCAAGAGTTGTTCCTCTTGGGAGGGAGCAGGAAGTTGGCAAAACCAATTTTCTTTTATAGAAAATACTATTTTGGTATTTCTTTAAAAGCGGCTTTCAGTTTCAGTGTAATTCTTTACATTGAGAACATACGTACATTGAGAGGAGTTGTACAATTAGAGTCCCAATTGGAGTAGCTTTAGTAAATAGCTTAGAGTTTTCTGTCAGGTTCTTGTGAAGGTCCAGCAACAAAATTACTTAAATCCTGGTGTGACCAAGTCTATTTAGTGAGTGCTGCATTGGATTTGGGGTTCCTCCCACTGAAGAACATTAAAATATCAGGCATTTAGGTGTCACAAGGTAGGCAATATTTTTAAGATTTGAGGGTAATTTAGATTCTTTTTACAACTTCTAAATTTTTCTGAATGTTGACTTCTTTGTTTATTAAAAAATACTCTTTTTTGTACGTATTTTCCTTGCATTATTTAGAATTCATAGAAGGAGTCTCCCAGTTCAGTGTCAAAGGAGATAAAGAACAGAAGTTGAGGTGTAAGTATTTTGATTTTCCTTAAGAAAAATTTTCTGATCCTCAAAAATATACTTTTGTAAGTTAAGATAAAGAAATTGGCAAATCCAGATTGTTGTAAAGAGTGGAAAATAATGAAAGTAGATCGTAAGCTTTTTGCACATTGTCATTTATTTGTGTGAAGATTTGTCAGCACTCTTTTCTGCAGGGAAGGTTGGAGGAGGTTGGTTGCTCTCTGAAGAATTTCAGTTGCTTTCTGTTTTTTAAAAAAGTAAATTAATTTAAGAACAGCTTGCTACATAGTTCTGTGAACTTGCAGGGCCTAAGAACAATACTCAGTTCTTTGCTATTACAGTAGAAAAGCATTAAATTCTTGTTTCAGAACTGCATCTCCAGACTCAGGCTTTTGGAGTAGAAAAGAGACAGGTTCAGTTACAGATGTAGCTTCCAATAACTAAGATTGAAATGTTTAAAAATAAATTCAGTCTTGATGCCAAGTTGTTTGCAGCAAAGTAACCAGACAGGATTTAGAGTCATCTGTTTCCTGGAAGATTGTAATTTGTTTGCTGCCTGGGTGCTTTACTTGTGGTGGGGAAGATTTTCTTTTTTGGTGTTTATAGAATTCTTTTACTGCTGGTGCTAAAACATTTTCTGAATTGAGTATATATTCTTTTCCAACCACAGTTGCTACCAAATGGTTGGTTTATTTATCTTTGATTTTTTTTTTACTTCTGCAGTTGCTTTTCGCATTTATGATATGGACAAAGATGGCTATATCTCAAATGGAGAGCTCTTCCAGGTGCTGAAGATGATGGTTGGGAACAATCTCAAAGACACTCAGTTACAGCAAATTGTAGACAAAACCATAATTAATGCAGATAAGGATGGTGATGGAAGAATATCCTTTGAAGAATTCTGTGCTGTAAGTAACTTCTAAAGAAAACTTGTGTCATTTACAGAGAGAGAAAAAAAGCCTCTCAAGTGCTGCTCTGGAAAAAGAGTAAACAGTTGAAAGGTGCATTTTAAGAACTTAGAGTTCTTAAATGAACTGAACAGAATGTTTAAATGTAGCATTTAATGCTTGAAGGGGATGATTTCAACCCATGTGGTATATTTATTTAATTACTTGTCAGCAAATTTTAAATTCTTTTCTCAAAGAAAGTAAATGACACATTGAATCTTGAAACTTTGAAAATTGCAACACTGAGTGTTTACACATTTGATTTTAAACAGTATATTAAGGACGATACACCTGATAGCATGGTTTTTGCATTGCTTTTTTTCCTAATCTTTGAATTTACAACTTCAGTTCAAACAGAAATTGTTCATACTCAAAAAAAATGTGAGTTCTGGAAAAAAAAAAAGGGAGGGGGAGGGAGTGGTGATGGAAATCTGCCATCCCACCAACTACTAAAGTGAAAAGGTTCTATTGTTTGCATTTTGGGGTTTTTGTTTTTTTTAAAGTTCAATTATTTTTGTGACATCAAGTAAAAAAAACTTCGTCTGCAAAGGAGTCAGAGCTGCAGCCTGCAAATGCCTGTATTAGTGCATTACTTGTTTATTTCTTGCACTGGGCTGTCATCTTCCAGCTATCCATCAAATGGGATGTTGCCTCTTCTTTTGTCCTTGGGCTTCTGCCCAGGCTTCCTGTCTTGTGCTACTGATGGATTTTCCTCTTCCTTTCTTTTAATTTCTTCAGTTTTTGTTGACCTCCTGACAAGACACTTTCCAGTTCTACAACCTTTTACCCTTTATCTTGCATTTTACCCTCTCTGAATCTTGTGCTGTGCATCTACAAAAATGCTTTTTCATTTGTTGTCTTTGGCAAATACCATTTAGCCTTTGAATTTCGTTCCTGCATTATAAAATATTCCTCTGACACGGCACCTTTCCTTTTCCTTCTGCTCTGCATCATACACCTGTGAACACTGGTAGTTCTTTTCTGGGTGTGTGTAATTCTGTAAGAAATCCTGCTGCTGTTCCTAACGCCCTTTCCTTCTCCTGGGAAGGTTCACAGTTTTACAGGGTGTTTTACAAGTCACCATTTTATTTAATATGCGCAAACATACTACAAGGTCATAATATGAGATGGAGAGGAATGCCAAAATGGTGTTATTTGCACTGGTTTACAGGCCCTTGAGCATGTAAATTGTACTAATACTGAACTACCTTGGTTTGTACATGATTAATTTTATCTCTCACAGTACTTGTAAAATGTAAATCAGTTTGGAGAGGCCAGGAAAGTACTGCCTTTATGATTGACCTCAGTGCATCTATGGAATGTGTTCTTTGTACCTTGCTAACTTTCAATTCTCATCTTTCTGAACCTTGTTTTTCTCCCAGGTTGTAGGAGGCCTAGATATCCACAAAAAGATGGTCGTAGATGTGTGACTCTGTAGGGCACCACCCAACACTTTTGCTTTCTTCTCCATCTCTGAAGATCTGCTCCAGATGTCCAGCAATGCTCTCTGTGTATTTAAATGGAAGTATTTTTCTCTGTGAAGCCACATTTTCCAACATGAGCCTCATGAAGCCAACCAAGTGTTATTGAACTTTTATTCTCTCAATAACTCAGTGTAGCACTTTAAAGTCTGAAGGACAGCAAAGATGGAAAGAGCATATCAGTGTGGCGGAGAAAGGGAAGGGGTTGGCTTTTTAATTTATTTTTCTTCATCTTTTATAACAAGGAAATATCTATCTATATATATATATGTGTGTGTGTATTTATATATAGATATATATGTAGCTTTCTATATGTAGTAGCTAGGTGGGCTTTAATTTAATATACTTGATTCAGAAACAAAAACTAGAGTACAAAGTGCCAAGCAGAATATTAACAGTTCAATATATGGATATACATCCTTACTTTTATTTCACACAGTTTTATATATATAGTAGAAGAATGTAAAATTTTAACTGGGTCTTAGGTCAACTCTTTTCCTTTTCCTGTGACTGTTCAGATGTTTCTATATATTGAATGGCTGACAAAGCATTGCTTCTTATTAAATCACCTTAATTACTTTTTTTTTTGTAACACGGGAGACTAAGTTTATTTATACCTGTTAATATATTACCAGGGACTGTGTCTCTTTGCTAAATAACTTAGTGCAGTTCTACTTAATATGAGAATATAGTTTAATGCTACTGCCAAGAACTAGTCCTCGTGTGCATATAGTGACTGCAGAATGCTTTGATGGCTGTTAGATTCCGTCACCCAGGAACTGGGAGCAGTTACAGCTGTCCTGAAGCCAAGATAACTCTGCTGTTCTCGCTTCAGTTTAGATACAGCTGCTTAAGGTGGTAGATGCATTCATGATTTTCTCTTGTGCTTAGTGTAATTAAATTAGGATCAACATAACTGTGCAGGATTCCCATCTACTTATTTTATAAATCAGTACTTAGATTATAAAATATTCTTGTCACTTAAATTCTGTTGTTTCAACCATGATAGTTTTCCCCCCGCATTTAAAAAATACTACAGGTAGCTAAATAACTGGTAATATTTTATATATGTATGTATATATGATTCATACAGGGGGGAAATCTTGTTAACCTATGCCATAGAGGAGGAAAACTTCACACTATCTAAATTTATACCTCTTGCGGTTCTCCAGTCCTTTTCCTGGAGAATTTTTTTTCTTTTCTAGATTTGTCCATATCATAATTTGTAATGGAAGGTAACTTGATATATTTGTGTGATATAAAAGTAGCGAGCCATGTTTTACAACTTTATATCATCCCTTCCCTTTTCTGCGGTGGTACTATTGGCTGGAAGAAAAACATTTGCTAGATTTTTTTAGGACAGTACATCTTTCCTGTATAGTAGTTTTTCTATTAAAAAAGAATTGTTTTATAATGAGCAGTGGAAAGTGCAGGTTGTCTGAACCTCTTCAATTGAGCACCTGTCTGCCATAGCTGTTCCTTCAACTGAGTGCTGCACATCATGGGCTCTGTCTGTGAGAGAGAAATCCAGGTGCTTAGTGTCCTTGCATGACATGAAGTTTTGCATGTAGATTGATTTGCAATGTTCCTCTTGTTTACATAATTTGCATAATTAAAAAGAGAATGTTGCCAAACTTTGGTAAATGTTAATGTTCAAAACAAAAATCTCCACTACATGTAACTTTTTTCTTCCTCTGGATCAGTACGTGGTTTATAATCCCAGCCAGTGGTTATATCTGTTCCAGTGTCAACTGCCATGTGCTCTGCTTCAAGGGGGAATTGGTCTTTTGTGAATTTTTTGTACATAAGTATTTGTTACAAACATTTTAGCAAATGCTTTCAGTTTTTCTTGCTTGTGCATATCTTGGCTGGCATTATAGAAATTAGTGCTAATGTTATTTCCTTAGGGGGACTGGAAGGGGAGGGATGAGGTCTTTTTTTTTTTTTAGTTTGTGTGGGGAAAAATGATTTATGTTGAATGTTTAGTTTTTCTTCTGCATGCTACATCATATGTTGTGGGAACTATAAGAACCTTCATACTATATGAATACAAAATAAAATATTTGAACCTTGGCTGGGGTGCTCAGTACCTTTCCTGTTCACCGTAAAGCAGCTCTGCACCTCGCTCCAAAGAAAACTTGTTCATATTTTTGTCTACTCCTTGATTAAGATTTACTGAAAAACTCTGCAGGGTGCAGTCTGCTGAATACTTCCAGGGTTCATTTCACTGTTTCAAGACATGTTGAGGTTGTTTAAAGGCACATCTGGTTCTCTCTGCTAAATATTCTAAGTGGATAACATACTTTGTTTGTGGAAATCCCTGTGGAAAGTGGTTTAAAAAACAAACCAAACCAACCCACTCTAACATTAATGTAGGTGGAGAATGAAAGGCAGTTCCTTTCTCAGGAAAAGGTCTGAGGCTTGTGCTGATGACACCAGCCCTCCTTGCACAGGTATGTCCTTCACAGCAGCTCTGTTTTGTGCTCTTTGGGGATGCAGGTGTTTGGACCTTCTGGGTGCTGCCCTCTCCTTTCTGCTGCTTTGGGTTGGTGTTGGTATGCACCAGATTTAGGATAAACATTAATTTTGTGTGCTCTTGCCTCACTCTCCCTTATCTTTCAAGCTAATTGAAATAAATGACATAAGCAGCCAACAAACAGAAAACAGTGACCAGGTACGTGCACCTGGAGCTGCTCCCAGGCTACAGAATGTCCCCTGTATAGCTCAGACTGTTAAACAGTGTGTGTTTAGGTAACTCACCAAATCTTAAATCTGTTGACAACTGAAGGCTTGAATCAATTTGGCTGTAGTGATAATCCCATACTGTAAGTGCTGCTTTGGAAACTTGGCCATTGACCTAAATGCTTACTCAATTTCCATGTGTGTTTGATAATCTCATTTCAGTTTTTGTTTTCATTCCCAAGCCTGAATGGAATTATTTTGCAAGACTCTTTGCAGAAGGTTTGCTGGCAGGTTTAGGAGGGCCCATTTTTAAATCATACTGGGACTGGTCTCTCAAATCTCTCCCCCTACTTTTGTTGCATTATGCTACTTATGTAGCATTTTAAAGAGGAGACACAGGACCTTAGAGTTGCTGGTACTCTGGTGCACTGGAAAGTACTTAACCTGGTGGCTTTTGGCTTCACTAGGCTGTCCTCACAGATCATTTTTAGGAATTGAGAATCATGATTCAGTTAAATATGTTATTTACCTCTTCATCGTCATTTTTTCATGTGGTGCATTGTTCCAGCAGCAGCAGAGACTCAGTGGACAGCCTGCCATTGAACTCTGTATTCCAGTTGAATCCTCCTTTTTTCAGGAAGATACTAAACCATGATGTGTGGTTATAAATGCTTAGCTCTGCCAGTTCCTTTAGGCTCAAAACATTATATGCCTGAGAAGCCATTATAAGTCTTTCTGAAGAAGCAGCCTCTTAAGTCTGGTGTTCACAAGATCCGTAATGAAGCAGGTTTTTGTTTGAGGCTGTTCAAATAAAATCATGTACTTTTGATATAGACACAATTTAAAATACATTTTAATGACTAGACAGAAACATTAGGTATGTTCCAATCAGACCACACGTCCAAAGGCAGTCAGACTGCACAAACAGTCCTGGTTTTCTTCTGGGCTTCCAAATCTACCAGAGAAGTGATGGCTTCTGTAGCTCTGGGCTTCTCATTTGTCCAGGAACCTGGACTTCCAGCCACAGTCCTTGGTGGTGCAGCTCAGAACCTCTCAGCTGCTCTGCTGGCCACTGCCCTAATACTGCCATAAACTTTGGATGGAGGACTTCCTGCAGAAGAAGGCACAAATCCAGTCAGCAAACGAGATAATCTGTCACAAAAATGGATGTGTTGCACTCACACCTGTGTTAAAAGCAGAGAACTAAGCCAAAGGGTGAGAAGGATGGTGAAGGTCAGTCACCATGTCTTACTGCAACTGCAGAGTTAACTTGTGCTTTCAGAGTGGGTTGCTCCCTTTGGCTTTCAAGACCCCTTAGGGAATGCTGCAGCTAAATCAAAAAGCACAACATCATCCTGCAGTGTGGTGAGGGGTTTTGGAGCCAGAAAGCAAGTCCAGATTCCGTGCTTCTCCCCTAAATTTTTCTCTTAAGAGCAACAAGCCAACTGCCAGCAAGCTAGTTGCTCGAAATGTAGGTGTGGACAGGCCAGGGAAGATGGTGAGAGCCCCAAAGCAGTTTCTCAAACTGCAAAATGTATATGTAGTGAAGATTAGATAAGAGGACTTACCTAAAATTAGATTGCAAATTGCTGTTCGTGCCATTTTAATGTTCTGAAAAGATCCCAAAATATGAATTTTTCTGTAAAAAGCAAAGTAGCAGTAGTTAACGGAAAGTAATTTAGGAGATTACACAGTTAATAGAGAGTTGGAGGTTAGAGATGAATGTGGAATTTTGTATCAGTGTACTAGTTTCTTTTCTACACTTGTAAACAAAACCCATACAAAACCTACACCCTAAGACCTGTGCTCTTCTAAATCCTTTTAAAATAAATGTTACCATTTGCAAATTTAACGGTGTAGCAGTTCCAGGAGGAAAATGTGTTGCTATGTTGGTGAATTCAACTTTGATTATTCATAAGAAAGAATTCTTATGCTGTGGGGAATGACTGAATTCTAGGTGTGCTGGTGACACTGTCATTCTCATGACAAAAGGTCAAATAACTTGTGTTCATTAAAATATTCTCTTAAATATTTTTTCTTACTACTACTCTACAACAGTTTTATGAAATTCAAGTTATCTTTGTTCCTGGCGGAGGGCACACATTAGCTGAGGGGTTGTGCTTTGCCTAGGAGGAAGTCAGTCTGTACTTACGTGTCAGCAAGAACGATGCGTGTCCTGGTTACGTTTTCTATGGTGAATTTGGTTTTTCCGCCTTTCCCTGCTATTCTCCCTATTGCTCTTGACAGATGATCTCCTTTCAAAGGTTTAACTGAAACAAGAATATCATGCCCAGGGTAACAGCAGTGGTGTGTGTCCCTGTTAGTGCTTCCCTTGGTCAAGCTGCTGGAAACAACTCATGCCAAGTATTATGAAAGCAACTTCACTGGTCAACACAGATCCATCTGGATTTCAGCTTTTTTTAACTAGCAGTGCACACTGCATCCGGTGCTGACATAGGGGTTTCGGGCACGCAAAAGTCTCCTTCAGGACTGCAGAGGAAGGCACTGCACTTCACGTTGAGGAAATGGAGTCAAAGTACACCAAGTTAACACTGGTAGAAATGAAGCAGATCAGGTTTAGATCCTGGTCTACAAGGGACTCCAAGGAGTCCCAGTACTACACAAAATTAGATGTTTCTGGCTTTCCTGATCCTTGAGGGCAAGTGACACAAGTGGAGCAGGGGGAAAGAAAAAACAAACCCATGCTTGCGGGACGCACACATGACTTCTTGAATGCTGCAGCAGCAAATACTCACCATCTGTAACTTCAAATGACTCTAGAAAAAGATCGTCTAATCTGATGAGAGCAAGGGCATCCTAAAAAAGCAGGAGATCAGTTATCAGCAAAGTTACTTTGTTCCAGTACCACACAATTGAAAGCTGCTGTTCTCTTTATACACATAACCTATCAAAAAATAGCTGAAGTTTAATCCACTTTTTTCAACAGCAGTATAAATATTTCTATCTAGAGAACCCTGCACAGGCTTGGATGCCCCTCCATTCAGCCCTGCCTCCCCAGGGCTAGTGAATCTAGTACAGAGAGCAAGGAGCAGCCCCTACACCACTGCAAAAAGCGGGTTTGTTTTCTCCGACAGGCCCAGTCCTATTTAGTATCTACTGATGATCTGGATGAGGGGATTGAGTCTACCTTTAGCAAGTTTGCAGATGACACCAAGCTGGGTCCAAGTGTTGATCTGTTGGAGGGCAGGAGCGCTCTGCAGAGGGACTGGGACAGGCTCAACAGATGGGTTGAATCCAATGATATGAGGTTTAGGAAGTCCAAGGGCCAGGTCCTACACTTTGGCTGCAACAACCCCCTGCAGCACTACTGGTTGGGGACAGAATGGCTGGACAGCAGCCAGGCAGAAAGGATCTGGGGGTGCTGGTCGACAGCCGACTGAACATGAACCAGCAGTGTGCCTATGTGGCCAAGAAAGCTAGTGGCATCCTGGCCTGTATCAGGAACAGTGTGGCCAGCAGGACTAGGGAAGTAACTCTTCTCTACTTGGCACTGGCTAGGCCACACCTTGAATACTCTGCTCAGTACTGTTTTGGGGACCCCAATTTAAGAAGGACTTTCAGATGCTTGAATGCATCCAGAGAAGGGCAACAAGGGTAATAAAGGGTCTGGAACAAAACTCCTATGAGGAGTGATTGAGGAGTGTAGGGGCTGAGCATGGAAAAAAGGAGGCTCAGAGGAGACCTTATCACTCACTACAACTGCCTGAAAGGAGGGTGTAGCCAGGTGGGGGTCAGTCTCTTCTCTCAGGCAACCAGTGACAGGATAAGGACGCAGTCTTTAGCTGCACCAGGGAAAGTTTAGTCTTGATATTAGGAAAAAGTTCTTCACAGAAAGAGTGATTGGGCACTGGAATGGTCTGGGCCAGGGAGGTGGTAGAGTCACCATCCCTCGAGGTGTTTAAAAAAGGACTGGATGTGGCACTCGGTACCATGGTTTAGTTGATAAAGTCATAGGTTGGACTTGATGATCTCAAAGGTCTTTTTCCTAGTTAATTCTGTGATTCTGTGAGTTTTGCACAGACTAGAGGTTATTGGCTTGAGCTTAAGCAAAATGAAGTCTCTACCTGTGCGGAGTACCTCAGAGACAGATTATTGCTTTATGCTTGTCTCACACGACCTATGTCCTCTGTTTCATAATTTTAATTATGTGCTGTTTGAAGGCTACTTTTTTATCTGGCATTATCTTAAGAAACTGGATGTCTACTCCAGTCACAATTTCAAGCATTAATTTATAGAAAACAAACTAAGGATTTTTCTTTATTTCTTACTGTAATTTGCAGAGGGGCCAGGGACAGGTCAGCAAACTGGAGCAATCTCACAATATGGTTGTTGGGAGACTCACCTCTACTTGAAACCCAAGTATAAAGGCTTTCACAAAATCAGCTGCTTTTGTCAGAGCACTGAGATCCTTTGTCTCTTGACAAGTCTACAAGACAAGAAGTTAAGTTTGCAAATTAAGACCAGGCAAGTTAGGAGCAAGACTTAAAAGATCAGCCTTTGCTTGGAGGGGAGAGAAGAGAGAAGCTGCTGAAAATCCACAACACCACTTACTGAGGAAAACCCTGCTGGTGGAGAAAACCCAAAACCAACACAAACTAAACTGCAACAGCAAACAGAAAAAAGAGAGGGATGATGATGGCAGGAGAGTTACTCTAATGACAGTATTCTAAAGATGCCTTAGCAGGTGAATGAAACTCATTTCAAAGTTTTAGATTCATGATGGATATGGGCAAAATGAAATCAGCTTGATTAAGAACAAAACAGACATCATTTCATATCAAAAAGTGGTTTTAAAATCCCAGGGTTTTCTCCTGCACTGTTACTGAGTGAAACTGCAGGAGTTCCTGCTCTTACCTTTCCCCTGAAGTTATTTGTAGTAAGTGTAAATAAGGGATAATTGTGTCACCTTTCCCCCAGTTCCTGCCATCAAACTTGTGATAACATTTCATGGTTAGGAAGCAAAATTCCTGCTGTTGTCTGTAGTTTCACTATTACATTGGAAGATCTCATACGTCAGCATTGCTAATACAGTAAGTCGTATATCTAAACTTTGGATATGCCCTTAAAAACTCCTAGTGTGAACATTCCTCAGGAGGAATAAGGATAAAGAATGAACATCTACACGATTTACAGGTTTATATTGGTGTCTGTGCCCTAAGGTATTCCAGTGCAATCCACTGGAAAAAATCACATGCTATTAAACTATGGGTCCTTATCATCTGCCACAAACAAAGGCATTAGAATATTCTGTGCCCTCTTAAAAGATACTGTTCACTGCCAGTTAAGTATTTGGTAGCCTTAAATAGCTGGAAAACATTGAATTACAAAATCATATCTAAGACATGGATGAAAATTCTTCCTTAATGCTACAGTACATAATTTTTTCCTACAAAAATTGAACACTGCCCTAGCTTCTGCTGGCTCCTTCTGGAACAATTTGTATTTTCGGATTTTACTTGCAGTAACTACTTGTTCTAAGCAATAATTGCTAGATTTGATCCCTGGGGAGGTGACACCACACAGTTTCCATGTTTCCAAACATTATATAGGATTTATGACTTCTCTGGTTTTTAATCTGTGGACCAAGAACATCCATGAGGAGAGGCCCTGCTTTTCAGGAGGCAGAATCATAGAATGGTAAGGGGTTGGAGTGGACCATAAGATCATCTAGTCCCAACCCCCCTGCCATGGGAAGGGACACCTCTCACTAAACCAGGCTGCTCAAGGCTTTATCCAACCTGGCTTTGAACACTGCCAGGGCTGGGGCATCCCTGGGCAACCAGTGTCTCACCACTCTCACAGTAAAAAATTCTTCCTAACATTTAAACTAAACTTCTCTTCTTTGATGTTGTACACATTGCTCCTTATCCTGCCTCTACAGTTCCTGACAAAGAGCCCCTCTCCGGCTTCCTTGGAGGCCCCTTCAGATACTGGAAGGTGCTATAACTTCTCCAGACAACCTTCTCTTCCAGTTAACGGGGAAGGCAGGAGAAGTTGCTCCCCTTACCTTGATCTCAACGTTTCTCGTTTTCAAGTTGAACCTGATTTGAAGCTGCAGATGCTCCACGATGGGCGTGAATATCTTCATCCAGTTCTCCTTAAGTGGCGTGTACCGGTTGGCCGGCACCGGGATTTTTCTTAGCTCGCCTTTTCCAACCTGCCGGGGGCGAGAGACAGGCAGGCCGTGAGGCGGGGGACGGCGGAGAACAGGGGGGGAGGGATTTCCCCGGCGCCCCGCGTACCCCGAGCGCCTCGGCGGCCACGGGCGGGAACGCCGGCCGCTTGCTGGGCCGTGGCTCCGCCGTGTCCATGGCAGCTCCCGCAGCCGGCTCCTCGCCACCCGCCCGCCGCTTCCTCCGGCTCCGCCGGGACACGACGCTGGTGAAGCCGCCATCCGCTGCCGCCCCGGTCTCCATGTCCGCCGCGGAACACACGTGGTACCGCTGCCGCCGGAAGGGGCTGGCGGGCGCTTCCTCCGCATCCGCCGGCGCCGGAGCGGGGCGGGATGTCGGCGACGGCGGGTCCGGAGCGGCCGCAGGTGGTGTCGCACGTCCAGCAGGCGCTGAGCTACACCGTGTTCGATTGCAGGTGGGTGCCCCGGAGCGCCCGCCTGCTGTGCCTGGGCAGCGCCGCCCGCGGCACCGGCCTCATCCAGCTGTACGAGCTGCACGGAGCCCGTCTAGAGCTGCTGCGGGAGGTGAGCGCGGTCCTCTCGGGAACGGCTGCCAGGGAGCTTGCCCAGAGCCCGGGGATAAAAACCAGGGGTTGAATTGCATGTTAAGTGTGCTGATTCAGTGATATCCTGTCGGTTCTTGATTAGGGGTGACCTTATCGCTCTCCACAACTCCCTGAAAGCTAGCCAGGTGGGAGTCTGTCTCTTCTCCCGGGCAACTAGTGACAAGACAAGGAGACATAGACTTAAGCTGCACCAGGGGAGGTTTAGATTCGACATTAGGAAGAATTTCCTCACAGAAAGGGTGATTAGACATTGGAATGGGCTGCCCAGGGAGGTGGTGGAAATGTTTAAGGAAAGACTGGATGTGGCACTCAGTGCCATGGTCTGGTTGACATGGTGGTGTCTGGTTATAGGTCGGACTCGACGATCTCAGAGGTCTTTTTCAACCTGAGTCTGTGATTCTGTGATTGTTTACTGCCGTGTTTCGTGGGTTGTTTTCATGGGTTGCATTATGGGTTTCTGGTTTCTGCCCTTGTTTGGCTTTTTGGGGTGTTTTTTCATTTGTTTGTTTGTTTGGGATTTTTTTGTTGGTTGGGTTTTTGTTTGTTTGTTTGGGTTTTTGATTGGGTTTTGGGGTTTTTTTTTTTGGTTGGTTGGTTATTTTCTTTTTTGGTTGGGTTTTTTTTTCTGTCAGACTGACCTTTGAGTGTTTGCTTGTTCTGAGGCGTAGCAGTTCCTCAGGTACATAAGGCCCCACTAGGCCACGAGCAAATAGTGTGTTTTTCTTTAAGACCAGTAAACGGGACCCTCTGCTTTTCTGTGCACAAGGACTAAACTCAAAGCGTAGCTTGCCTTTGATAGCATTTTGATAGTATTTTGCACCAAATATCCCACGTGTGTTTTGCTGACACCTGCCCCTGTGCACTCCCAAGAACTGCGTGGTCTGTGGGTGTTTTTGCCTTTTCCATGTGCTGACACAGACATTTCCTTTTTTTAAAAGATCGAAAAGCCCAAACCTATAAAATGTGGAACTTTTGGTGCTACATCTCTACAGCAAAGATACTTAGCTACAGGAGATTTCGATGGAAACCTTAACATATGGTAAATACAAATATTCTCTGGGAGCTTTTTTGCTTAATGTTGTCTGTGTCTGTCTGAACAGAGGTTTCCGTATGAGGCTTTTGCATGAGATGCTCTCCATGCTGCCTGTGGTTGGGACCCAGTGCAAGCTTTGCTGGCTACTGTATTTGGACCATGCCTGTTTTGTAGAAACAACACAGACTTTCTTCACAGTGTTTAATTCAGTGCTGCTTCATTCCCATCTTCTGTGTGCAGCTACAAAAACCTGTTAAAGTTCTGTAACGCTGTCCTTTGTAAAGAGGCTTTTGAATGGATGCATAAGTACAAACAAGAGGTTGTGTTCAACTTAAATTTCATGTCTAGATTAAATACGTATTTTTAATCTTGAAGTTTCAAATGTTTCCTTTAGGTCCCTGAATTATTTGTGTAATGAATTTCTAGGTAAATTAATTATCAAATAAAGTAGTAGTGTCAACAGGAGATTGTTTATTATTACTATTATATCGCCCTGTGTCAAGGAACTACCGGTTCTTGTTAGAATAGCAAGAATGACATGGAACAGTTACTAATTGAAATGTAAAATAAAATTCTGAAGAATGGGAATCAGTGGGAAAGAACCATGAAACTCGTGGCTGGATACAATATTCACCTGAAGTTAAAGAGCAGTAGTCAGTGCTAGGTGGGGATCACTGTATCAAGTTATTTTATAGACTTATTGAAAGTAAAGCTAATTGTAGTATTTTGATCTGTAGTGTGATTCATTTTTGAGCCCAGCATAAAAACTGGGTCTGAGTAATTGCTATGGTGAATCCCACAACTGCCTTTACAAACAGGGAGGTCCAGAAAAGAACGAAACCTTTTGGAGCAGTCCAAAGCAGTAGCCAAAGAAAGAATCCGACAAAGACTCATGGTTCTTAGTGGTGATATCCATATTTGTTCTCACCATTAGTCTGAGCTTTTATGATTTGTGCTCAAGTTTCCTTTCATTTTTATACAAATCCTGAATGTCAAGGAAAAATGCCATGTTTTCTGTTCTTTTTCTTTCTTGCCTAGGAATTTAGAAGCTCCTGAAATACCAGTGTATTCTGTGAAAGGTCATAAGGAAATCATAAACAGTATAGATGGTGTAGGTGGCTTAGGAATTGGGGAAGGTGCACCAGAAATTGTGACTGGCAGTCGAGATGGTGAGTTAGTGAACTCTGCAAGTCTTTCCAGTTCCTCTGAGCCTGTGAGCTCTTGATGGCAGGGCACAGTCTGCCATCTGAACTAGTTACAAGCTGTTGAAACTAGTTCTTTGTACACTGTCTTTTGAACCTTGCTTGGAATCGATTTTCTCCAATTCTTCTAGAAGCCACAGATAAGCAAAAGATACTGTTATCACTGGGCATGAGACAGAAGGAATACAAAGCAGAATAAATGCAAAATATCAGCTAGAGAAAATACATCCTTGACAAATGCTTTCACTCTATTACTGTTTGCTTTTGTGGTTCTTACATCCACAAAACACAGTGAGGTTTTCTAGAATTGAAAGAGTTGCTCTTGTCTTTTGAATGGTTAGGATGAAAAGCAAAGGGTTTTCCTGGGAAGATGAACACAATATGACAGTGTATTCCTAACACAAAATCTATTGTCTTTGTTTCCCAGGAACTGTGAAGGTGTGGGACCCGAGGCAGAATGACACTCCTGTGGCTAATATGGAACCTGTACAGGGGGAGAGCAAAAGAGACTGCTGGACTGTGGCATTTGGTAATTGATCGGATTATGACCATTCCTCCCTCTAATATGACTGTGCTTTGATGATTATCAATGGATTCCAGGATGTTATGGAATACTTTATTTTGTATGGATGCTTAAGTAGCAGGTTTTGCTTTTCTACACTGTTAAATTTATGTGTGTTTCTTTTTTTCTTCAAAATAAGCCAGTTAGGTTTTGGTTTCAATCTCTAATCACTTTTGGTCACCATTTGTAGTTGGACTTGATCATCTTGAAGGTCTTTTCCAACCTAAATGATTTGATGATTCTGTGGTTTCACAGATAAGCTGTGCAAGCTTTAATTTTGTCCCTAGGAATGTAAAAACAGTATATCCAGATGTGTGGTCCTGAAGGAGTGTAAATGTTGCCATGTACAGGGAACCCATCAGTGTTGTAGTGTAGTTCCAACTACCAAGCATTAAGGTTTTAATTTAAGAGAGGACCCTTGAAGCTTAAGAGCTAATTAAAGAAAACAGCAATGCTTGATGTGAGCTCTGCATTTTTCTTCGGAGAGAACAAGCCGCTTGTGTCCTACACAAGATTTTTCTAGACCCTTCAGGTGTGAAAACCATCTAGTTCACCAAATCTTAGTATCCCAACAGTAACTTTTTGTTGTTGTTGTATAAATGTAAGTTGAAACTGCAGGCCTGGGACTTCTGAAACTTACAGGATAAAGAAGTTTTGTGTTTTCTGATTAATTCTCTCTCTGTGTCCAGGCAATGCTTACAATCAAGAGGAGCGTGTCGTATGTGCTGGATATGACAATGGGGACATTAAATTGTTTGACTTAAAAACCATGTCACTACGATGGGAGACCAACATTAAGAATGGGGTAACAAAACCATAAAAGTATTTTTCATCCTAGCTCCTTTGTAGGATGGAAAAATTAAAAGGACTCTGTCTGTGTGAAATTTATCCAGAAGACATTTCTGCTGAGGTTGTACCAAGGAATAATTTTCTTTCAGTTCAGCAAGTCGTACCCCTCACACTCTTGATCAGGACAGGATGGGGTATTTTTCAGTGGATTCATGTTTGCAGAGGAACTTGTTTATTTCCAAATTGGTGATGATGTAATTGAGGAAATAACCAGTGATTAATACATATTTACAAATCACAAGACACCCATTTTTTTAACAGTGGCTAAATTACAAGACTGAATTTATCTTTTTTTATTTCCAGGTTTGCAGTGTGGAGTTTGACAGAAAAGATATAAATATGAATAAGCTGGTGGCCACATCACTTGAGGGAAAATTCCATGTTTTTGATATGAGAACTCAGCATCCAACCAAAGGTTTTGCTTCTGTTTCAGAGAAGGTATGGGAAGACTGAGAATTTCTTAACAAGAGACAAACTTTCTAAATTCATGCTGTCAAATTACTACAGGTGTAGTACAAATAGGTAAAAAATGCCCAGGTAACTTTATAAAACTTTTTTCTGGTTTTGTTTTGTTTTTTGTTTAGTGAACAAAATCTGGTGATAATTCAAGAAAAGGCACTTTTGTGGTGAA
The DNA here is from genome assembly GCA_013398015.1 of Oreocharis arfaki. Taxonomy (NCBI): domain Eukaryota; kingdom Metazoa; phylum Chordata; class Aves; order Passeriformes; family Paramythiidae; genus Oreocharis; species Oreocharis arfaki. The sequence continues at coordinate 53,731 of VZRR01010570.1, read as the reverse complement.
GTTCTTTAGGACTGTCATTTTTTAGAAAAGGCTGAATTTCAACTTAATATCTCTTAGTATTTTCCATACTATCATTCAAAGAAGATAAGGTGTTGGAGGTACTTTATTCTGAATCAAAGAATTTTTTTAATGAATCAAATAATAAATTTTATTTATTTATTTATGAATAATTTTTTAATAAAATGTGAAAATAGAATTTTTTGATCATTCAATGCATTTAAGCTTTTCCGTGTGGACATTTGCAGACAGATGTGCATTAAGTCAGAGGACATGTGTTGGGGTTTTTCCCTAAGTGATTTCTGCTGCTATATGATCTTGCTGTGCCCTGGCTGAGGTTTGAGTTGTTGATTGTTTGTTGTGTTTGCACTGTGTTTGTAGTATATTCCCTTCCAGTAATGATTTTAAGAGATACCATACAGTGAAATTAACCATCCACCATGAGAAGGCTGGGCTCTTTTCATACAAGTGATCTCTGTTTTAAGATTCTGTGTCCTTTCCTATCAAGTTCATCCCCAAATGACTTTTGTATAATGCTGATTTCTTTTTATTAGGCACAAAAATCTACCATTTGGCAGGTTCGGCACCTGCCACAGAACAGAGATATATTTATGACAAGTGGAGGATCTGGGAGCCTTCATCTCTGGAAATAGTAAGTGATCACTTCTGCAGCCCGGAGTTAGAAATCAACCATTTAATGTTTTAAGAAAAAATCTTTCTGAAAATGATGAGTGGGGTCCTGCTTCCAAGCTCAGAATATCTGGTTAAAATTATTGCTTACAAATGCAGTAGAAAGGGTGATTTCAGTGCCAGTACTTGATCTGGAATCTTGAATTAATCCCTAAGAGAATGTGTCAGCATAGGTGAATCTTGTCCTTGTTGCCTTAACGTAATGAAGATGTAATTATATCCTTGATTAAAAAGGTGGTAAATGGAAAAAAATGGGTTTCTTAAAATTCTCATATAGTAACATTTACATCTGAGAAGAATATTGAAAGCCTTGACTTTTAATGATTCCTATGTTTACATCTTCTTACATTACATGGAAAAACACTTTAATTGTCCTAAATGCAATAAAGTTGGTACATTAAGTTTCAGAAGCATAGTTGTGATGAAATTTTTCTGCCTGTGGCAAAAGCCAGCCAGTTAAAAAATGAAGGGCTATAGGAGAGAGGGGTCAGGATTTAGAACTTCCTACCTCCTTTTTTCTTTCAAGAAATGCCTACTAAAGGATGCAGTGCAGATATAGCTGGATATGATTATTCTTTGCTTTTAAGACATTTGCCTTATCTCTAGAGCAGGAAATAAAGATGATGATGATGTGTTTGTATCAATAAATTTCTAAGTACTTGTTTTTGTTTTACTTTTCTCATTGGCAGTGAGTACCCAGCCCACCGCTCAAAGAAGGATTCGGAGGGATCTGAGATGGGGGTAGCAGGGTCTGTTAGTCTCTTGCAGAATGTGACTCTGTCAACGCAGCCCATCTCTAGCCTGGACTGGAGCCCTGACAAAAAGGGACTGTGTGTCTGTGGGGCCTTTGACCAAACTGTGAGGGTGCTGATAGTTACAAAGCTTAATAAAATGTGACAAGAAAACTAGAATTTCTGATGAGAAAGCAGTATAGTTTGCAGTCTGTAAATATGGGAGGGGGAGCCCTTCTCTTTCTAATTTAATTTCTCCCTTAATAAAACTGGATTAAAGAAATAGAAGCCAGATCTTTCTATTGAAAGTTCAGATACGTGCAGTTAGAGTTGTTTGGCTGATTGGACTGTGATGACTTGAAGTTGCCTGGTCACAGAATTTAACCTTCTAGAAATGTGAATTTACACTTAAAATAAAATGTGCCTTTGTGGTAGCGCAGCTCTATAATTTCAAAGTTCACTTGGGTTTGTGTTCAGGTTATTCATAGTGTAAATCTCTTCACACTTGTTAAATGGTTTGGCTTTATTATATATAGTATTGTCCAGGTGCATTCATCCAATGGGAACTACTACAGCAAGTCATTGTGTTATTGGATGTATTAATTAGAATGGTTGTTAAAGTGTCTTAGGCTTCTTTCATACAGTAGAGAAATGATAACAAAGGCTGAAATATTCAAGTTTACTGGAGTAAGGTTTTTATTGAAGATCATACTGAAATTACACTATCAGGCAAAATGCACTGTTTTATTATTTTAGTTGGGTTTCCTGTCAAGTTTATATGTTCAGTTGTTTTTATATCTGTTTTTAACTTGATATTCTACAAATAAAATTATATGTAGTGTTTTCTTAATATGAACAAAGTACATTATTCAAATATCCACAGATTTAGAGAAGTAATGTATAGAAAAGCCTCACAGGCTATTAAACCCTAAACTTTGTGGAATGGAGAAATCCTTCATGCCTGTGTAGCAGAGGGTGGGCAGGAGGAACATTACAGTAGACCATAAACGCAGTGAGTCTGTGGAAGTCCTTGGTTGTAGTAGGTCACTGATACTCTGCTCTAGCTTGTCTACAAACTTAGGTTCTTGTATCTCAGATTTAGCAAGGGCTAGCAGGGATGAAAACACAGGCAATGTAGGCTAAATATTTTGTGGATGACAAAGATTTATGAGATTCAGGTGTCTTCCCTAAGACTTGATGGTTTGCTTTCAAGTGTAATATTTAGTATATGATTTATTTGACCCAAGTAATCCCATCTGCTTTTGTGCATGGTGTAATGTTGAGAGCATATTTTGAAATTATTTTAAATGCTGTCCCTCTTAGGATGCATTCCAGCAGGAGGGAATAGGGGGAACCATTACTCTGCACTCTTGGCTGCAGCTTGCTTTGGGGGTGTGGAGTTCAAAGAATTCAAGTGCTTTGAATCTAAAATGCACTGTTCAAAGATGACTTCCATTAGCTTTGTGCTGTAAATAAAATATGCTTGCTGAAAGGTGTGAAAAGCAGTGGAACTTGGTGGAAATACGGTTTCTCTCTTTAACGATAACTCTGAGTCAAGCACAGAGTAAGGGAAAAAAAAGCTATCAGTGTAGGTAGCTGCAAGGGAAAACAAAAATCTCCTGAGCACAGGACTGGGCTCTTGGTGCTATTTTTATATACTTGTCCTGCAGCAAAAATGTCCCTTCTTTATTCAAAAACTCCAGGGAGTTCTAGTGGGATACAACTTAGAGCAAGAACTATTAAACAACAATTCTTAAATTCTCCATGGGCCTCAAAAATATGAAATGTGTGTTACCCCTGCACACTTAATTTTGGGATTCATTTTACTTCTTGTTTTGAAAATGAAGGAATGTGTTCCTCTCGTCAGTAGCTGGTTTCATGAAAACGTGACAGTTTGCATGTCAGGAGCTTGCAAAAAACTGAGAGCTGGAGGAAAGCACAGATAGAAGGTGGTGTGTCCTTGTTCATTAAAGGTAAGTGGCTGTACCTGTGTACCTACAAAATGAAAGACAGTTGCTGGCTGGAGAGAAGAGCTTTTGCTTGTGCCTGTACTGCATTATCTCCTCAGCAGATTGGATTTCTGCTGCTTTGAGGCTAAATCAGAAACTTAAGCAGACCAAAAGCTGCCTGTGGCAGCCCAGCCTGCTCTATTTATAGTCCTTCCCCCTCTTGCTGAAGACTGGCACCTTGCCTCTGCAGCCTGCAGAACTGAAGTGTGTTCTAAATAAAATCATAATGCATCTGAGATGTAATGCACAGACCAAATGCTCTCTGATGCAGCACTGAGGAGTGCTCTGGTAAACCCCTGTCTCGCCCAGGGCCAGGAAATGGAACGTGCTACCAAATTTGGAATGACTACATTTAACAACTGTATCTGCCTGGCAGCTATTGCTTGTTTCCTGTGCAAACCATCCCTGTGTGCTCATGGAAGAAAAAAATCTGTTTACAGGCATGACTGTAGCCAGAATACAGGGACATGTTACACGTTTTTTGGGGTTGTGCTATTTTTTTTTGACCAGGTGCTGCCAAAATCCCCAACTGTCAGGTCTGAATTTTCTGTTTCACACCAGTATAGTTAATTTGAATTTCACCATTTGTACAGGTCCTTGGAGATTACAGCCCTCCAAGGTTTCTGTGCATGTGTGCATGTAGTCAGTATTTGCGTACAATATATAGTTTTCATCACACACAAAAAAGGTAATTTACAGTTTAGGCATGACTTGGATTGAATTTTAAGCAATACAAGGCAAGTTGTAACTCTGTATGGGAAGCTACAAGGCCGTGCTCTCACCTGTTCACAACCACTGATTCTGGTAGGGACATAATAGCATTGGTACATGGAAGATGGGGAATTGCACAGAAGAAGAAAGACATCTGTTCTCCAGTGATTCCTTCAGAGACGGCAGACACAGCTTGTCAATACAGTTCAGCTCATCCTCCCCAAATTATTTCTATCAAATAGATTTGATAGCCAAGAGGGATTGTTTGGTTAAGCTGACTGATTTGTAAGTAAGAGGCTTGTGGCCTGCATATTCATCTCAGTAATGAAGTTGTCTAAAGCTGGTATTGAAAAAGTGCCAGGAAAATACATTGATTTACTGCTTTTTTCCCTCCACATTATTAATCCCACATTTTCTTGCTCACGATGCTGTTACTGTCGAGTTTTCAGTAGCATGCACTCTAAACAGAACTGGACACTCCTCAAAAAATGTTCAGACCAAAATCTGTATGTCCAGCATGCATTTAAAGCCTTTATACATGCAGAATACTTTGCAGTAGCAAACCCAAGTCACAGCACTTGGCAAGCGCAGCTGTTGACTCAGGCAGGAGCCAAGAGCTGTATCCCTTGGAGTGCAACACGAAGCATGGCTGTGGGGCTGCCTCTGGCAGTGCAGGTTCAGCCCACAGGAATGACCAGATGGGATTTCTGTGGCTCTGGGCCAGAGCTATTTGGCGACTTGGTGATGTGACCAGTTCTAGCCTTGGCTGCGAAACGTTTCCATTACTTGCTGGCCTTTTTGGGAGGATGTGCTTCCCACAGCACAGCCTGCCTTGGGAGTTGCACAACGTTGTCCCACAGTGGACACTGGAAGTGGATTAGTGTTGCCTGATGGCTGTAAGAGTATCCAGGGTCTGAAGGGCAGTAAATAGCTGCCCCCCACTCTGGTCTGTCTCTTCCTTATTGCCACCAATAAGGCAATTGTCACAGAAGTTTTGCAGGATCCTGCAGGAAAGGGGATCACAGCAGGGCATCTCTTCCCAATAGTACTCTTCAGTGTTACATTCTTAAGTAGTTGATCTGGGCCAACTGGCCCATTACTTTGCTGGTGTGATTCAGGACTGTAGCATGAGCAGGAGCTGCTTCTAATAGGCAATATGTGTGTGGCAGCCCTGCTTTGGAGACTAGCTCAATTTAACAGTATGGTCACACATTTTTTCAATCAGTCTCTGAGCCAAAGAATGAGCCCATTGCTGTCTAGCTTAGTACAACTACAGCCTCTGAGACAGATTTATCTTCTTCAAGAAGTACTTTTCTCTCTTTCCAAGAGATCTCCCCCTCTCCTGCCTGTACTCCCCTGCCTCCGCAATCTTAGTTAAATCTTCTGTCACCATCTCCATGACTGGGGATACACAGAGGGAGCTGAGGTGCAGAACCATGGGAAGACACATGTAAGTTCCCTCTTCCATTATGCCTAGCAGTAAAAACAGCCTGTGCAGAATGTATGGATTGGGGTTCCCTTCCCAGACCAATGGCTCTTTCCACTTGTGCCAATGTGCAAGAGGGCACCCAAGGCTGACTGTCTCTACTTAACACCCTGACCTCCTTCTGGTGCAGCCACGTGTGTTAAGGAGTGTTTTGATTGTCTAGAGCTTAATGATGGTGACAAAAGGGTTGAATCTTTATGGATAAAAATCAGAGGGGCAGGCCAACAGGTCAGATATCCTGGTGGGAATCTGTTAGAGATCATCCATCCAGGGTGAAAAGGCAGATGAAAGACTCTATAAGGACCTGGGAATTTCACAATTGCTAGTCCTTGTTCTCATGGGGGACTTCAACTTACCAGATGTCTGCTGGAAATACAGCAGAGAGGAAACAGATGAGAAGGTTCCTGAAGTGCGCAGCTAAACAGAGTGTTGGCTGGAACTTGGGGAAAATAAGAGAGTTTATGACCTCTGGAAGAAGGCGCAGGCAACTGAGAAGGACAAGAATGTCATGAAGTTATGGAGGAAGAAAATTAGAAGGGCCAAAGCCCAGCTAGAACTTAACCTGGCTACTAACAGACAATAAAAAAATCCTTCTTAAATACATAAGCAAGAAATGGAGGGCTAAGGAGAATCTCCAGCCTTTATTGGATGCCAGAGGAAACACAGTGACAAAGGATGAAGGTAAAGGCTGAGGTGCTTATTGCCTTCTTTGCCTCAGTCTTTAGTAAAAGACCACAAGTCTTACGAGGAGCAGCTGAGGGAGCTGGGGTTGTTTAGCCTGGAGAAAAGAAGGCCCAAGGGAGACTTTAATTGCTCTGAAAGGAGGTTGAAGTCAGAGGAGGGTTGGCGTCTTCTAGATAACAAGCAACAGGACAAGAGGAAACGGACTCAGCTTGTGCCAGGGAAGGTTCAGATTGGATATATGGAAAAATTTCTCCACTGTGGTGAAGACATGGTGGTCAAGCTTTGGAACAGGCTGCCCAGGGAAGTGGTGAAGTCACCATCCCTGGCAGTATCTAAAAGGACGTGTAGATGTGGCACTTAGAGACATGGTTTAGTGGTGGGCTTGGCAGTGCTGGGTTAACTTGATGATCTCTCTTAAGGATTCCTTTCCAAACAATGGTGTGATTATATGGTTCTTAAGCATGGCAGTGAAAATTAATATTTTTTTTCACTATGAAAAGTCCATCAGCAGCATAAATAAAACAAGCACAGGCAAGCTCTCCTAGGTTGCTTCGGATTTTAAGATTATGAAACATTGAAAACGTTCTCTGAAGCCGGAGGAAGTCTGGGTTGCAGAAGAGCAGTAAAGCCCACAGAACTGCACAGCAGTTGAGACCCAATGGGATCTTTTCGTGTGACAGTGGATCAGAAATAGTAGCTCAGCCTGTTTACCAGGTGGCATTGTATCAGTTGCCCACCATTAGAGTGACTGTTACAGCTTTGCAGCTGAAATTACTCTTTCCTTCAGGTAAATTCCTAGTTAAGTCCCTAAGTCCCAGCTACTTAGAGTCTACTTACAGTAAAACCCACCACTGGCAAAATTCAGGTAGATGCAGCTAATGAAATCAGTTCAGTTGCCTCCCATGCTAAACCTTTCATTTTTAGGTCATCAGTCCTCCTGCAGAGAGGACAGAAACCCTCCTTGTTTCTTTCTGGCACAGCTCGACCAGGCAGGGCTTTGTGGCCTGTTCAGCAGATGTGAGGAACAGACACTCCTGCCTTGCAGAAGTGTGTGATGGCACAGGCCTGTGGCATCTTCATATCTGGCAGTGTTTTCCCTTCCTGACATTTTTATTCCCTTCCTCCCACATCCTGCTGTTGCAGAGTAAATAAGAAACATAACAGCAGCCAAAGACTTCTATCCTGCTTCTTCAGGGGGCCTGTGCAGATAAATAAATATTAAAAAAACACTTTAAAATGACAACTACAATTTGGGCCCTAAGTTTAACTTACTCCTAAAGTTGTCCTAGGCTTTTTGGTAAAACAGAGTAGAAAATATATGATTCTACTGAATTTAGGCACAGAAGCTAACAAGTGAGAGAGGTGGAATGCAAATGCATTTAAAAATAAACCTCAATTTCTAATACAATTTACTTCCACAATCTTAGTAAAAGAGAGAGACCTGTAAAAAAATTACAGCTTTACATACTAATTGGAAGAAATGCAATCTTAGAATAGTATCAGAAAAAATGCTCTACACATGATAGATTGCTTTCAATATATTTCTACAGTTTCCACATATAAATGCATTTAACGTAATAGATATATATACATTCAGTAAATAAGGCTTTGTATGTAAAGTAACCCAGTACTTCACCACATCCTGTCATTTAATCTAGCTGGTATGACTACCAGCTCTTTTGATCTCTACCAACTATCCCTATCTCAGTGTAGATCTCATCCTCCCTATCTGTTATGTTAAAAAAGCTTTAATTAGAAGGTTTAAGCTAGTCTTATTGAATTATATTATTTTTCCTCCCTAAAACAAAGATACATCAATCTCAGTTTCCCTCTTTCCATGTACTTTTGCATCTGTATTTTGATTAGAAATCTTATATTTTCAAAAGGGAAAAGAGTCTGTGTTTAGTAGGTTTAAAGCCATTCTAATTTAATCTGAGTGCAGAAAAAAAGGCATTTCCATAGCATTCTAACTGAAAGGTGAGTCTAAGTTCACTTGGGCTTAGGCTGCCACATACACTGCCCCTAAGTTCAGCCAACTGTAACAGAACATGGAAAATTCTGGAGGTTACATTTCTTTTCCACTGTGCTAATGTCACTACTATAGGATTTTTAGTTGCTGAAAATGTGGGTTAGCCTCAAGACTCTCTTCCCCTTCTTACCCCATCTAGCAAGTAAGAAAAACAAGCCTGGCAGCCAGATAGATACCTTCGTCTCTCTTTCTGGACTCACCATCTGCATTGTAATAAATCACTGTAAAATCTCTGTCCCTGCCCCCCCTCCCTGCATACATCTGGTCTCAGCAGAATTCAGGCAGAGGCATAAATTCCCATAAACAGGGCATTGAGCCGGACAGCTGCCTGTCACTGCCCTTTTAGGAATGTTTGATTTACCAGAGGAAACATCGGGTACACGCCCTTCTTCCACCAAGGAGCAAGGGCATATTGGGTGATACCAGCAAGCAGATGGATGTTTGTGCTTTAGCAGTTTATTCCTGCTACACCCTCTTCTGGTAACTTGCTGGTCTGCCCACACATGGGGTTGCAGATTAATTAGATTACACTGCAAGGAAATTAGATTGCAAATTCATTAGATCACACTGCCAAGAAATGGGCCTCACAAAAACAAAATGCCTATTCCAAAAGGCCCAAGGTGCCCTTCAGAAACACATGTACTACACACACGAACATCTCCCCAGCTGGTCTGCTTGCCAGATTTTTGGTCTGATTTTAGAGTCTGTATTTTTATCCTGCCAATGATTTATTAACCCTTTTGTTACAAGTAGCTTCTAGTAATCTTTGTTATATTCACACCAGATTCACAGCAGAAAAATCTATGCTATATTTTTTCATTTACCTTGTCTTCTGCATGACATCTCCCAAAGCTTTTTCAGTGGCGTTGTTTCAGGGAGATGGAGTTGCCACAGCTGGTCTGTACGTCAGGCTGCGGTGCTTCGCAGGCTGTGTAATGATTCCAGTGAGGCTAAGACTACAAGATCTGGCCTCCACGTTTGCCTCATGAAGAACATCGACTTCACGGGAATCATTAAGTAGTACGTACAGTGGATGAGATGCAGCATAATAATGCAGTAATTACATTAAAGATGCCTGTCATTTTGACTACTTTGGCAAAAATACTCAGGATTGTTTTCTCTTGTTTCAGGAATGATAGAGAAAAATCAATAATCATTCATAGGCCTCTCAAATGAAATGGTTTCCATTAAGTTCCAGATGCCACTATAGCTTTTTGTGGATAGACTTTTCTATAGATATCTATATATAAACAATATATTTTCAGAGTAGCACCAGCATAAACAATTTGAATTATATGATCTGTATCTTAATCAGATTTTGGCTGGGATAAATGTGAATTCTTAACTCCTCACTCACTGCTCTTGAAAACCAAACAGGCAGTGCAGCCATTTGAAGTAGAAAATGAATTATTTTATACCTAATAATTTCCTGAGTGAATTGGCTCAAGAAATTCCAAGGTTTGTGGTACTCAGTGTAAGAACTCCAGTTAACTGAACAAAAGTCTAAATCTGTAGTAGTCCAGAGCCAGTAGGAGCAAATCTATAACAAATGTAAACCAGTAGAAGGAGACAGAGCCACACTGTATGACCAGGGAATACGGAGCACAATCTGTACTGCATTAATGCCCTACATGGTTACAATCTTCTACAAACAGTTGGCTGAATCCGAACATTGATCAGCCCGTGTTGCATTTTCCTTTGATCTTGTAATTGAAACAAAATATTGGGTTTAGGAAATAAGACTGGCAACAATTTCTACCTAACATTTGGTAAATCAATTAGTCTATCAATCAAATCCCCTCTCTATATCTCCCAGTCTGTGACATGTGAATATTGAGGCAAAAATGAACTAAACATATGTTAAGTGTTCTGACCTCCTTGTAGACATTTGGCATACTAGAACCGCAATGTATTCTATTTAGGAGTGCAGGTCTTGCTAACTCTCTGCCACCCTTCAGACTGTTCCATTTCTTAATATTTTGAAAACTCTCCTAAATTCCCTTTTATTTACAGTGCATAATTGTGTAGTTGTACTAGTAAAAATGAACATGAGACAATAATTAATACTGTGTTTTTTGAAAATAAGAAATGGCTAAGAAAATGCAGTGAAAAATTGTATTATTACACTAAAATATTAGCACACAGTAGGGATACCATTCCCTACCCCAGTGATTCTACCACCTGTATGTGTCCCACATATAGCTGACAGGCTCTTAAATAATCCCTGTTTGCTGCTCTTATAAAATCCAAATTTTTATTCTTTTGCAGCCATTTTTGGTTGAAACTGAAAAGTTAAACCTCCAAATCTCCTGTAGGAAAAGGAGACAATATGTAAACAAGTAACAATGACATATGAAGATCTTTAGATATGCTTCCAACTGGGACTAGGGAGAAAAACTCCCATTTGCAATACATACTGATTTAATTAGAATTGACATAGTATAGCACATAGATGTAAACCAACTTATTAAAATGAAGCTCACTTTTGTGGTATTTTAAATAGCATTGAAGCTGCAGGGAGGTGCACTAAAGCTAGGTAAGATCTCAAACTTCTACTCCTGTTTCCCCTAGAAATATAACTCCATTTTCCCCAGCCTTGAATTTGTCCTTCTCCAGACAGGACCTGTTTTTCTCTTCCTCTAGAAACTCTGTTGCTGAGCAAGCCAACTCAGCACATTCCCCTCAGGCAACCAGCCACAACTTAGCACAACATACAGTCTCCTGGTAACCCATGGCAGAGAGCAGGCCCTCTTCAACTATGATGGACTCCAGTGATCTTATCTTGATCTGCCTTGGAGGGGATAGGTGGCAGAACCTGAGATACAATAAGCTTCAGATGAGATTGTGAAAAGGAGGCAAAAAAAGGTCTTTGGCAAGTAATGCCAATACTTTTGATGTGTTGGTACAATCTTCTGGTCAGCGAGCTCTTCAGTGGAGAAATATTAATCCACTGCATTTTGAACCCAGATTTATTTGCTGAAATCTTACAGAATTCTGGAGTAACTTGGGTTGGAAGAGACCTTAAAGATCCTCTAGTTCTAACCCCCTATCATGGGCAGAGACACATTCCACTAGACCAGGTTGTTCAGAGCCCCATTCAGCCTGGCCTTGAACACTTCCAGGGATGGGGCATTCACCTCTCTGCACAACTTGCTCCAGTGCCTCACCACCCCCACAGTCAAGAATTTTTTCCTAATACCGAATCTAAAACCACTCTCAGTATGGATCCATTCCCCCTTGTCCTGTCATCACATGCCCTTGTAAAAAGTCCCTCTCTGTCTTTCTGGTGGGTTCCCTTCAGGTCCTGGAGACCGCAAATCAATCATCCCTAAGCCACTTCTTTTCCAGGCTGAACAATTCCAATTCCCTCGTAGGAGAGGTGCGCTGTCTCTCCAATTATTGTGGTAGCCTCCTCTGGACTTGAGGAGAAACACAGTGGAAAACACAGCCAGTAACAAAACTAGAAACTAACTCTCACTTGATGGTGACGCAAAGACGTGCAGTGTCAGGCAGGAACCAGTGTCAACCCCCTGGCACGACTCCATGCAATCTCTGGCTTTAGGAGACCATCTCTACTCACAGTTTGTGCCACCCTTTCTCCAGGAAGCAACTGCGAGAGCTTGGGAACAGCTGGAGATATGTCATGCCAGCTGTTTCTCTTCTCCACTCAGGAGCCAGCGGCTGGAAAGTGTGTTCCTGCCTCAAAAGAGCATCTCCCTCCCCACTGCAGAATCCCAGAAGGGTCCAATGTGTGTCTTAAACTGGATGGCGGTGGAGCCAACGAATCAGATAAGAATCCCATCAGACAAGAATTCTTGGCAATAAGAAAGGCCTGTCGGTATTAACATGCTGTGAGAAAGATAAAGTTGCGACTGGAGAAAGGGGCCATGAGGAGATAGGGCAAAACTTCTCTCAGACAAACATCCCTGCTGAAGTTCTTGGAGATGGGCACAACACACCACAGCGCAAGTGCAGGAATGAGGCCAAGAAGTGGGCATCGGCTGTAGGGAGGATCAAGACCACTCAAGACACTTGAAAGAACAGACTGTGCATGAGAACTGATTTGCATAGAAGGAGAGAAACGAGTCTTCAGGGCAGGAAAACCTCACCATAAAAAGATATCCCTGACCTAGACATCACATCAGCTGGATTTCTTTTTTTCTTTTCTCTCTTTTCTTTTCTTTTTTCTTTTCTTTTTTCTTTTCTCTTCTTTTCTTTTCTTCTCCTCTCTCTTTTTTTCTTATTTCTTTTCTTTCTCTTTCTCGCTTTCTTTTTTTCTCTCTCTCTTTCTCTCTCTTCCCCCCCTTTCACTCA
>VZRR01010570.1:0-40796 GCA_013398015.1 Oreocharis arfaki | reverse complement strand
CTTATAGTGGATGTCAGGGACTAACTTACACCAACTTCTATGCCAAGTGTATGAGTTCCTAATCAAATCTTCTGGTTATTTGCGGACCCTGTGGAGCGGCTCCCTCCCGCCCAAGCCCGCTTACGAAATGCGAGGAATCGCTTCCCTTCACGCGGCTTCGCCAGGCGCCGCTTCCGGCCCCGCTCCGGCCCGGCCCGGCCCGGCCCGTGACGTCACCGCCGGTGCGGGCGCAGGTCCCGCCCCGCTGTCGCCGTGCCCGGAGGCCCACGCGGGCTCGGCCGCCTGCCCGCAGGTAAGAGCGGCTACCCCGGTGTGTCCCCCCGGGGCTTCCTGTGGCTTTAGGGCCTTCCCGAGGCCTTGGGAAACTGGAAAGCGCGTTGGCGGGAGGCAAGTCCGTTGTGCACGAGTTGTGCGCGCTGTTGGTGTTATTAGTGAGCGTAATAAACGCGGTTTATGGAATCACAGCGTGGTGTGGGTTGGAAGGGATTTTAAAGATCATGTCGTTCCAACTCCCCTGCTATGGACAGGGACGCCTTCCACTAGGCGAGGTTACTTAGACCTCCATCCAGCCTGGCCTTGAATGTTTAATATATGACATGTTTACGGCTTGCTTACGTATCCGTGAAAAAGAGAACATGGGGCTTTAGGCTTTTCTTGGAATTTTTTTGAGGATGAATGTTGTGTAGGCAGTAAGCGGTTACATTCCTGCTAAAAATTAAGCAAAATAGTGTTGCAGCTTGAGGAGCCTTGAGAACTTGGCAAAGTTTTTCAAAGAGAGGGTACAGTGTGCATATACAGGCCGTGGATAAAATAGTTGAGCAGCACCTAACAGAAAGGCAGGTGGTACTTAAATTTATGAGTACCTTGTAATGAAGCTTCTGTATCTCTCATGTTGCTGCAAAGGTAAAAATGCCCCCTTCCTTACACTTTGTTACAGCTTTCTGACTCAAGCTTAGATGCTGCCAGCAACATGGAATGGACTTTGACTTGCAAATTAAAATTTAAATTTTGCTAATTAAAAGGTCTCATTTTTGAGACAAACAAAAATGGAAGAATTGGATTTGAAAATCAACATTGAAAGGTGTCTGGCATATTTCTTGGTTTTAAAAGTATAATTGATGCTAAGTATAAAGTATATAAAATGAAAGTATATAAATTATAAAAGTATAATTTAATAGTAAAATTGATGCTTACAACACAAACATCCCACAGTTACTGCATTGTATTCAACCAAAAAATGGGTAAACATGCTTCTAATAGTGAACAGCCAAATAAAAATAATAGTTAGCACAGCCAAATAAAAACCAGCCAAAAATACATTTGAGTTGTTGTTCAAAATGGTACAGAGAGGCACTGCATGAATTACAAATACAGAAAATTGTGCTCTGGTAAAAGGAAGTGCTTTTTCATGTATTGTTGAACTAGTGGCTAACGGAGACGGTCAGCAGTTTAAAAGGATTGAAAAAACCTCTTGGCTTTAATTCTGGATATTCATGGTGGTGATACCAGTGGAGAGTGGCAGCAGGTTTTAGAAGCAGTAAACTCCATAGTTTACAGTATACAGGAGGTGCAGACTGCAGGCAGGTCATTTCCTGCTTGTTGCAAATTTGGTAGGACAGAAGTATTCAGTATTGATTGTTGTCCCCACTGTGTGTAAACTGGTTTGTCCAAGGAGACAGTCTTTTGCTGCACAAGAAGTTCCTGGTAGGTTCAGTGCAAATAAAAGTATATGTTTTAAAGACCAGTTTAGAAACACACATTTAGTATCACTTTAGAGTGGACTTGAACTCAAGTGTGGCAGCATATCTGAGTGTGGGAGCTTTTATGAAAACCTCTCACGAAGAAGTGTTCTGCACATACCTGAAGAAAGCTGTTTTTATTATTGTACTTATGCTGGGTGTACTGATGTGTTGGAGCTGAAAAAGAGCCAGGTTATATTGTATTTGTTCAGAAGAGGAAACCACCGTGTCATCAAAGATGTGGAATTTAGGACAGTTGATTACATAGAGTAAAAGTGTTTTATGAATCGTGCAGACGGAGTTGAAGGTTTACATCAATGGATATAGATGGCGCTGTGGTGAATGAGGATTGTTTAATCCAAGCTGAGATAACTCTTTTCTCATGTGATATCCACCACTGGCTGAAGTGTAAATGGGCCTATAATATTATTCTCTCCCTTTAAATTTTAATCTCCTTTTAAGACAGATGAGAATAAATTTGGCAAATCCTTTGAAGCTCATGTCACTCAGTGGCATCAGCAAGAGACTGATGGCTGTGAACTGTTTTGTGGGATGGCTCTGTGCAGGCTTTTATGGTGGCTGGAGCCTGGCTTTGAAGGCAGGGATTTCTTGGCTGTTCTCCATTTGTAATACAGTGCCAGTTATGCCGTGCTTAACTACCATGGCTTGAGTTGGGATATTTTTAAGGGGATCAAGATAAGCCTGCTGGTGTATATTTGATATTTCATTGTAGGCTTTTTTACTTTTGCAATGGAAATCTTTCTTGCAAATAGCATTGTGGGTTGGCATTGCAGGAGTGCTCTAATTGTACTATATTTGCTCTCCAGCTACCCCCAGCAGGCTTGAAAGGCATTAGGGCCAAAGCAGGCTTGTGGACACAGTGATGACTAGTGGGCAAGTAATTATTTATTATCAGCAATAATGCATATCTGTCATATATTAGAGCCTTTTGTACTCAGAACTTTGCAAACACGGATTTCTCTGCCCTAAAGAGGTTTGTGGCCACAGAACTTAATCGTGATCTCTGGTAGCTTTAAATTTAGGATGCTGGTTGTTCTGTTGCCCTACAGCCACAGCAGTGAACTACAGTGTTAGAGCAGAAGGAACACTTTGCTGCACTTGCACATCACCTACGTTCACTGCAGGTTGTGAGTCAGAACTCACAAGAGAGGTGGTGCCAGTTTTCAAGAGCTGACAGGGATGGTTTGTCATGTTGATGTTGTTCTTGTGTTTATTTTGAATTTGAGAGCAGTTTTATGTGTCCTGACCAAAAGGTTTTGGGTTTGTTTTGGTTTTCTCTAGTTTGTCTTTTTCTCTGTGAAATCTGTAAATACCCATGAAAAGAAGAAATAATCTAATTACCTAATCTGATTTTTGTTAGGTGAATAATCTGAAAAAAAAAAAGATATGAGCTAAGTATGAAGAAAAGGCCTTTTAGTGTTTAAGGAATACGTAAGAATTAACATGAAGCGTGAATTGCAGTATTTAGCAGAATGCTAAATTAGTTTTTGTCTTCTGTTTGCACATTACAAAATATTTCAAATACACCATTTTTATCGTGAACTTGCAGTTTTAATTCCAGTTGAAAACCACATGCATAATGCTAACACTGAGCATTTTTCATTTCTGTCTTTAGTGGTTTCCTATTGCCATGTTGACAGATGCATGTAGCTTCCACTTACTTTCGCAATGTATCTTCAGCAAAATCTCTCATAGAGGTACTTATGGCCCAATTAGAGTTTATATCTTTCAGTATGACAGGGTTTTGCTGGGGGCGGGGAGGGGGTTGAGCAGGAAGGGAAGTTTGGTTTTGCTTTTTAAGCCAGCTGGCAATTACTTTCTAAGGCTTGTGTTAAAGCACCTCTAGATATATTAGAAGATCATTCCTAAAAGCCACCTGCAAATTGACTGCAGTTTTTCTTTTCCCTGAGTGTGCTTTTCTTAAAAGAGGTCTGTAGTTCTTCTCTTCATTCTTCTGGAAGATAAATATAGATAATTTTGCCAGTAGTATTGTGCACAACCCTCTGTATTTTGCTTGTTGTTATTTAAAATACCTTAATATGGCATTTAACTTGGTTGTATCTTAGATCAATAGCCATGTTAATACTACAGCAAACTGTTTTGATTGTCACCTGTGTAGTTGTTTTTATAGAGTTTGCAGAAGATGACGTATTTTCTCTTTCTCCTTTTCGTATTTGTGTCTTTTCTGTGGTTCATTAACAATGTCTGATATTTCCCTCCATTTTTTGCAGTTTGTACTATGTACTCTGGTTTATAGTACATTGATATGTTGACTGCAAAGAAAACAAGGTGTTCCTTGGTTTCTAAGCAGAAGTTTCCATAAATGTAGTCATCTTCCTGAATAAATGAGAATTCATTCAGAATTTTTCGGAAATTTCAGAATATTCAGAAATTTTCCGTCATGGGAACTCATAAACATTTTCTAAATAGACCTAAATGCAATGCATAAATTTTCTCTTTAAAATGGTTTACTTTTGTAATCTAAAGTCCTTTTCTTCCTCAAATACGTATTCTTAGGTTTTTTTTCCAAAAGCTATATGGCAGCTAAGGGTTAAAAGGGACATTTATTTCTGCTAAGTTGGTGTTATGAAGTCATACAACATTTTTTGTCACAGTTTTTTTGGCCTCAGTGTCCTTAATCAAAGAAGTCCATGTCTTTTGTATTTTATGTTTATGGCTTATGAACTTTTCTTTGCATTTTCAAAATTAAAGATCTTTTAAAGTGTTACCATCGTAACACAACCACGGGTTATGTGTTGTGCATCATAGGTGTTATTGCTTGATAATGAAAATTCTGTCTTATTTCCCTTAGAATTCCTCGTTGTTCACATTCTTACCTAGCAAGAATTTTTCATTACTTCTCTTATCTGAATATTTCTATTATCATTAATTTTTAAAGTTAGAACTCAGTGCCAAATAAAACCTGGTTGAAAGTCAGTAAATTCAAATCAGAAAACCTGTCTAATAAACACTGTCTTCAGGGACTGACTTAAGTTTTTGCTTGTTGAAAGTACAAAAAGAAACACTTGAAGAACTTTGAGGAAAATTTTGTTTGTTGTTTAATAACTGAAACATAACTTCTGAGGGCAGTATACCTTTTGGATATGTTTAGAGAGTCACGGAGTTCCTCCTATCCTTGGCTTTGTCATTCTGCAGGTGTGAGTACACAACTCATGTGTTGATTTTGGCAGAAATAATTTTGTGGAGTTTCTGTAGTACATGTTTTATAATGTAGTTTGCTCTTGTTATTATGTTACCAAAATTATTTTAGGCTGTTGAGTGCTGCCTCATTGTTGGCATGTGCCGACACTGTGACATATCCTGCTTGGAGATTGGTTATGCTGAAACAACAGTGTAATGAAAAGAGATAGGTCCCTACGCAGCAGGAGTAGGAACTTGCTAGTTCCTGTTGAAGTGAACAGAAAACACAAGTTTAATAATTTCTTCCTGCTCCCCAGGCAGAAGCGGCAGACTTATCAGTGAAGGTTCTGTACACAGGCTAAAGGGCAGCCTTGTTCTATTGAAGTCCCATTGATGGAAGTTAAGATATTTCGTTTTCTTTTTTTCTTTCTCTCATGGAATTTTGTCGCATTTGTTGCTAAGAGAGAATAACAGCTGGTACTTATGAGAGACAAAAGAAATGGCCAAGGTGGGGGAAAGGTGCAGATGGCTACTCTCTTACTTGAGAGGCTGTCTCTTGGGAAAGGCAGAGATAGGTCGAGATTTTGTCTGGGAGGTGAGGTACTGGGCTTAGCCCCTAGCTCCCTCTCTCCGGATCGGAGGAGGGACAGCTGGTTGGGGGTCACTGCCTGGAGGATTCGCTGCCACTACAGAGCTGTTGTCCTACTGCTTCTCCTACCCTGGGTGAGCTTTTGCTCGTAAGAGTGGCCGCTGAACTGGGACTTTATTAACACGCAATCTGACTGGAAAGGACCCTCGCCATCTACTCGGGTGCTTCGAGAAAACCCGGGACCCCGACCCCCTTGCCCTTTCCGGAGGGTGCATCTCCCCGGCTGCGTGCAGCAGCTGCTAGGGAAAAACCCAGCTGCCGCTGCCCAGCTCTGCTGTTTTCTGCTGCTGTCTGGGGCTTTTTCGCTACACTCTAACCTGACACCCCGTGTCCGCCCGAATCCCCCAGCTCTTGCTAAGGCTGCAGTTTTCTGTTACATTTTGTTTGCCACCCCGGGGGCTGCTTGCCTTTGCCGTCCCAGCCGCTTCTCCGAGGTTCTTGCTGCGGCCCATTTCACCATTCAGCCCATCTGCCATTGCCATGTGGAGAGGCGGCCGAGCTCGCAGCACAGCGCCCCCTGCAGGCGCGGGGGAACCATCGCACCCACCCTGCATTGCCGGGAGCCAGCAGCGCCCCCTGCCGGCTGTGAGCGGAACTGCAGCGCAGGGGAAAGTGCCTGCGGCCCAGAGAGGCTGTGCTGGGTTCGGTTCTGTTTGGTGCTGCTGCCGCTGTTGGTGT
The DNA here is from genome assembly GCA_013398015.1 of Oreocharis arfaki. NCBI lineage: Eukaryota > Metazoa > Chordata > Aves > Passeriformes > Paramythiidae > Oreocharis > Oreocharis arfaki. Next base: position 34,568 of record VZRR01010570.1, on the reverse strand, counting down.
TTGGTTGCCGTGCTATACATACACATACTAGTAAAGAACTGTTATTCCTGTTTCTCATATCTTTGCCTGAAAGCCCCTTAATTTCAAAGTTATAATAATGTGGAGGGAAGGGGATCATATTTTTCCATTCCAGGGAAGGTTTCCACCTTCCTTGGCAGACACCTGTCTTTCAAATCAAGACACCGATGCACATTTTTCCCTTTCCATTCTAATAGTGTCAAGTAAATACTCTGGATATGAGGTCAGACATAATTCTTTCTGGTTCATGAAACAACAATCATAGCAAAATGTATTTTGGACTATATTTGTTATCTTTTCTGTCTGTATTCCTAGTCTTCTTTTGTCTTACTCCTTAAGTCTAGCTTGGTATACTGAAAAGAATACCAAATACGTGACTGTTTATCCTTGCAACAGTTGTAAACCAGCTCCAGTTAGTTTTGGTAACACGTACTTGCTACAGGCTTTTGTTAGTTCCTTTTTTTATTCTTGCTGGTGCTGGATACACTGATTAAGGGAGAGAGAAAAGTTGGAATTTATCACTATGTTCATGCCTGCCCATCAAATCGAGACCATAGTAGTTTAAGTACTGCAGTGATGGCAAGATCTGTAGGTGATTGTTGGACTGGATTACCTCTCTCCCTGTATGTGTAAATGTAGGAAACGTATATTGACAGACACCTTCTAACCAAACTTGACTGTATTAACGACTGGGAAAATCTAGTTTATTTTGTAGCTTTGAGGGGTTTTTAATGCTGTATTATATGACTAAAAGTTAAAAACAAACATTGTTTCTGAACCCTTTTAATCAACCTAACATGGCAGATTATAAAGTAGGTGGCCAGGAGGATAGAACGAAACACAAACAGTGTTATTGTGAATGGCAGAAATAATTATATAGGTATTTTGCCTTTCTGTGGGCAGTATCTTGTGGATCCAGCTCAACTTTCTTGCTTAGGTCTGCCGTAGCTGATGGAAGTAATACTTATGTGTGTGGTGTATGGGTTACCTGCTGGGATAGGGAGGGCACCTTTAGCATGGTTGGCGTTGTGATTCTGTACTCAGTGTGAAAACCTGCTCTGATGAGGATAAGCAGTCATGCAGCTGAGTAGGATTATAATTCTTAAATATGCAAACAATAGCAGTGAAACTGGGCTTGTTGATTGGGTGATCATATTTCTGGAATCACACTGGTGTGGTTAAAACTGGAGGTGCAGACAAGCTTGAGTAGCTCCACACTGTTTTTCCTCCTAATCTTCTTCCTTTTTGACCTCAAAGAGGCAGTATAAGTAAAAAGAAACCTCTCTCACACATGCCATGCTCTTGCCAGGGAAAGGAGAAGATCAAATTTTTATCTAAAACAAACTCCAGTGATGTGACAGCTGTTTGCACTGGCTGTGTGGCTTGGTGTTCATAGATAAAATGCAGTCTCTCCAATTTCTGTTTCTTCCCTCTGTACTCAGCATCTGGAGAGTGGGATTATCACACTGATTCTAAGAAGAAAAGTCTGCACTGATCCAGGTGCTCCCACTGTTCTTGATGCAGCTCAACAAATAGGCAGGAAAATTACATATTTCTTCTCTTCTTTCCTTAAAACATTTGAAAAGTTGTTGCTCCGTAGAAGTTGTAGAAAATAACATAGCTCAAAGTAACATTAACATTATCCCCAAGATAATACATGATTTATGCTTTGAGAGGAATTAAAGATATTGATTATAAACCAGCAGCCAGATGGCTTTGCAGTAGCCATACCATAGTATTATAGATTCTGGGAACAAAAATGAGGTGCTTTGGGATTTTTCACATCTTATTTCACAGTTGCTGTGTATTGATGTGTTGACAGGATTGCCAGAGTATTCTGAAATACCAAAATCAACTCAGCTTTGTTACAGGTGGAGTTATATCAGGGATTATAATACCCCATAGGGACTTCAGAAAACTAGATAGAAGGTTCACAAGAAGAATTTTTTGGACCTACTCCTAAATGAACTGACCATGACGTAACTGGTGCTGAAGTAATGTCTTCCTAAGACAGACTGAAGCCTATCCCCATTGGTTTGAGGTTTTTTGGTTAGTTAGTTAGTTTTGTTTTTGTTTTTCCTGATGTCCTGCCTGGTGCTTGGTGTAGCTCTGTATAGTGTGATTTATAGAGCACTTCTTTTAAACATGCAGATAATTTCTTTCTATCACAGATCATAAAAGCTAAATACTGTTTTAGGACCGTTGCAAGAATAGGTACTACTGTCATGTAAATTTTAATGCTCCTTTGTGCCATTTTGCACAGGAGTTAGGAGGTATCTCTGAAATTACAGGACCTTTAACTGTGTTGCTGCTGACATTACCTGCTAGAACTCTTCACATGTAGGCATTTCTTACAATGTTTAATGAATAAATGCTAATGCTTTGTGTTGTAAATTACAGTCTTTTGACTCTGTAGGAGTCAAATGAAAAGGATTATTAGTTTTGTTTCCACTTTCCAGATGGAAATGTCAGAAGATGATAACATGGAAGAATACCCCACTGAAATTCATGATTATCTCGCAGCATTTGAAAAGTCTCTTGGTTCTGTAGATGAGATGCTGAAGACAATGATGTCGGTTTCTAGGAGTGAGCTTTTGCAGAAGGTAAGTTATCTTCCTTTTAAAAACCTTTTCATTATTACACAAATACTTGAGAGCCTGAACTGAAATAAAAGGGTCTGTTAGGCCAGCCACTACACTGAGAAATAACAAATATGACACTTCCTACACTTAAAACCAACTGTTAAATTCTTACATTTCTAAGATATCCAGATGGTCTTACAAGCTAAACAATGAAACACATGCTCTTCCAAGCTGTAAGTGATAATCTTACCAGTGAGTCATTTAGGTTGAGGACATTCTAGCTTCTTCCTGACCTTCCTTAACATGCTCTTCCATAATAGAGAGGTTATTAATGTTTTTGACTGAGACTTCTTCACAACAAACTGAATGGAACTGGTGTACCCAGCAGGATATGAAGGTGAACTGGCAGAAGTGAGAATTGATGTGATTCCAGAAGTCTAGACTTGGAGAACCTGGGCTGTCTCTTCTAGCTGTGTTATAAGCATAAGTCTGTAAAATGTAGCTTTTTATCAGAGCAAGGTAGTGCCTGAGAATTTTGTATAAGCACCTCTGTCTTGTAACATTTAAAGCACAATGTGTAATTTCTTTCTATCGGGCAAGAAAAAAACAGCACATGAGGGAGCTTCTTTATCCTGTGAGGATTTCTTACACAAATAAATTATGAAGAAAACAGCCTTGACAACACAGATCTTTTGACAGTATCCATGTTAGAACTAGTGAGCTGTACAGTGATCTTATCAGAGTTTCTGGAAGTCATGTAGGACTAAAATAATAAATTGACTTTGACAGTCAAGGGGAAAAAATCCCTTCGTTACCTTACTTCTTCCTTTGCTTTACATCCTTAAATATTCCAGAATGCATTGAACACACAGTCTATCATGTGTAATGTTAACATTCATTGATTGTATATTGATGTTTGAGATTCAGCAACTTTAAACTTTTTTTTTTCCTTCCGTTGATAGCAACAACTATTTTGAATTAAGTTTCTGTGGAAAAACAGGGACTTATTTCTGACTATGGGAGCAGAAGTCCAAGAGCTACACGCTAAGAGATTGTGCTTTTTTGGTTGTATGGGACCATGGCATTTAACTTCAGACTGGGAGAATTACATGAGTACTCAGAGAGGAGCGAATGAATGGTTCTGTGATGGCATGGAAATAAGGCATAAACATAGTCTCAGTGAATCTGTGATGCAAAACTGTGCTCATTCAGTGTGTGTTTTTCTATTAATACATTCACAATTATAAAATATGCACATTACTACAATCTGTGCATATCTTCCTTAAAAATCTTCAAATGTGGTGGTTTTTTTGTTCGTTCTAGTTAGATCCTCTTGAGCAAGCAAAGCTGGATTTGGTTTCGGTGTATACATTAAATTCAATGTTCTGGGGTAAGTATGTGGTAGAAGGAAAACGTAGTATTTATGATTACCATTTGAACACCTAGACAGCTGCAGACATTAAATAATCATATTTCAAAGCCAAATAATTAAACACTTGTAATTACCCTGGGGACTCACATTAATGCCATCCATAGGGTAAATGACACTGAAACTCCAAATCAAAAAGCTGTATTTAGAAAAGCTAATTTTGTACATGCATGAGGATATTTCTGGTTTCTTTGTGGCAGCCTTTACTGTCCTTTAAAGGACAGAAAGTTTAACTATTTTAGTGGTCTGGGAGTGTTTTAGCTGCAATATTTGATAATAGTAGTTTGTCACATACTTAACGACACAAGTAACAATTCTTATTAGTGATTTTGTGTGGAAACTGCGGTTTTCCTGTGTGGCTGCTTGATAGGGTCCTCAGTCATAGACGGCTTTCAGTTTCAAAAAAATTATGTTTTTTCCTTGTAGTATACTTGGCTACCCAGGGAATCAATCCAAAGGAACATCCAGTGAAACAAGAACTGGTGAGTTGCTTATGCTGCATGCATCCTACTTGCTCAGGATGGTTAGCCCAAACAGAAGTTAAAAAATGTTTATATCTACATTTAAAATTGATATGTTGCCGTAATAGCATGCATAGGCTACATGGTGTTACATAACTATTTATATGCCCTGCTGGGCTCTCTTAATTAAGAAAGTAATTTTTTTCACTTTTAAACAATACTGTTTAAAGTAAAGTTGTAGAGTCTGCTGAAATTAGAAAAGGATGATGAATGATATCATCTTACCTTTTCTTTTTTTCTACCTTTGGTTGAGAATGGGATTCTGTACAGAGCAGCTTTTCACTTCTGTCTGTTAAATGGAAAAATGTTGCATGCCTGATAATAATTTATAACTTCCAGTATGGTATTTTTTTTCTTATAAATACTTGGAATCATGTTAGTCTCTGAGGCTGCCTTTTCTTACTTTTGTATGAGTCTAAAAGTACAGTGTGGTTGATTTACTAGAGAAGACGGGAAAGAGCCCCCCCCCCCTTCCAAGCTCTCCATTAATTCATTTTCTCAGCAGTAAAGAATCCAGTTCAGCAACAAAGCTAAAAGCTTTTTTGGCACCAGTTGTATGTGTATTGTCCAGTAATTCTGCATTAGTGACATATTTACGACCTATAATAAATCTTTAGTTTTGTCTTTATATTCCATTTAGATGCATGACTACAGTATAGAAGGCCAGCTATCTTGAAAATTCTGCTGACTTAAAAAACCGAATCATTTAGCCTGAAGAAAAAATAGAAATCAAAACTTCTCACTACCCATTTTAATTCCTGAATAAATTAAAATATTAAATCTCAGCAATTGTAAAATAGTTAGCTTAAATGTAATCCTTACATAACCAGTGGAATGGAAGATAGGACTAAAAAATATGGAAAGCTAGCCTGAATAACAAGAATACTTCTCTTTTTAATTTTGTGAGGTTTTCAGTAGTCTAGACTGCATCATATTAAAAAATGCATCAGTTAATATTTCATGAGCTTTCTGTCAGTTTTTTGTTCGTCCTATATTATATAGTGTCTGAATATTGTGTTAATTTAGTGATACTAAAAAATTTCATCTCTTATGCTGTGCATGTTTTATGTTGGTATTTTACTTCCCAACTGCTGTTTTAAACTCTGAAGAAGGAGTGAATATTTTCATTGCCTAGATTGTTACTCAGATGTGTTTTCCTTTTGCAAGTATCAAGGTTGAATGAATGCACAGTCCTTCCTTTCAAAGGCATTGTGATGTTCTCATTCATGTGGAAAGGGAATTAAAAAAGACTGTTCTGTCACGATTGTTGTGTTTTTAGAATTGCTCTACTTGTGTATATACAGGTATTCAAACTGTATTATAAAACACACTCAAGCTATCAGAATTCACTTCTTTTGTCACATTGACATTTTCCAGCTCCTTTTCCCCATGTAAATACATGTAGGTTTGCCGTCTGTTCTCATTAGCCATCTTACTATGGCCAATCATGATTTCAGACCCTGTAAAGCCCTCCTCATTAAAGCTGTGTTTTTGATACAGAAAGAGTGGCCAAGTTTTTGACAGTTGCTCATAATGATCACTGAAGAACTGAAAATCCGTTCTGTAGTGTAGGTCTTGTAACTTTTGTTCCATATTAAAGAGGTGGCAATGGCTGTGTGAGAAATGTGTGGGTTACATATCAGAATTTATTTTATCAGTATCCACATGTGTTCTGTTAATCCACATTTATAATTCAAGTATCAGGTTGAGTGCTACATATATGTGTAAATATGTTACTGTTGTTTGTATTACAGTAACATCCAAAGGCCCTACAGTTAAAGGCCATATTAGGCTAAATATGTAGACATGAAATCTGTAAACTAAATTGTTAAATATTTTGCAGAGTTACTGTAAGTGTACTGTCTAGTCAGTGAAGAGAAGCAGGCACTTACCAGAAGGGGATTCCCATCTTAGAGCTGCTTAGTACCCCCTCAAAGTAATTTTCTTTTTTTGTTGGAGGAGCAGATGAGGATGAGTAGGCACGTAAATGAGATTGTTAAGCTGAGAGGGTATACTTCTGTGGGGCTGAGTCAAGTCATGGTTTGGTCAAAAAAACCCCCATAAACACCAAATAACTTTGGCTGGCTAAGATATGCCAAGAAAGCGTCCCCTTTTTCCTGGAAACAGGCCTGTATTGTTATTTATGGCCATAAAAGGAACGTCTGATATGGCTGGAAATTCATCAGGCTGCCCTGAATAAATTTTTTGATAAGCCCCCTTGACCATTTCAGGAACTTTAGACTTCTGGGTAGTTGCATGTGTAATGCTTGTACCATCTTTGATTTTGTGTTAAGATGCTTTTTTAGCTTTGCTTGGACTTGCTGATTTTTTTTTTTTTTTTTTTGGGCTTTTTTGTTTTTTTTTTTTTTTTTTTTTTTGTGGACAGTAGTCAGGCTGTATAATTAATCCATAGATGTGTCAAATACTTAAATATTATTTTGGCATCTTTATGTAGGTCAAACTCCAAACTGAGTTCAGTATTTTATTTTCTAATTTTGCTTGTAAGAACAGTTCCCATCTCTCTGTAAATTAGATGCAGAGTCTGCATCTCTGTAGGACTTTGTGTTCCTGTTGTAGTGGGTGTCATGCAGATGGTATGGTAGGTACCGGTGATGGAAAATATGCTAAAGGGAAGTCTCAAGTTTGCAAAGGGCCTGGTATATTTATTTAAGTAATGCTATTCTTCCAGGTATTATAGTTCTAGGAGTGTACAGTGTGGAGAACTTCTACTCATTGATTTGTTTTAGCAGTAATCTTGGGAGAATGGTTTGAAATGCTTTTCCTTTTTTTTTTTTCTCACTAGGAGAGAATAAGAACATACATGAACAAGGTCAAAGAAATAACAGACAAGAAAAAGGCATCCAAACTTGATAAAGGAGCTGCTTCTAGATTTGTAAAAAATGCCCTCTGGGAACCAAACACAGAAAATGAACATACTTCCAAAACTCCTACTAAAGGAAAAAAGAGACAGAAGGACTAAATCTTTGTTTCCCCTTATATAAATTGCAGACACCTAGAACTTACTTGGAAATGTTTTGTATACTGCATGCATCTCACAGAAGTACTATATAACAGGTTAATTTATACTTATGGATTTTACAGGATTGTATTTTGTCCAGAATGCTTGTCACTGAGGTGATCACATTTAATGTGTATCTGAAAGTGCCATTTGATGCACATTTGATATTTCATTACTCAGATGGTAATGATCTGACATATACTTGCTGGTAATAAATACCAGTAATATTTTGTTTATAATGCCTATGAATTCAATTTTTAGAAATGAATTATTGACACTTTTTTGTATGTCCTCAGTCTCCTCAATATTAAAAAGTTTCAAACAGTGCTGTCCAGTCTGTGGTGTTTATGAAAGAGCATTGTGTGAAATGCCATATTTGTAGAGTTTTGTAAGGTTTATTCACTGTGTTAAACTCTTTTCAGCCTTTCAGTTTGAATGTGTGCAATATTCTCTTCTGTTGCCTCCGAGAAAGCAGACCTTCACAGGCCACAAGCAAACACCCTGAGTTCCACTCTAAGCCCCTGTGTCTAGTCAATGGAATAGTTAGATATCCCCTATGGGCAGTTTGTAGGGTCCAGAAAAAAGGAGCAGGCTGGGGATGGCTATTAGGAAACAGCACATGCAGGAACTTGATGGAATTTTGGCTGCAGTGCTCATCCCTCAGTGCTCACGCTTGGAGAAGTGTGCTCTGAGGTGGTAGGAGTGTGGCCATCTATTGGCGTTTCTCGAATCTTCATTAGGGAAAGCATCCTCTGGTGCAATAAAAACTACTGCTCCATCTTGCAAATACTGTATTTTTCCTCAAAATACGAAGCTTAGTTGTTTAGGAAAGGAGGTGTGTTAGGTGGGTTCAGTTTTCAATATGCTGCAATGCAAAGCTCAATTATCTGCCCAAAAGCTTTTTAACAATTAGCGAGGAGTTAACAATTATGAAGGAAAAATAGATTATTTAGCTTACAAAAATGCAGTCCGTACAGGTGTTTGGGAAATGTTAGTGGGAAATGTTAGTGTGAAAGACTAAATGATAAGAGCAAAGGAATCCAGTATAGCTCTAGTACTGCAAGCTGGGTGATGTTCAGTGGATGGTTACTGTCTTTGGCATTGTACTGCAGCAGCCATGCAGAGTCAGACTAAATTGAATTATGTACTAAAATGAAGGTTTTTCTCTCATTTTTGTCTAAAAATACATATTTGAAAGTAAACATTCAATGCATTGACAAGTTTATTAAATTCATTATATGTCCAGAAACATTTTTAGTGACTGATGTGAATTTACATGTTTTTGTTTACAATAAGCTCTTCGAGTAAATAGAAATGCCTTCAATCCAACTAACAACAGCACTATTTAGATGTGGATACCTAACCTTGCTGTCTCAAATCCACAGGACTGCTTAAGTGAGTATACATGTCAAAGGCCCGTGAAGAGCTAAAATCACAATGCTTTATTTCTTCAGGTTAATGTCATGGTTGTGTCAAATGAAGGAGCTGTTGGACTTGGGAGGGGTTTTTAAAATTTAATTAAAGTTAAGAATTAAAAGGAACCAAAGTGTGTTCTTGACCAAAAGTAACACATTTGTGTAAAGCAGTTCTTCTAAATAGGTTTGAATGGTGTTTGTTTGGAAGTCTGTGTGCCCTGTCTCGTACCCCTTTCAACCTGATACTGCAGATGGCAGTATTAGACTTATAAATAGACTTCTGGACTTGGTGTGAATGTTGAGGTCTGCATGCACAAAGCACAAGGTTCAAAATGTTAATCTCAAACCCATTGATCTAATGAAAAGAAAAAAGGTCAGGTGTTCTTTAGACTAGTGGGGAAGACAGTTGGATAGAAGTGGTCTGAAGCAGCACAAACCAGAGCATTTTAATATAGAAATTTTCTGGGAGATAACATCTGCTTTGAGAGGCATTGTCTTGAGGAAATTAGTAGCTCAGCTTGTACTTATGCACAGTGCTGTTAATTAAAAGGGGATTGGAGGACATTTCCATTACATGATTTTCCTCTTAAGCTTTAATTATAGGTTTTGTTTTAAAAGGATGATTTCTGGAAAGGATCGTAATTCATTGTCCAGTAAAGTATGCAGGTTTCATTGGTACATGTTTAAACAAGAGTAATGCAAGGCTATTAGCTAAGACTAACTGAGGTAGAAGTCCATCTGGCATAATTAATTATATTCAGGTATTTGACATTTGTAATAGAGCAGTTTAAATAGATATAGCATATGCAATTTTGTGAACTGGTTTTTAATGCTTGCGTCATTCAGTATGGCTATTAATAATGTGGATTGTGGCTTTGCTTTTCTAACACAACACTACCCAGACAAATACCCCACAAACTAAGAATCCTCACCATGTGCTTGTTATTCCCTAACAGCCCTGTAAGAAAGAAGCTTGAAATCATGATTATGAATGCTAAGTGGTTTTTATATCATTGAAGTGATGATTTTGTTAAAGTTTTTATTTTGATTCAGGCATTTAATGAGTTCTTGGAACTTTTCTTGCTTTTCACTCTTTGCACCAAGGAAGTGGTGAGGTTGGTGAGAGCATGTGAAGTTAGCAGCTGGGACTAGAATTTGATTTGAGGTTGCATGGGGAATTTTCCAAGTTCAAAAAAATATGTTTCATAAGAGGAATGAAAATGCAGCTCAGGATGTTAAATCCCACTTGTGTTAGTGGCAAATAACTTCATAAAAATAGCAATTTGTCATTAACTATCCTAGCCATATAAGGAGATTTTTACTGTAACAAAATAACTATCTTCGACATGACAAGGTATTCTCCAAGCTGTGTGAAGTTTCCACAGATCTACTCCTAGAAAACATTTCTCTGACAGAGAGTTTAGTGTGGCTATAAACAAAGGGAGAATTTTACTAGGGCTTAGGTTTCCAGCCTTAAAAATGCTAGCCGTATGACTTGGGAAGTCAACGTATCAATGATGCATTTCTACCGCTTCAATATTTTTATTACTGGAGAACTGCATTCCTAACAGTTTGTTTCTTATTAAGTCATCCTATTTTTCCTGGCCTTGAAAATCAGTGCTAGCATAGAGCTTTGTCAAAAACTGTCAGTGTTGCAGTTTTACTGAAAATCTCCCCAAACATATTTATCTGGAATAATAAAAGCTAAACAAACAAAATTCTCTCAAGATTAAGAATTTTCTTGGGTTTAAGAGGGTAGACTGATATTCAGTTTTTAACTGCAGGGCTGGGACCATTGCAAATGTAAAGGGAAATCCTAGTTTTCATAGTAAATGACATATCAGCTCTCAGCCACAGAAGGCTTTTGGGAGCCATGAATGGCAAACTCCAATCTCTAACTGGAAACATGGGTGGAGTTACACTAGTGGAAGTGGCATCTGTGGCATAGGGTTTCCAACTTACAAGTGCCAAAATAATTCAAAGTGGTTGCATCCCAAATGTGTACAGGTTATTAGTTTCTCATGAACTGAGATGTGATGATGTCAAAACAAGGCATTATTAGTTTGTGTTATTATTCATGTTTCTTAGACATTCACTTGCCATTGATTAAAAAAAAAAAGGTGTTATTCTACATCTGTTACAGAAAGGAAATACAATTTGTCATTTTAGAATCACACTTGATACACATTAGTTAAAAAATGCATTTAAATTCTGCAGTGGGACAGTGCAATTTTCTTTTTCCTGATCTGCTTTGAGTAGTATTTCTTGCAGAGTTTCAGAAAGTCCACATGAATTGCTTTTGTTTTGCAGAGCACTATTAGAATCTTAGCATTAGTGGTAGCTTGGTTTTGGTTTTGTTTTTTTTTTTTTTCTTCAATTTCTGCTTTCCAGTGGGATACACTTGTGATATTTTATTGATAAAACTAACAGTTTATCTTTTTGCTGATATTTAACCTTCCCTGTAGGAGAAGATTACAGATCTATGGAATATTTTGTGCTGGTGATCTAAGAAGCAGACCTTGAACTGCTCAGTTTTCATCAGCTGTACCAAAGGGGAAAGAGCAAAAGCTTGTTTTTACTACTAAGCTGAGTGAATATGGCATGGAAATCTTGTAATGGCAAGGTATCAATTTGTAAAGTGATATATTTCAGAGAGGATACTAAATTTGACTGTGAAGAAAAAGCTTTATAAATGGAACATTTAAGAGGCTATCTTTTACTTTTCGGTGTAGGGTTGCCTTGACATGCATCATTTCAATTTGGCAGCCCCAGCAAATTGATGAAAGCAATTCAGTATGATAATTCAGTATTGCCAAGAGGCTTCTTTGGAGTCTAGTGTGGACACGTTCCATAGACAAATTTAAATGATAGAAAATGGATTTAATTCAGCTGGATGTTGTTCTAACTTCACATCAAGACAGTCTTGGTATCAAACATACGTAGAGAGCATATCCAAAGAGTACATGAACAACAAACTTATTTTCAAGCGAAGGATCACCTTCAATTTATGGTGGTATATCTTGCATAACAATGATCCAGAATAGACAGAAAAGAAATAAAACTCAAATGTGGTTGAAATGTATTTTTTTAAAGTATTAATTCTAGGGGTAAATTCTTAGCTACTGTTTACCAGTAGGGTCTGTTAAAGTAAATGAGCAGCAGCTGAGTTCTACAAGTGAAAAAGGTATCTTTGATAGTCTCTCATTTGATATGTATATTGATTTCCATGAATATAGCATTTGTTTTCTAGAATGCTTTTTTTTCATTGTCACCTGAGTGTATTTTGCGCCCATGGGAACAAATGAGTCATTGTTTAAAGTAAGGAAGTTCCTGTCCCCATTATTGAAAGGTGAGAAGGAGAAATGCCTAGTAACAAACACTGACAAGTGGGATAGCATAAAAAATCCTTTTAATTTGTTGCCCTGGGCTGACAGACCTACTCCCCAACCCACACACAAGACAAAACACGTTTTCTCCTGTGAAGTTTCCATGGAGAGAGCGATTCCTCAAGGCAGTTAATCACATGGTGTGCTGTCTGTGGATGTACACGTTACACATCCACCTGCATGTTATAGATCTCTTGGTTGTCAGGAAGTTCTCTCAGTGTGTAACAGAATACAAAGTGCATATTACTGAAATGCTATTGTTGGAGACTCTGTATAACATCACAAGCTTAATTCTCTTTGCTTTAAGTCATTTTAACTCTTGATTTCATTAAGGTCACAGTAGCAAAAATCTAGTACAAAAGAACTGAGGATTTGGCTTTATATAGGTATGAATGTCTTCATGTAACAAAACCAGCACTAAAATATTTACTTCCAGTGAAATTTACTTGTCTGTTAAAGGCTACTTCCTCCCTTCTTTGACAGTATTTGTTAAGCTTTGTTTACCTTTTATTATATACAGGGTTTACTATTCATACTTCCACACAGTGCCTTGTTATAGTAATGTGTTCCCAGATGTTTGTAATTTTGCCAGCTTCCAACTACTTGTATTGGACTTTTTCATGTTTGGTCTCTGCCATGAGTGACTTCCCCAAAACCCAGAAAGGTTGAGTAGTTCTTACAGTTGTTGAAGAACATGGTGTGTGAAGTATATGCCACATTGGAACGTCAGCTTAAAACTTCCAGCCATGTGTTTCTAACGGTTGTAACTCTTCTTCACTGAGGTGAAAATTTCAAATGCATTGTTAAGAGATTAAAAAGAAAAGTTATCCCAGTGAAAATTTATCCAGATAAGGGCTCTGGGGAAACCTCATAAACTGCTTGGTAGGTACTGGCCTTACTCTGCTCGTGTTCTGGTTTTCCCATGTATGGGAAGCTCCCAGCAGAGTTCTGAGGCCACAAATTGCTTAGGGAGAAATATGGGCTTGAAGATTAAAGTCCAATTTATCTCAGATGATGACAGGGCTCTGTAACATACTATGTTTGCAGAATTGCCATATAGTACAACTTTGCCATTTTAAAGAGTGTTGTTTTAATGTAGCTTTATATTAATTTCAGATTTTTTAAATACTTAATGTAGAAAAAGGATGCTCTTTTATGTATCTGATTCATTTACATTATGATCACACTGGGATTTAGTTTTGCACCAATTTAATTAAAATGGAATTAACTCACACGTGGCATTTCCCAAAGTGGTAACTCCCGTGTAAGGGTATCTCTTTTCATTGTTTCACTATGTTGAATGTATTAAAAATCTGAAGTTTTGATTTTGTCTCAATTCAAAACATAAAGAAGGGTTACAGTTGTCATACCGAGTTTGTTTGTTTTGTAAAAGGAGGTGCATTTATTTTTTTCAGCTGCTCCTTGCTTCAGCTGGTAAAATGAAGTCTGGTCCATTTCACATATTCTTTTTAATAGGTGTTCTTGTGTAGAATGAAGTATCCTGTTTTTTTAGAAGATACTCAGATCATTAAAGACTAAGAATTTGACCTCGTCCCTTATAGATAGAATTACACAGAAGATTTTTGGTAGGTAAATGAGTAATTTCTGGGCACAGGTTAGTGTTTCTAGATGTTGCTGTACTTTTTGCCGAAACCAGGGCAAACTGCCCAGACTGAGATTTGGCCCACTTATAAAATTTAACAGGAACAACATAAGCTTGAAAAAAACTTCTTGTTTCGTTTTGTCTTTTGCCACCTGGGTGAGGCTGTACTATCAGAAAAATTAAGGGCCAGATATTGCCCATGGATTTTCTTGCACAGGTTTTCAGAATGCAAAAAGGCCAGATTCTGATATTAGCTACAGTGACTTCTGACTTGCAGAATTATCTGATGCCATGGTGCTTAGATTCCCATGGCAAAAAGGCAAGATATAATTGAGGCAAGCCTTCAGTTAGTTAATGCATAATGGTAAGTTCATCTGGTCCAAAGAGAATTTGAGGTTCTATGTCATTTAAGACAAAAGCCTGCACTGGGTAGCCGGCTGGCCTCAGGAACCTCAGTAGTCAGTATCTCAGCTGGCAAAGATTAATAATGATTTACTCTACTCAAGCATCCCACCAACAAAAGGGAAAAAATAAAAAAAGCTGATTCTCAGCTGGTGTTAACTGCAGTGACCTTGCTGGCAGTGCGTGTGTGTTAACACATTTGTGGCCCCTATGTTGCTAAAATATCTGAATATTTCTTTGACGTAACTGCAGAGCACAAAGCTTAGGTTTTGAAAAGCATCTGGAAAATGAACCAGTCAACCATGAGCTTAGAAGTTTGTAATTTTTTCTCTATTTAGTGTATCTTGTACTTCTTTATTTAAGTAGTGTAGCTTACTTGTGTAAGTCTTAAGCTTTTTTTTTTCAGTTTGTTTATAGCACAAGAGAGAAGGTAGGTAAATTCTCACGTTTAATTATGTTAAGCTTAAAGGCCATTTCATCTTTTTTTCAGTCTTTCAGCTGCCTTTCCTATGTTCAACTTCAACATAATTCAACTTTGTGGCTCTACGTCTGCCTCTGAAATTTGATTGAATGAAAGAAATATTGCCAGAAATTCTTCAGGGCTCCTCACAACTCTGTGCTCCTTGAGCACATCTGTGTGACATTACCTGAAAGACAGTAATGGCTACAAAACCCAAGATGTATTAAAACGGGGAGAACATCTTACAGTGTATTAAATTAGTTTAAATTAAAAGCGAAAGTGAACAGCATATACGTCCCTGGAAACCAGTGTGAGCTGTTGGGCTCCTTGGGAGCATCTTCACCCATATATCTCCCTCAGTACTCTCCACAGCATCCTATGCACCCCTCCAGTGTGGGCAGCATTCCTGCCCCAAAACCATCCGTTCACAATACAATGAAACAGATGCTTGTTCCTTCAACCCCTTCATACATCTCATCAGCAAAAGTGGTTAGTGGTGCTGCCTTAAGGGGGCACCTCACCTCACCTCACCTCACCAGGCCTGTCAGATGCTGTGTTTGCTTCCCAGCATATGTTGACCTGTACTTCTCTACAAGAAAAAGGGTGAGTAAAAGATCTACTTTTCCTTGCATTTATATCTATATTAAGCACACCTGTGTCACTTAGTGGAGGAGCAGCAGCTTGGCAGGGAGACAAAGTGGGGACATGTTACTGAGGAAATGCATTTAATGCCTGAGGAGCCCCTTCCTTACACTGCCTATCAGATGTGCTGTGTAGTAATATTGTGTATTTATTATCTCCACATTCTCTTTTTATATTTCCCCAGTTTCTCCTATGAATGGAGTGCTGTGGAGGCTGCTCGGGGTGGCATTGCTGGGGGTGACCCCGTGGTTAACACGGTCACCTCCCCATCTCTGCAGGCAACCCCGGGGGAGGCGGTGGCTGAGTGGGGTAACTGGGAAAGCGGGAAACGAGCGAGAAAGATGGAGACGAGGCCTTTGGCGTCAGCTCCAGGCACTTTCGGCGCGTTTTCGCCGCCCTGTTTCTTTTCCACATGGTGGCAGCAGAGGAGCATAAAGAGGCAGCGGCGAGAAGCGCTTTAGTCTCAGAAATCTGCTCCCGAGGTTCGGCGAGGAGAAAAGAAAATACAAACAAACAAACAAACAGAAAAAGAACCCAAGCTCTCAAAATCTTTAAAAATGCGAAAGTACTGCATTTCTGAGACAAGTGAAACTTCTGCTCCTCCCGTCAGGTAGTCTAGTTAAAAATGCTGCTTTTAAAAACGTACTTCTTTTTAACAAGCCTGTATCGCAGACTGCACCATGTCTTTTGACTTTGGCAGATTTTAGCAGCTTTTTATGAGCAACCAGTTAAATTTCCATATGTTCTTCTTAGTTTCTGTCTGATTTCCTGGAGAGGTTTAAAAATGGTGTGTATATATGTGTGTGTTTATGTATATACATAATGTAATGTAATCTCTGCAAAATTAGAAAGTAATACACTGACTTCTAAATGCAGCTGAGTTTATAGACCTGTTTCCACTCTCACTTACACCTGTTTTATACTCATGGAAGGCTTCTAATGTGGATAGCTTTGCTCCTGATTTACAGTGCTGTAAGCAAGAAGCAGATTAGGTCCTTTATTCTTCCCCTCAGGATCCTGGTAGGTGGCAAATACTGAGTGGAAAAGGGCAACATTTCTCCACTGCAGACTGGAGAACAGGACTCCAGCTGGTTCTCTGTGGGCTCCAAAGGCTTTGCATTTCTTTGGGAATGAATGATTTTACCAGAAGGGCTAAGTAGGTGTTGCCTTGTGTTCCGTGGTTACTGCTGGCCTGACGTGTCACACTGGATGTGTCTGTGCAATGCCCTGTCTGGAGCTGTGTCCTTCCCACTGTGTGGGAAAAGATGATCAAGGGCTACATCATTGGCCAGCAAAAATAGATGTTCTTTTGTTAATGGAATGATGTTGAGTTTCACCAGCACAGGACTGTAACCCCAAATACCTTGGAGGTTTTTTTTATGATTTTGTCTGGGAAGGATTTTTTGGTACAAGGTCTAACTTTTGCTCTGCTTAGCATCTGGTCACTAATTGTTTTCATGTCTCTGCCTAAAGTAGCAAATAAGCACATCACAGGTCCAAGAAGCTTGTATGTTAAGTCTTGAATCTTGCTTTAACTTATACCACTGTAAATCCTGGGTAGCTTAACTGTTTCCTGTGGATTTCCACTGTAAAAAATATTAAGATATTAGTAAAGACTTTTTTTTAATGGTTTCTTTAGACCTAAAATTTGATTCTGTTTTTTAATAAATCAGGTAATCACTGGTGTTATGTGGCTGTGAAATCCTGATGGGGGCAATAGAGCTTGAGTTCTGTTTTACATTTCATGAGCAAACCTTCTGGTGAGTCACCTCTCCTGCCTCAGTTTCCCTACTGAATTTAGGAGGAATGCAAAATCGATCCTTTGGCTTCAGTCACAGCCCACTGACACATGTAGTTACTTGCATATTGGTTGTTCTTTTTTCCTGTTCAGAATTTCAGCAGTTGGAGTCTCTTTGAAGATTTTGCTCCTGAATCCACCCATTGGTATAAGATTACTCTGGCTGAATCCCAAGATGAATTCCCAGTTTATATCTTGGAGTGTGAATGCAAAATACTCAGCTTCCAGAAGAAACTCTGTAAAGAATGAATCTGATGGCCAAACCCTTTAGCCCTTTTTTTTGGTTGTTTTTCTAATTTCTTTTTAGAGGGAAAACACTTTTCTGCATATCCATTGAGAAGGAAAGAACTTTTACCCTTTCTTCTCTTCCCTTTTCTTCTTAAATGATGTGTCTAGACCCGTTCTGCTTCTTATAACACTCTTGAGTAACACCATAAAGGGCAGCAGTGTAACAAGATGGATTTTAGGACAGGGACATGATGTCCTCCATTAGGCAACCACGGTTTCTGCAGTTCATTAGAGTTGCCTAGTTCTGTTAAAAAAATCCTGTCAATATGCCTAACTAATTAGGTTTATTTGCTCCCAAAAAGTTGTTCCATAACTGTATTCCTGTATTTAAGCTGTTGGTTTAGTGATAGCTTTCTTATTTCAAACCAAAATGTGCCCATGTGCAACTTACAAGCTATTTGTTCTTGTGTCTAAGTACTGCTTTAGTTTAAATAGAAAACCCAGTTTTGCTCCAACTGAAGTGATTTTTTTTTCTGGTTTTAATCCATTACAATCTTTGTTTTTCCTAGGTTTGCTTTGTGATGGAGGGAGTAGGACTACAACTGGTAGAAACCTGTCTTTAGGTGCTGAAAATACTGTACTAACACTCTGATCTTAAGTCCCAAGCAAAATTCCCAGTGACTTTGGCTTAGGTTTTGCCATCATAAGTTTCAAAGCCCTTCTGGATCTGGAGGTGAATCTCTGCCCTGAATGCAGAACTTAATTTACCTTTCTACTAGTGAGTACTTCTAACAGTGGATGCTGTTTTCTAGTGAAATAAGTAATTGGTCTTTTCAAGCTCAGCAGAGAGACCCAAAATTTCTGTCAACACTGGATTGTGCCCTTTATCATGAGTGATTGGAAGAAAGTGGGATATTAAAGAGTAATTTTTTCCTTTTTCTTTAATGAGGCAAATTGCCAAAAGGGAACAGCAGTTTGCCATCTCATGACTTTACAATGTTATCTACAGGTGCAGAGACCTAACCCTCTTTGACCCCTCCAACCCTCCTCAAACAGCAGCAAACAAACCTCCCAGGCTTGTATTCCAGCCAGTGGCAGAGAAAATAGAACTGGGAAAAGAATATGTCAACTCGTTTCACTCCATTTCCCTGAAAGGGCAGGTAAGCTCAGTTCTGCCTTGTGAAGATTAGTCCCTCCACAGTTCCCCGGTAGCAGCTGGTACACAGAGCACTTTGCCATGGGGGAAGAGGTTGGGATTTTTTCCCACAGTCCCTATGTTAGTATGTCCCATTGTTAGTATTGTTGTCTACTATAGACAGGCATGGAAAATTTTAAAAATTTTTATTAAATTAAATCCATTAAGTAAAGATTGGCAGAATCATTTGAATTAATATAATTTTGATTATAAGTTTATTATGCCTTGATGATGGATGAGTCAAGGAAACAGACATTTTTCATGACAGAATCAGGTTAACTTTCTGGTTGTAATGAAATATAATTTTCTAGTTGTCTTTAGTGTTCATGGCAGGGAGGTCTTTAAGTTTGAAGCCGTAAGTGCTCTTCACATCACTACTGGCTGAAGGAGCATTATTTTGAATTACGACAACTACAGATGTGGACCTTCATATGTGAGTCCATGTTGCAGATGGAACAATCTTGAAAGGCAAAGTTCTGGTTTTCAGCAGCATTTTAGCCAAATTTTTGCTGGAAAGATAAAGCACTTTCAAAGGCTTCTCCCCCTCCCTCTATAGAAGTGTGAAGTGTTTTCTTTTTGACAGAGTGAGAGCTGTTTGGCATTGCTTCAGCTTTGTTCAAGGACTGTCAAAACGTGTCAGAAAAAAGGTGAGAAAAAGTAATGCTTGCATGCTGCTAGACCACCTAGAATTGACTTCTGGGTTCTTTTACCTCTCCTGCTCTGTGCCTCATGCCAGACCTGGCCTTTTGTACTGCCTGTGGGTATTGTTTCATTGTCTGAGGGTATATCTTCTCCCTGCTGTCACCAGACCATCATCTCTGTAAAACTGAAAGCTATAAAGAAGTTCTTTGTGGCCTTCCTGGCCCTGACATTTTGTTTTGCCTCTTCAAAGGCATCTTACTCTGTTGTGCTCTTGGTCGTCATTTAAAAATCAACAATAATCCATTTCCTTTTCTGTTGGCTTTGGTCAGTGAGTATGGAAAATCATTTTGCTTCTATGAGTGTCATTTTCAGGCTCTTGAGGGCAGGGATACATGGTCACCAGAGTAGGGTCTTGAAGCAGAATATGTTGTCCCAGATTTGAGGAGGGTAAGGCTTATTTTGTATGCAAATAGCAGAGTAGTTGTCTTAAATTTTAATTTAATTGGCCACTCAAAGTGAGCTACAGAGCTTCTTACTGTCATTCTCAGAAGGGGCAGGATTGCTGGGTCAGGTCATTCCAATCCACATGTCATTTTGTCTGTATGTTGTAAGAGAAAATTCTGCACTTGTGGTTAGACTGAAAGATTTATCACTTTTAGTATATATTGTTCCCCTCTTTCCTTTTGTTTCTCTTTGTTCTTATTAACAAATACAAACACAAGATCCTAACAAGAAAATCTGGTTGACGTTTTGGGGGGATGAAAGGCAACAATCCTGTTCTTAAGTAGTTACTAGAAATGCGATGAAGAGGTTCATTTAGAGCTCCTCATGATGCCCTTGTAAAGGCAGGATCCCACTGCAGAGCAAGTAGTCACAGTTTCCCTGAGACTATGATTCCAGACAGTCTTTGGGCTTCTCCAGATGTTTGTCCAGATTCTACTCCAGATTCAACCAGTTGCTCTTTTTCTGTTTAAAACTGACAGTTAAAACTGTTTAAAAGGACTCCCTTTTCAGGTTATTGCATGAAGATCACAAAAAATATTAGTAAGAACATTAAAAATAAGAAAGTAAAAAATTAGGCAAGAAATACAAATAAATGGAATGCATAATCCTCTTTTTCCTCAGTATTTACCTTGGAGTGTTCCCTTCAGAGATCGTCCTATAATGTCAGCTCTGTTTACTCCTTGAGTAAATGTCTGGTGTCACTTTAATAAATCAGATGAACTCTGCTTAGAGAGATATGAAGCCTGTCATTTGATCATTAAGATTATTTACTGTAGGGTATGTAGCTGAAATACAATAGTAATGCAGACACACAGAAACCTAAACTCTTAAATAGAACAAAATTAATGGATGAAGCCTGACATAGTATGTTTTAAGGTAAAAGGATATAAATCAATCAATACCTAGTTTAGATCATTGTGATGGTGTTTGATGCAGAACCTTCTGAGCCAATCCAAAATAGTACAGCCTGTTTTAAGTAAATCAGCACAATACATAAGACTAATTTTTATGGGCCATCTGTACATAACAGGCTGCTTTCAGATATTTTTTCCAAACACTATGAGATGTAGCTTGCAGCTCACAGAGCAGCGTAGGCAGTATGAGTCTTAGATGTAGGTGTATTTACAATTGCAAAGGTGTGCTTTTACCTATGGAGTTTGCTTTCCTTAGGGAAGAGCAACATGATGTTGACACATTATCACCTGTGTTTCTTTGTTTCTGTACCCTAGAAATGAGTTGTTTACATTTTGTCAAATTCATTTGTGTCTTCAATATTAGAGAGCTTGTAAGAGAAATATGTCCTCAGTTGGCCCCAGAGGTTGTAGTTACGGAATATTAAAATTTTGTTTGCTTCTTGCTTTCACAACACAAATAGCTTTTCATTACACTTATAAATGTTGCCAGCATGATTCCTTGAGAAGCCAACAGACACCGACAGAGACCTGGCAGCTCTCTGACTTTGCAGCTCAATCCTATGCAGCTTAATCCTGATTGAATTCCTCTGTGGCTAAGCAAGGCCCAGAGCAAGGGGAGAGCTCTTATACCTAAATGTGTAATGAGATGGCATAGAGGGCCAGCCCACATTCTGAGGGAGTATCTACAGGTGCTTTCTGACAGTGCTCTGTATAAGCTGTAATCTGATGTGCATCCAGGTATCATTCAGAAGGGACAGTTAAACTGTGAAGGGTTGTGGTGTTCCTGATAACTTCTTCAGGATAAGCTTGAGTGGAGATTGATGGACTAGCATCTCCACATTAAGAGCCAGACTCTTTTGTCTTGCTCCAGGCAGGTTCTGCTTCTGGCTAAGCAAAAGGGGGACCTGCCTGTTTATTACAAGTGTTTGCCCCATACCCGGAGTGCCCTAAGACTTTCACTCCGTGTTCCTCAGGTGGTGGAGAAATAATTGTAGGATTGGGGTGAGTGCTGTCTTCCTCCCTAGGTTTTTGTGAGGCCAGTGGGGTGCAGTTAATGCCCTCAGGAGCTGAATTTCACCATGTATCTGCTGCCTGCAGAACCTTGCACATTTGTTCGATCCAACTGCAGGCCTTGGTCTAAGCTGTATTAAGTTTCACAAGGAAGTCTGGGTCAAAGCCTCAAGGCTTGGTGTAGCAGAGCTATTAAAGATGTGCTTAGCTTTGTATGTATGAGTAATACCCACCTCTCCTTCAACAAGAGCAGTGAGAAATGCAATTACTCAGGATGACAGAAATCATAGTGAGCAAAACATGGACATGTATTCTACAAAGAGCTGTTTTATAATCCCTTCTCTATCGGCAGTATAGACTGGTGTCCTCATACACCTGTAATATGTATGATTCCAATGTGGCTTGGCTGTTGTAAATAAGCTAAGGCAGATTAGGGACAAAAAAATTCTTATTTGGAAAGAAACCAGCTGAGGTGTTATATCCTATGTTCTTCTGTTGATATTTTCATGTTTGTAAAACCTCACAGTTTGATTTGCTGATCCCACAAAATCATTAAGGGACTGAAATACCTTGAAAGACTGTTTGCCATGAAAGCAGATAGTGTGAAATGTACTGGACCACTCTGCTAGTCACTTGAAACAGTAAAAAATTAAATAAGTATGAGAGAGAAAGAGTGGTGGGGAAATGACAAAACAAGCAGTGGGAAATACCATTCTAAATTTGTGTGGCCTAGGATCTCTAATGATAGGCTTTTATCCCATTACATCTAATTGACACGGAACTTTTTCATTAACGAGTTGAGAAGTATTTACTCCCTGAAATATTTGGGACATTTTAGTGACTTTCTTTTCATGATAGACTGTTGAAAGGACTATTACAGCCTGGCTGAAATGTAACCTAGGAAAATGATCCAGCAGTCTTCAAAGTTAATGAAATGTCATTTGTCATAGGCTTTGCAGGTGTGACTCTGTTTCTATGTTATAATACGTGATGGAGTAATAGCTGGATTGCAGGCCTGTTGCCAAGCATAATGCACATTCTGTGAGTGTCACTGGTGCACAATTGCATAAATCTTATTAATAGTGAGAAGTCTTGAAATGCATGATCTTTCTCTTCTAAGGTCAAGCAAGACTACTCCACAACTTAATTTTAGCCTTGCTGTCTCTGCAGTCAGAATGGTAACATTCAACATTGGCTTTCCAGTGTCTCCCTCTGAAGGGTTAACTTTGAAGGGATTCATTATTTTATTTTATTTGTTTTGTCTTGTTTTGTTTTTTTATTCTTGTTTCCTCCCCCTGCCCCTCCCCTCAGCCAAAAATGGCATGAGTGAACTGGCTCTGGAAGAGTGTTTTATAAGGAATTTTTTTGGTTCACTCACAGGCCGCTGCACCACATCAGAGAAGAAGAGATGGAATTTATTCTAACTACATGACTGAGGATGGGAAAAATTCTCGGCTGGCTAACAGTAGCTTTACCAGGACTATTAGTGGCAAAGGTTGAGATACAAATGCTGCTGAAGTAACTTGCATACAGGAACGTGCTGTTTGCTAGAGCTCTAATTATAACAAATAGTGCTATGTTCCTTTTCAGTGCCAGATGTTTAGTTGGGGTAAATCACTGATGATAAATATTGGAGAAATTCAAAAGGGAAAAAAAATACCCAACCCCCTTCAGTTTATCTTGTTAAAGATTTAGTCTGTTATTTCTTGAAAATTATGTTTTCATGTGGTCACTGTTTGGATATTTTATCTGTACTTGCTCTCTCTGAGCAAGAAAGCAGAACAATGGAGAAGGGTAGGCTTGATTCTTTGTTGATATGCAGGGCTGATACCCCTGTACACCATTTTCTGAATTGTTTAGTCAATTATACACAAGCCTTAAAATCTTCCAAGCTTGAAGTGCCTAACACACTTGCTTAAACATCCAGTCTGAGGTACCTGGAACAAGCCAGTTCATAGAGAAACCTGGAAATGCTCTTTATGCTTTTGCATATTTCTGCTACTGCACATTTTTGTCTCTCTCTATGATGCTGACCCTCACAAGTAGGTATTGCTTTAATAAACCCTTTTGAAAGGGGCAGGCAAAGTACAGGTCTTCTACTGTACCTTTTTTTTTAATTTTTTTTTTTATTATTTATTGGAGTATTACATAGAAGGGGAAGCCCATCCTTACTTCTGTTGGCTCTCATGTGCAGAGAAGTTTAATTTTGCTGGAGGCCTAGAGCACCACCCTGTTGCACACACTTTACCTTCTAAGTAATCTTTCTAAGATGAAACTACTTGCATAGCACCCTTAGTACTAAATGCTAAAGGACAAGGATAGATTTTGTAGGTATGTTTAGCAGAATCAGGTGTTGTGTTGAAATTTAGTTCTTAAATTATATTGTTGTTTTGGTCATATTAAAAATAATAATTTTTTAATGATATTTCTTTGTATATGTTTATAAATTCTTTTCTGGCTCAAGAAGGCCATGGAGTCTGTCGTCCTGAATTTTATTTACCTGTAGAGGAATTGAAAGAATCTTCTAGGTCTATGTGGATAACCTGGCTTAAATGAGTCATAGAGATACATGACTTGAATGAGTCATTATGTAGACTTATCCCAGCTTGTAAGCTCCATGAAACTAATTTATGTTTTTTAGAAGTTTGAAGCTGTTACAGTCAGCTCCTAAGTAATATGGTGTGTACCTTACAGGAAGAGTAGTGAACACAAAATATTCTTTTTTTTTTTCCCCCAAATATATCCCCTGTGGCCCTTCACCTTCCTCCATCATTGGTACTGAGATCAAATTTCAAAAGAATTCTAGAAGGATATTGAATTTCAGGTTTTGTTTTCCCATAGCAGTGATTATGGCCAAAAAGCTTTTTAATCAAAAGGACCAACTGTAACCTTGTTAATAACTACAGAAACAATGGCCAAAGGGGAAAGATCTGCCAAAAGCTACAAGTCATTTCTGTTGGCAGAATAATTGGTAGATCATTATTTCGGTTGAAAACAGTGTGATTTGTATTTCTAATTTTGTAAAATTACTTAATTAATAACACATGGTCAGCAATGTTGATTACAGAGTGACTCTTGACAGAGGACACTTTTTAAGAAATGTTATGGGGGCAAAGGTAGGATTATGCAATAGCTGAGCAAATAAGGCCGGGACTGCTGTTCAACAGATGATTCTGCCCTTCTTAGGAAGGCATAAATTATTATGGTATCCTTGACATTGAAACACAAGACATTGTAAAGAGGACAGAAGGAACATTCGTGACCATGGGATCAACACTAGATGCAAACTAGGTTAATTCCACTGGGGTTGACAAGTAGAATCATCTCCTTCTTGTTAGAGGAGAATGCTACTGCATGGCTCTGCATGGGAACTTTTGGGTATTAAGAAAGTACCTGGAGGGGAACTGTATACCCACAAAAATAAGTCTAGAGAATGATGCTGGCTCTGCAGGAGTAGCGGTGTTGTTAATGTTGTGCAAGTGTTTAGGCTGGCTTAGGCTTTAGTATTTATGTGTGTCCATGTTTGGGAGCAGAGTATGTGGGAGCATTAGGGGAAAAGGAAAATGTGGAGTTACAGCCCTGGCCTGTAAGGAGCCCATGGTTCACAAGACAAAAAATCCACATCCTTTGTTACAATCCAAAAATGGAAACTCTTAAAACTGTCCTTGTTTCTCAGTGCATGCCTTTCTTGCATTGGTTACTGTCTGCCATGAGACTGAATGTACCGCACAACTTTCTGCTTACTTGTTTCTTCTGTGCAATCTGAATGTGTGTTCCTTCCCCTGAGCAAACCAGCTCTCAGTGAGTCTGGAGAGGAAAGGGTGGGAGAGTGGAAGCAGAATACAGGAGTTTTACTTCTGCTGAAACCGTATAACCACCAAGACACTTGCTGCAATTATCCAGAACATTGTGGCTCTTGGGATGCCTGCAAGTGCTTGTCTGCTATGTTATGTAAAGTACTTGATTAGCTATTGTTTCACACTGATGAAGGAGGTTGTTCTCTCCGTGACTAAGATCTTCTCAACCTCTTTTCTGTAAACCTCCTGTTTTTTCATTATATGATGATAATTATTTCCTTTTTGTAGAGTGCGTAGCCTAAAACCTATGTACATTGAGTGCCAGGGTTTGAAACCATAATAAGGCAAATGCTCACCTTTGAAGCCATTATTCCAGTCATTAAAACACAGTTTATTCCTCTAGAGGACATTAACATTTGGAAGTGTGTCAATTAGATTATGAAATTTATCATGATCATGAACCATCTCCCAAATCATTAGAATATAACATTCTGATTTCCTGTACTCCAGTATTAATCTAATGCTTTACAGCCATATATATTTTTAAGTCATTTTAGTTTCTAGCAAATTGTTTTTGAAGGCCAAAGCAGTATGTCCTGATGTGAGACAGATCAGGTAAAGAGCCAAATGTGTGGTCGAAGTGCTGCTTACAAAGGCTCAATCAACAATACAAGCAGTGGCAAAACTACTGGAACAGGGGCAAAAAGGAGAGGAATAGATACTAAAAATTTCTTTATATAGTAAAGGAGCAGTTTAAAAATGTCCAGTCTCTAACAAAAGAATATATTGGAACAGTTCTGCAATAATGGAAAGGAGGTAAACCTGAGAAGAGTTTCAGAGTACCACCTTGCTGGAAAGACTGAAAATTCCTGGTAACTTTTCCTGTAAGTGAGGGCTCATATTTCAGCTCAAGGTGTAAACAGCAGTTGGTGGTTCTGCCTATTTTTTTCAGAAAAACTTTTCTTGTAATAATAATAATTCTGGTATTGGAGTGAAAAGCTTTTTCAGGATTTGAATAAATGCTGTATGTGAAAATGGCTAAAGCATGTGATGACTTTTACTGGCAAAATCAGACTCCCTGAAGATATCTTGGTTTTGTTGGGACCTGAAGATCCACTCAACAGATGATGTTGCAAAATCATGCCTATTAGAGTATTTCAGATTATTAAAATATGCTATGTGATGTTACAAGGCTGAGAGAAAGTGTTCCTCGGTTTGAAGTTGGAATTTACATCTCAGCTGAGTCCTCTTCCCCCACCTTGCTATGACCAAACTATTTTGGTATTTGATTTACCTCACTTGTCAGTGTGCCAAAGTGCCAAACTCTCTCTTTATATGAGAGAAACATCAGCAGAGAGGTGTACTAAATCCCGAGTGGTTAATTATTTGCTGTATTTCTGATCTTAGCTGTATGCTTTGTTTTTTCATTGCAGTAACTCCTAGTTTAAGAAAAAGAGTAATAAAAATGCATAGCACTGGGATGAAAATGCATATTTGGTCTTGCGATGGGTAGGTCTGCTCCGAGGAGTTAAAATAAGTCTTAGGCAGACAGCTTCAAACTGATGCTTAAGGAACTGAATGATCCCAGAACTGGCCGTTTTCTGTTGACTTCAGTTCAAATCCGGTTTTCTCCAGAACACTTTTTTGATTCTTCTGGAAGAGAGAAAGATTGAGAGAATGGTTAATGCAAACAGACAGACACAGCTGTGCAGAAGAGTTAATGGAAAAGCAGTGGCAGGAAGAAGGGGGAGAGGGGAAAAGAATTCCTTTCTTCACTGTGTGAAAACGCAAAACTTTAAAACCTCTGCCTAGAAAAAAAAGGATCGTGATTCAGAATAGCTTCATAAACAGAACTTTGTAATAAAAACTTTATAAAGTCTGACTAGATGTATGCATGTTACAGATGTGAGTACATACATGGTTACAAGGCTCTGGTCGAAGAGGTCGCCTTGCACTGCCTTGGCACCACTGGAGATATGAGCTGTAAGTGTTCTGTGTGGTCCAACTGGTGGCCTGAAGGCCAGCTCCAGGCTTCTGCTCTGATCCATCCGGTCTGCCAGCTTCTTCCCTGGAGGAGATGGGGAACAGCTGTTTTGGGCTACAACTGTGCATTCCAGCTGCTGAACTTGTTTTCCAATAAAGAGCCAAAATGCTGCTGCTGTTGACAGGAGGTGTGTGTTTTTGGGGCAGAATTAGTTGCTACTGAGGGGCAGATGTCCAAGGGATTCTACGCAGCATCCATCATGTCTGTGGCAGTGCCTCATTGCTGGTGTTGTGTGGAAGGTCTTGAGGCACTGCTGTAGTGGGCTGGGGAGAGGGCTAGCTACTGCTGGGGAAGGAGTGACGGGATGCAACCCATGGTGAGGAAAATGGGAGGGGAAATTGTAAATGAAATCCACCCCTTGTAGCTGTTGAGTTTGGACCAACCTTTACTATCTACAATAGCAGGGTTCAGTCAGGAGTGTGTGTGTACCTACCAGGCATCCATTAGAGATGCTGTGTCCTTGCATTCTCTGAGAAAGAGCAAGTCTGGCTGACAGGAGCAGGATGTTGTCCTTGTCCTCAGAGTAGCTGTCCTGGCTGCCTCTTACAAGAGACAAACATGTGCTACCCCTACTCGTTCAGAAGCCCTGGCCTCTCGTTATGAGAGCTAGTGCCCCACTGAATTCCAGATAAAAGGCATTTGGAGAATCTCAGGTGGGAAAACATGGAGAAATGGGTGCCCCAACAGGGAGGCAAGACAAGGAGGGGAAACTTCTGCTCAGTCTTCCTGCCAATATATGTAAATATATAATCTGGCCTTATGAAGGCCATGTGAGGAAGTAAAATGATGTGTTACCATGGGAATAAACAGCAGCAAAAACTAAGGGCAGACTTGGAAGTAAGAAGTCAAAAGTGTAATTTTTTTATTCCTTGCTTTGTATGTCTGTATTTGGACATAGAGGGAACAGAACAGAAAACCTTTTTCCTTAAGTCCCACATGGGAATATGCACCTGACAGTGCGGGAAATCTGTGCTTTGTCCAGGGATTTTACTGACCATTATTTTCTTCTTCCTCCAGGGATGTCACAATGCCAATGGAGTGATGGAGACATAAGTGTAAACAAAATGTGACTCAGATCTGCTTCAGGATATGTCTATATTATTACAAATTTATTTTTTTTAAATTGTTATGTTTGAGTTCATGCTCTGCTCATCACCAGACATACCAGTTTTGCAGCCTTTCACCTGTCAGTTTTACAGCAGATAACTCGTGACTGGATCCAGCTTCCTTGCAAGCACAGTGAAGATGCTATCTATCCCAGTAGCAGTGGAAGGATGAGGTGGCAATGCATGATTTTGCCCTTGACTGTCCTGCTGTGAACAAGAGCTAATCCCCTAGTGAAGTTATACCTGCAGTATGAGCTGTGCACGGGCTGTGAGGATCTGCTCTGTTGTATCTTACAGTTTGTGGAGCAGTTTCTGGTTTCCCTGATTTGGAAGGGGAGAAAGAATCCTGCAGTTAATGACTGTTGTCTGAGCCCTACTAAATTAGAGCTTATCTAAGTACAGCAGGAAGGCTTTGTTCTTGGCTGGTGCAATAACTGGAAATGAATGATCCAAGTTGCTTGTGCTTATTTGCAAGATCACTTACCTTCATATAAAAAGCCTTCTGCTGGATCCAAACCCTTTTTCTTCCCAGTATTACTGTAGAACAGATTCTGATTTTCTCCTTACCTGGTGCCATATGCAGACCACTAGTAAGGGGAGTAAAACTCTGTACTGGGTATTCTTCTCACAAGCGCACAATTCAGTGGAAGGGCTGAAGTCATGGCCACAACAATTTGCTCTATTTCTGAAGCTTTTTTTTCCATTGCTTGCTGTCGTGGTTTGAGCTGGCTACGTGCTAAGCCCCCACGAAATCTGTTATTTTGCATAAGGGGTATCAATGATATTGAGGGAAACAAAAGTAACCTGCGAGGCAAAACAGGCACGGACTTGGGTACATACAGTGTAAAGAAAGTTTTATTACTAACAGAACTAGAGCTAAAAGAAATTATAGAAATTAAGGCAATAATAACACACTCTCCTCTCTTCCATCCCCCCTCCATTTACCAAACTTGCACAAAGGATGACACAACATGAGATTTTGGCCAGCAATGTAGGTTTTAAAAGTCTCGCTAACATTTTGAGGAAAAAGGAGGTTTTTTTCTTCTGCTTAAACGTGGTTTCCAAACTGGCACTAGCAGACAGACCCGCCCGGAAATCTGCTGCTGTGCAAAACACCTCTCCCATGAAAATTTTGAAATCTCTTTCACACAACATTCATGGGCCACACATGGGGCGTCTCTCGTTTAAGGATAAACCATTCCAGCCTGAAAGCAACGGCTTCTCTTCTTCACAACGGCTCTCTTCTTCACACAATCTCTGAAAGCCTCTTACAGTCTCTCACAGCTCCTGGGTGACCTGGCGTGGCCACCTTTTGCTTTTCCCGCAGGCTGCACACGGAATTCTTATCCCCCCATGTCTTTAAGTGGATTAAAGAGAAAAACAGTTTGTGATATTACAACTTTACCACGGTCTGCAAAAGATATTTTTAAGCTGCGCGCGAAAAATGTGGCACCGCCCTCCTTTCTCCCGTCGCCATCTTGAGCTCCATCTCATAACTTACTTTCTCTTTCTCTTTCTGACCTTGACGTCGTCATGTTGCAAAGTTGCTGCTTCTCGGGCTTACGTTGGAGAAAAGCCTCTTTCCCTTTATGCTGCGGGCTGCATGGTGTCTTCTTCAGTCCGGTATAAACTGTGTTGGCTGCAGAAAGCTCTGCCTGCTCCCGCCGGGTCTGCGCAGGGCCTTGAGGGGGGGGGGGGTGTGGAAGGGAAGCCCCCCAGTGTCTAGAAGCCGCGCCGGGTGGTCTCAGCTCTGCTACAGCTCATAGTTGTTTCTCAGCTGCCCGCGGCTCTGGGATGGTTCTCCCGCAGCATCTCCGGGGCCCATGCCCCGGCGCCGGGGGAGGGGAAGGCCCGGGCCCGCTGCAGGAGACGGAGCCCGGGGCCCGTTCCTCCCCCGCTGCCCCGCGGGAGAGCTGGGACAACCCCCACTTCTCTCACTTCCACAAGGCTTGAACATGCAAATTCGGAAAAGCGCAATTGGCTAAAACTCACGTCAATCAACTCAGTTCCAACCCACGACACTTGCCCAATTCTGTGACAGCTTAGAGTACGTAAAATCGTAGTGGGTGATGCCTGAAGGTCACAGCATGTCAGGCAGTATCAGTGCTAGTATTTCTTGTCTGAGTGTATACAGAATACATTGGTCTATAGCTACCAGATGGTATTCTCAGGAGCTAATGTAAAGCACTTCATGTACTACATACAACTTGTCTTAGGTTACAATGTAAGATGTAACCAAAAGTATGTATTGTATCACCAACCGTAAAAACCAGGTAGGGCAATGTTCTTTATCTCTTCCATGACACATCCCTGATAACTCCCTCCAGAGGGATATCTTCTGTTAACGGGCCATCGAGCCCCACTGCATGACTCATAAAATTACATTGTACCATTGTGAGATGCTCCACCCCGGGGAAGGAACCAAGCATTCCCACCTGGATATAATTTGAGGTTTGGGACACCACAGTCAGCCCTACCTACTGGATTCCCAGAGGACAAGAGCTACCACTGGACTTTCAGGTGAAGACCAGACCCTTCTACAGGATCATCGCTTCAACAGGACCACTTCATCTGGACTGCTATCACCACCCTGACTAACAGGGTGTCAGGTTGTATCCTGACTCTGTCAGTGTTCTTGTACCATTGCATTTATTTTAATTTTCCTGTTAAATTATAATTCTGACTTCCGATCTCCCACTGGTTTGTTTTCAATCTAGTACCCAACTGCATAAACAGG
The DNA here is from genome assembly GCA_013398015.1 of Oreocharis arfaki. Taxonomy (NCBI): domain Eukaryota; kingdom Metazoa; phylum Chordata; class Aves; order Passeriformes; family Paramythiidae; genus Oreocharis; species Oreocharis arfaki. Next base: position 3,115 of record VZRR01010570.1, on the reverse strand, counting down.
TTTACAAACTAGCCCTGTAAACACCCAATTGGCAGAGATCTGTGTTGGTGTCACTTGCTAGTTGCAGCACCACCACTGAGCTCTCCTGGCTCCATACCAGTTGAGGGAACTCAGCGAAACAGAAGAATCCCACCAAAGCATCTGGAAGGGACTTCTGACATTATGTTTTCACTGCTGCTAAGGCTGTTTGGGGTGTGTGGAAAATGTCTTCAGCTCAGAAGAATGGCATAGTGTAATGTGATAACAAACGCTGTGAAGGTTATCAGTGATATAATCAAATCTATCTATGGGACAAAGACACTCACTGTACAGCTAATTAAAACTTGTTTCTTCTCTGGCTGTTCTCGTTCAGTGGCCATTATTTAGAACTGAGCAGCAAGGCACTGGAGTGGAAAGTTAACTCAATATTTTAAGACTAGCTCTGTCCAAAACCTTGTATTGAAAGAAACCACATACTCTTTTTCTTGTGGGCTGCAAGAATGGCAGATCACGAAGCCATTTGCAGGAAATTTTCCTCTGTTCATAAGGTCAGTTATAAGACAGGCATCTGGAAAAAACCCAAAACAATTGAACAACAAAAAACCCGAAACCAAACCACCTAAAAAGTACCACCAGACTCTGAAACTTTTCCTTTTAAAATTTCTTTGAGCTGGTCACATTATTGCAATGGCAATATATAAACTCTGTCTTGTCCCATAATAGAATGTGCACCTGGATCTCAAATCGATCTCCAGCATTGATTTCTTCTGTATTATGGTATTATGTTTTTTCTCCCATCCCCTAGTGTCCATACAGCTACTTCAAAAGAGGGCCACATAGGATAGGAGACTGGTGAGTTTTGAGGCTAAGCTCTGTCAAGGCAGTGCCTGTGATTTCAGTGGCATTATGGAACAGTGAATGGAGTGCAATGTTGTTCCATGTTCGGTGCAAAGAAGAGTTCAACACCTGTCCCCAGCATGTGAGCAATCCTTCCTGGTATGGCACTGCTATGACTTTTGTTTCCAAAAGCAGGACTTGTGCAGCCCAGTGTGGTGACAGCCAGCCAGATGATGACTGCTGGAGTAGGACTGCTCTGTGAATGGTACTAGTAACAGCATTTGTACTGTGGAAGTGCCGAGGGCCTCTTGCCCTGCTATGCTAGGCATGGCGTATTTGTAAAGCAAGAGTCATGCAAGGCTCCCCAAGGCATGCGAAGGCTGATGGAGAGTCCTGGGGAAGTGAAGGACTCTTCAAGGTCATACAACAGGTTGGTAGTTCAGCTGGCAGTAGACTTTGGAGGGGAAACTCTGCTGCTATGGCAGCTCCCCTGGTAAATTTCTTTGATTTCTTGAAGCCAGGATTTTTCCTCTACACCCAGAGATTGTTTTGCTTATTAAACTGCCTGAGCAAGATAGCTTTGTTTTGGGACCTGTTGAGTGCTTTCCCATTCCTTCCATCAGGCAGGCATATGTGGGTTGCATCTACTCATTCCTGGTTTGTACCTCAGTGATGGATTCCCAGACCTGTGCTGGGCTGCTTCTCAAAGGCGATTGTATTGCTGACCATCTCCTAATTCATTGCGTAAATTCAGGGAATGTCATAGGGAAATTCTTTCTCTCCAGCTGATAGGAAGGGAGTGTGGGGTACATGTGGGTTTTTTTCAGTCAGCTGCTGTCAGTATTAGAAACGTCAAGTTCTATTGGCATGGTATTTTTGACAAATAGACCCCTGTATTCTCCACTGTTCTCTGCTTCCTCTTCCACTGTGTGGTTTCACAGCAGCAGCTGTTGATGGTACCTTTCCCTTGTCTAGCTTGTGATGTGTTCTCAGTAGTTATGTGATCTCTGAGGTAAAGTAGCTGAGATAAAAGGTTGGAAATTGAGAGTTTGATCTTGACTCAGTCAAAATCAGAAGAGTTTGACATTGAGTATGAGCAGACTGTGAAATATGAGTCGTGATTCTTGCAAGCAGCCTGTGACTTTTGGTATACATAATCTCTGCCTTTTTAGGCAGACATTTAGCTCTATTTCAGTGCCTTCAGGAACTGGAGAAGTCACTGGGTCTCTGTACCAGTGTTGGAACTCTAATGGTCTACTTTCCCTTTTTAGAAATGGTCACCCTTCAAGTCTCTGTACTTGCCTGGCTTTGGCTCCTGGCCATGAGATCTTGTCATGCCTTTTCCACCAGATTAATGAGACCTTTAGTACCAGAAATATTTCCCTTGTAAGCATTGATCATATCTTCTGATACATTTAATAGAGACCAGTTCCATTTTCTTTGTTCAGACTCCTTGACTTAAGTCACTGTGACTTCCAGCAGTCTGCATCTCCATCCCTGCTTTTCAAGGTGTAGATAATGATACTCAGGGTTTTGTCTTCCTGTTTTCCATCATGTGGTTTTTTGCCAGCTGTTTTATGCCAGGGACATTTTCCTTATGATAGCTTTACAGAGTTTCTGGCCTGTGAGTTCTTGACCTGGACTGGGAATTTGAGGTGGTTACTGAGATATAAGTAACAAAATCAAAATAGATACATTCTAACTCAGAGGTTGCTATATTCCCCTCCAAGTTTTAACACTCATGAAATTAAGAAAATAGCACATTCCCACACTGCTACTCAACTTGAATTACAAGATCATAATGTAAATAATATTTGTATTAATTGTTTAATTCCTAGGCAACACATTAGGGAAAAGTCTTTCAGGTAAGGTTCCAAATTTGCGATACTGATGATCTGAGAGGAAGTGATTGTTTGCCATGAAGCAAATTATGCATTAGAAGAGCCTTTTAATATTCTTATTTAAAATCCAGTATTGGTATGTTTATTGATCTACAGAAGCTGCAGTACTGTAATAGGCAAATCAATTAAAACTATAATTAAAGTGAATAATAGATACAAGCACCAGGACTTGTGACAAAATGTATGTATATATATAGTCTTCAGTTTCCTTGTCTCCACTCTGTGATGACTGATGCTATTTTAAGAACAAAAGAAACTTCTCTGGGCATAGAAGTTGCAGTAAACAGAGTAATTTGGCTGTTAGCCTGTGTGAGCTGCAGATGATGCAACGCTTCTATTTCATCTTTTTGAATAAGTCTGTTTATGGTTTGGCCAAGCACACTGTCCTGGGTTGCAGT
>VZRR01010569.1:1213844-1229633 GCA_013398015.1 Oreocharis arfaki | reverse complement strand
AATAATAATAATAAATATAATAAAAATAATAATATAAATTTATTAATAATATTATTATTTATTAAGTAATATTAAATCTGAAGGAGGAAGTATTTTGCTACTGGAGTCATCATAAGAGAAAGAGCAGTGTGATGATATTAAGCCTGGTATCTCTCAGCTATTGGTATTTACCAATGCCCAAAAGTGGTATCCACTGATGTGTTTTACTTTATGATGTGGAACAGTCTTCATTTTCACATAAGTAAACTTGATGCAATAAATGGACCTTTTTGTGATTCCTACTAGGATTCTATTTGAATATTTCAAAAATTATAATAGTGTTGGTAAATATGAATATGCATATTATGATATTGATGAATTTACATGCAAAATAGCTAAAAATAAATGGGTTATTTACTATAAATTGTTTGTTTTTCTTAATAAAGACTGACAAAGGATTTGACAAGGCTACTTTTGAAAACCAGATGTCTGTTATGAGGGGGCAGGTAAGACTTTTGTTTTGCATTTTTATTCACGTATTTTATTTGTCATCACTCCTCAGCTGCTTCCTTTAGAGCTACAAAAACTGACTCCTATTACACTGAATGACATTTGAAGGTATTTTCATCTGGGAAGAGTAAACTTCTTTCTAGAGTTTGTTCTTATTTGTAGATAGATGAAACAGCAGAAAGTATATGCTGATTTTTTTTTTTTATTTTTGCAGAAAATATTTTTAATCTAATTCAGTTTTATTGTTTTTGTGGGGGATGGGGAGGATTTAACTGTATATTCTTAGGAAGTATTTTAAAAAAGAAAAAGAAAAGAGTCAGAAATTTGGATGGAAAATTTGATGTCTGATTTCATTATGCTATTAAAATAAATGTGACTTTATTTTAGAGGGTTGACTTGATTATTGAAAGCAATATTAGTTAATAAAATTTCTTCATTCTATCAAATGTTGAAACCGTACTTCAAAACAGTCCAGCCATTTTCAGGTTAGAAGTTTGATCATAGTTAAGTGTTGGGCTTGTTTTGTTTTGTTTTTTCTGGTTTTTTTTTTTCATTTTTTTTTAAACGCTAAAGCAAGAGAGGAGAGAGTTTCTCCATCTTCCTCCTGTTTTACGTTTTGAGTCTGGCATGAAATACTAGAGAAAAAGCTTTAGCTAAGAACAATTTTAGTTCATTGTAGGCATAAAATAGTGATTTCTGCAAGTGTAAGGCAGTTGGACTAGACAAATTAAGAGTCCTATTTGCTCTGAATTTATTGTAACTTAGTCCTTGTGTTCATAAATTCAACATGGATAGTTTTAAGCCAGAATGTTCTGGAGTGTCTTAATTCGATGTTTTCTCTGTAGAATTTCCTATCTCAAGATGTACCTTGCACAAGACTGCAGCTCTGCTTAGTCAAACATAATCCCAGTTAACATCTTTTGTGTGGTAGCTAAAAGACAGCAAACCTTACTTACTAAGTTGAATTATAGGAGTTATTTCTGAAATAACTCTTTTGAGAAGTTTGTGTAGTCACTGGAAGGTCGGTTCTTGAAGTCCTCAGGCATCCTAAACTGTATTAAGTAGCTTTTTTCTGATGAGACAATTGGCTACAAGAAATCTGTTATTTAACAAACTACTTGAGGAAAAACATGATTGATATAATTGACAGTGATGTAGCTAAGGTCAAAATTAATTTTCCACTAAAAGGCTCTGTCTGGACCCTTTCTTCACACCCTGTTCCTCATGTGGATTTTAGCAGAGATTTGTTTTAGTTTGGGGTTTTTTTTTACTTCTCTCTAGCTATATAAGAGTGTGTTTCACTGTGGGAAATGTCAGGTTTTCATGCACAGAAGAAATGCAGTTAATGAGTAATCCTTGGGTGAGATTGGAAATACATGGCAAACAATGCCTTTTAGCACTGATTTTAAACTTTGTTTTGGTGTAAAACCTAAAGTATGTTATGAGAGCATTAAAGAAGACTCGGCTATCTAGATCACATGCTAAGGGATTCATTCAGTTGGGATGAATTTGCAGTATGGTCAAAACATCTATATACATCCTTAAAAATGAGAATTTAAGAATTAGAAAATGAAGAATCTAGTTGATAAAAAACTGCAGAGAAACATACTTTGCATGGAAGGGTCTAGGTCTTTAAGATACCAAACATTGTTAGAAGCCTGTTTTTGCAAAGTGTAGCAAAAAAACTTTGGGAAGGGTTTCAAACCCAAAGGAAACAGTTCTCTCAAGAATGTAGAGCCCAAGAAATTGGTAACACATCTACAAAGGATTGCCTTAGAACTTTGAGAATGCAAATGTCAAGTGGAGTTGCTGGCAGAACCAAATTGCAGTAATGCAAAAGACTTTGTCGGAGTTCTGTGGCCATGAAAGAGCAGAGGATCAGTCTCAGAAAGAAGAAAGGGGCATTGTGCTGAGGAAAAAAGGCTTGATATTAAGGATAGTGCAAATGTGTCACTAGAGCTAAATTGAATACTTGCCTCAGTTTTCAGCAGGGTAACATTGAACATGGAGTAAGTTATGAGGACAGTCCATGAGCACTGAAGTTTTGGAAGGAATATAAAGCTCCTGGGAGCTGAGGGCTGAATTTGGGTCTTAGCACTGGGTTTGGTATGAGCTAATTATATTGCTTCATATCTTCTGATATAAAAATAATTTGTAGCTAAACTGCTGGTACATCCTATGTTAAATTATGTTGATGGCTTTCTTGTAGGTATTTTTTTCACTAAAGGTGCAATGCTTTCAACAGATGTGCTAAATTTAAAATGCTCTTGGATTTTTATCTCTGATAATTTTCTGAAAGTTTGGAGAGGACTGCATGAAATCATCAGGAAAATAGTGGAAGGGTAGACAGCAGTAGGATGTATTCATGTTACCAAATAAATAAAATATTTCTACTTGCAATAGCACATCTTTTTTGAAATTAATTTATTCAGCAGCACAGTCTTCTACAGAATTCAGAGTGGTATGTAAAACGATAAGCCTGTTAGCCACAGTTTTATTTGTGCACCCTAACCTCACCTGCTTTTACTCTTTTTAGATACTAAACCTTACTCAGGCGTTAAAGGATGAAAAGAGTCCCATTCAACTTGTTCAGATGCCCCGTGTGATTGTAGAGCGAAGTAGCACCGGAAGTCAGGGACGAATTGTTCATCTGAGTAATGCATTCACACAGACCTTTCATAGCAGGAAGCCTTTCTTTTCCTCCTGGTAGCACCAAAAATACATGGGAAGAGTAAGTTTCTCTTAACTTTAGGAAGCTACTTCTGTGTAAAGGCTCTGCAATAATGTACTTCTGTATACTTGCTGTATACCCAGAGCTCTGACTGCTGACACCTCAGAACTTAAATTCTAAAGACTTAAGAAATGTATTTTGAATGTAATAAAAGTTTACAATTTTTGTGTCAAAATTGTGAATTCTTATGTCAGGGAATGAAAAGAATTTGTTCATACTGTATTTTTATAGGCTAAATTAATGTATTCTGGATAATATTCGAAATGAGGGAAGATAGACTGTTTGCATATACTGAGAAACTAATTTTGAATACAATAGTATTTTTTTTAATATAAATGTGAGAATCCATACACTATCAATTTCTTTTTAAATGGCCTTTTAAAAAAGTTCAAAATGCTATCTTTGATCGTGAAAATGCTTTTCCTTGCAATTTCTTCCTGATATTTTAAACTGGTTTTAGATTTTTGTAGACTAGTTACTTGAAAAGTCACGCACTTGAAATAAATCAATCTGTCCTTGACAAACAAGTCGAAGAAAGAGAGAAGGGGGAAAAGTGCTCCACGTAGGCCTTTTTGCACATGGGGACCAAAAATATTTAAATAGTTGAATTACAGCAAAATTCAACGCAAGTAAATACACACAGTGTCTACTGTGACAAAATACACTGAATGTATGTTTCAGAGGTTGAAATTTCACTGTAGTGTTTAGCACTTGTATATTTAAGCACATATATGGAAATCTGTGATATTTCTTTAGGGATGCATCATGATGAAGGAATTGCACCATGTTACAGGTTTCTTTTGCCATACGTGTAAAAATGTGTTCATCAGTTGTCACCAGTGTGGTTCTGCTAATGACAGAAGCTCTAATATGTTCATCACAAAGCCAGTCTGCCTTCTGAAGTTTTAGCTAAACATAGTTTGTTTGGGTTTGACTGGAAAAAAAAAAAGAAAAAAAAACTGGAATACCTACAGCACAGATAATTACTTTTGTGCCCTGAATAATGTTGTGCTCACCTGCCAGTTGCCATTTGCCTTTTTATTTAAGTTACCTGGTTTAAGACTTGATGGTCATGTTTCTAAGTCTGTGGCTTATGTAATGTGGTAAATATTTTTATTTTAGTAATTTTCTGGACATTTAAGACTGGGAAGGGGAGAAAGATTGCTGCTTTTATGAAAACTTCAGTATTTCAGACATTGCTGTATTTTGTAATTCTAAGCAATATTGTTGAACTAAGAAATAATAAAATGCTTGTATTTTATATAATTTTGAGTGGATGTAAATATTAATGTAGTGTGTCACCAACTTCAACAACCTGAAATGTTTAAGCCTTAAATGTAAAACACGGAACAGTGCAGTTCAAAAGGAGATGGAAATGCCTTTATAACCTTGCCGTGATTGTTTCTGTCGAACAGTTTATTTAAAAATGGACGGTGTGGTTTATGTGCGGGGTCCGCCAGTCACTGTCCCGGTGGGAACGGCCGGGGCTCCGGGCCCTGCTCTGGGGCTCGCCCGGCGGCGCCATCTCCGGCGGGGCCGCCGTTCCGCTGGGGGGCGCCGTCCGCCCGTGCGGCGCGGTGCCTGTCGGGAAGGAGGCGGTGCTATGGCGGCGGCGCGCTCGGGGTCCGGACCTCTGGCCCTGCTCGGGCCGCCCCCCGGCGCGCCCAGCTGCCCTCACGGTGAGCCGGGCCCGGGGGGGGGGCACCTCCTGGCGCGGGCTGTTTTACACCAGCCTTTGGGAAAGCCTTGTTCTCGAAGGCTTTCTCGCAGCGGAGCCGTGAAACATCTGCAGATGTTCCTTGTGTTACCGTATCATCGCGTTTGTCCCTAGGTCCTACACTTCTGTTTGTGAAGGCCAGCCAAGGAAAAGAGGAAGGAAGAAGATTCTATGCTTGTTCGGCTTGTAGGGATAGAAAGGATTGTAACTTTTTTCAGTGGGAAGATGAGAAGGTAAGAGAGCACTGCTTAAGGCTGTGCTAAAGACTGAGGGCTACGAAGGTGGTCGGAGGTCTGGAGCACCTCTCCTATGAGGAAAGGCTGAGAAAGTGGGTTATTCAGCGTGGAGAAGAGAAGGCTCCGGGGAGACCGTATAGGAGCCTCCCAATACCTGAAGGGGGCCTCCAAGAAATCTGGAGAAGGACTTATTGCAAAGGTGTGTAGTGGTAGGACAAGGGATAATGGTTTAAAGCGTAAAGAGGATAGGTTTAGATGAGATTTTAGGAAGAAATTCTTTACTGTGAGGCTGGTGAGGCACTGGAAAAGCTGCCCAGAGAAGTTGTGGATGCCCTATCCCTGGAAGTGTTCGAGGCCTAGCTGGATGGAGCTCTGAGCAACCTGGTCTAGTGGAAGGTGTCCCTGCCCATGGCAGGAGGGTTGGAACTAAATGATCTTTAAGTCCCCTCCAACCCAAATCATTCTATCGCTCCATGAAATATTGGGGATTTTTTCCTCTATTTAGCAATTTTAAAAGTATATTTTGTTGTGGAAATCTGTGGCAAGTGCTTTTTTCTAAACTTAGTCTAGTAGTTGGTGTTTAGCTGAGCACTTACTTGTCAGGAGAACATGTTTCAAGTATAGCTTTCCAGGAAAGCTGTGTACATTTTGAGCAAAACTGGCATTTATTATTCTATTGCCAAAACACATGGTAAGTTTGCCGATGCTATGCATTGTTGAACAAAATTGGGTACTTCTGATCCCAAGATGCCCTCGTTTCCCCTGATTAAGATAGAGAAAATCTGTTGGATACAAACAACAGTGGGGTATACAAAATGCTGAGATGGTGGGGTTTGGCATGATGCTCAGTATCTTTGGAATATTTGCAGCAATTTCTCTTTGTCATTCATTTTGAGTAACACTTGTATTATGATGTCTTTTGTTGTATTGAATTTTACTGTCTCTTCCTTTAAGCAAAACAGTTCCATAAGTTTTGATCAAAACTGAAACTGTTGTGAAACCATGGGTACGTTTTGTGGGAATAAAAGAGAAGACTCAGAGAACAGTGTAAGAGACTGAAATGTTAAAGACTCAGGTGCTGATCATAACAAGGAGCTGTCATGCTTTTAAAATGATTTCACACTAAAGGCTTGGGCAACATTTCTACTACCAGTTTTTCAGAGGGAACACAGCTGCTGGCACACATTAATAGAAAGGATGGCTCTTTCTATCTTCATCATAATCATGTTTTGAGTTTTTCTCTGAGTATTACACGTGACAGAAGAATGAAATGCACAGTTTAAATTCACAATGAGGGGCTTGTGTTGTTCTGCAGCATGCCCCTGTGCTGCAGACATACTTGTTGCTCTGGAACAACAAACGTGATCATTTTTCCTTGCAAAGTAGCTAAAGTGTGAGACCTCTGATGCACCTTTTTTTTAATGTTGGGATTTGATGTGCAACACACAGCAGTAGCTGGTTTTTTTGTAACTTTTCATATATGCAAATTTTCCAGGTGTCAGAGACTAGGCTTGCGGCACGTGAAGAATATAATAGAAATCATCAGCCTCCTTTTACACACAGACAGAATGTGGACAGGTATTGTTAATGGATATTTTCTTCAGTAAAAATGAAGTAATACAGCTATCTGAATGTAGAGATAACATTTCATGATTCCTTAAAATGTGAAAGGAGGAATTTGGACAAATAAGAAGTGTTGTACAGCAATGGGAAGGAAATAGCATGAAACATTTAACTAGAGCATGGTATTTTCTATCCAGGAACTTGGGGGGTTGGGGGTTTTTTTTTTTGGTATGTATAGTCATTTTTATGTTAGTGCTCATAATGTGTTTACAAGATGTTTAACAGCAATTTCTGTTAAAAAATTATTCCTGCATTTAGTATGCAAAAGTCGCAGGCTTAACATTGTGAAAAGAAGCAAAGGTAACGTAGTAACACATGTCCGAATTTTGTGTATAAACGTACAGGACTTTGCTGATAGTTGATGGAGTCTTCACTGTATAATCCAGTTATTTTAGGGAGAGTCCTAGTATATTTGGTCACAATATTTTATGCATTTTGAAGTGTCCTTTGAATATTTTTTCATAAATAATACTTCATTTGCATGGAGTCTTGCAACAGCAATGTAAACTGCATTCTGTTTAAATATCTGAACTGCTGAAATATATGAAACCCCCTCCCATAGCTCTCCTTCCTGTCTTTGATTAGAAGCTTTTTTCAAACTTTGTTCCCTATCATCTTTTCTATTTAAAGGTACAAGAATTTTGTTCTGTTGCCATTATCAAGGAGGAGGTTTTGCCAGGAATGCCAGCAATTGCTATTGCCAACAGAATGGGAAAAACACTTCGATCACCAATTCCTGTGTGGTATCACCACTGCCCAGCTGGAAAGTCCCAGTCAACTTCTATATCCACTGGAGAATAAAAAAACAAATGCACAATATTTATTTGCCGACAGAAGTTGCCAGTTCCTGCTGAATCTTCTAATAGATTTAGGATTCAGACGAGTACTCTCTGTTGGAACACCCAGGTATATCAGTGAGAATTGTTACACTTTCAAATAATATTTCTCTCTCAAAACGGTACAGCTTACTAATGATTACATCATCTATGATTCTGCCATAATAAGAGGATCACTATGCTTTGATTGGTTGGGATTATCCAGATATCTAGCAGGGTCTAGCTTTGAGCTTATAGGATCCCGGACAAGACTGTGGCAGCACTGCAAATAACACACATACACATTTCCGATCTCTCTGTTCCTTATGGAAGTGACAGTGACTTTCTTAGCTTATGCTTTTTTTGTGCAAGGTGATCCAGTAGGCTCCACTGACTTCTCATCTTTTAAGACTAACCTATTTTTCTAACTCTGAGTACAAACCAAACAGAGTCACCCAAGTTTAGACTACTCCATTTTCTCTAGCTGTTTGGTTTTATGTTTAGTGAAGTACCAGGCATTCTTGTCTTGCAAGATCATTTCTGAAGCCAGTGATTATGTGTTAAATTTCTTTGTTCCAATTATACTTCAGGCTTCATGAAATGATCCAGTCAAGAGCATCACAAGAAGAAGAATTCAGTGTTAGAAGCCTTCTGCTGGATATTGATTTCAGGTAGGTTTTAACAAATGTTTATCTATATGAAGAACCTATACAAAGATGTGGTTTTTTACTACTTTAAGAGAAAAAATTGGTGGTTGTTTTCCATTTCTTGTCTCTGCATTTTTGTTCCTGTATACATACACAAGTGACATCCAGTTGATGAGAAAAGAAAGTACACTTAATAATTTCTCGGTATTGGTATATGTTGCCAGTAATCAGAACCTAGAGATGATGTTTTTCCTTAGGCCTGTTTTAACCATGTTTAACTATCCCCTTAGGAAAGACGAAAAGTTGTTTATATTTTTCTGCTACTATCAAAACTTATTTTACAGGTATTCGCAATTTTACACAGAGGATGAATTCTGCCACTACAACATGTTCAATCATCATTTTTTTGGCGGAGAGGTAAGGCCAAGTATTTATTGAGTGCTTTGGTAAAAAAATGCATGTTGTTGATGCAGAATTTTGTAAGAAAGTCATGGCTAGTCTAGTAGAAAATATCATGGGAAAACATGAATTAATTAAGAGCATTTTAATAAAAGCAACAATTAAGATGTGTAAGCAACATTAGTTAGCATAAATTTAATAGGCAACTTTAACTTTGAATTGAGTGGAAGAGAACTACTGTAGAGGAGGCACTCTCATTCTTTGATTTTCAGTAATGTTTTTATATATTAACTGAACAGGGCACTTGTTTTCAGTCCTTCAAATCTAGGTGGTTTTTTTGGTTTGTTTTTTTTTTTTTTTTAATGCTACTCAAGAAAATTCACCTTCACAAGAAGGAAAAAAGTTCCATCTTCAAAGTTGAAACTTCTACAGTGATCGGTTTATTGCCAAAGACAAATATGTTTACGGTTCTTTATTTCTGGAAATTAACCTCTGTTTCTTACAGGCTGCACATGAAACTTGCAGGAAATTCTTGTATGAGGAGAATGGTGAAAGAGTCATTATGGTAACCGATCCCCCATTTGGAGGTTTAGTGGAAGCACTGGCTTCTAGTTTTAAAAAGCTGATGGCAATGTGGAAGGAGACAGAAAAAGAAGGTATGTATTACAGCCAGAGGGGTAGATTGTGCTGTAACATAACTTTAAGGAAAAAGGACCTATTTGTAAGTCTCTGATTCTTGTTACTCAGGTGAATGTGAGCACACTCGGGTTATAATTTCTAAAGATGAACTACCATATATCTGATTTACTCTCCTGATATTTTTAGTTCAGTAGTGCCCAATTCTCAAAGTCTGTCTTAAAAACTTTTCCCATTTTTTTACAAATCTACTTTGCAATTAAATTGGCCTTTAAAGGTAGAGAAAAATAAGCTATCAAACCAGTACTGTTTCTTAGCAGCCTAAACCAGTATCAAGAGTTTAGTTACATGGCACTTAGATCTCCATGTGTAAAATATGCCAAAACTTTCTGTTGCCTAGGAGAACTAGTTCTTCTGGCCAACCTGATGTAGATATCCACATTTGTGTATTTGGAATGTTCACTGTAAATTTCTCATGCTGCAGGTACTGTGTTTTTCTCCTATGTACACCGAAGTCTTTTCATTACTAGGTCATGACAACAGAGAGATGCCCATGTTCTGGATATTTCCATACTTCTTTGAGTCTCGTATTCTCGACTTTTTCCCGAGCTTCAGTATGATGGATTACCAGGTATGGCTGAATCCAGTGAATCTGCTAAATACCACTTGTGTGCAATGTGAACAGGAATATGAGTGAAAGCAGGTACAATGGCAGTGCTTCTCTGTAGCTGGGCCTTGCTCATGTGAAGCCTTGATTCTGCATTTCTGTTAGTCATATCTGTGATAACTTTATTATGTTCCTATTGTGTATCTTTAACTCATCTGTCATTTATCCATGAACTCTTTTAAAAATTTTGCCAGGCTTTCTGTGTAGCAAAATTTGTTCTGACAGGTACTTGTTGCAGAGGTGAGAGGTAACTTGATAAAGAGTATTTAGTTTTTCACGGATGTTGAAATGTTAGTGGGTAGTGCCAGCCCTGGTTTAAAAAGAAGAATATATGTATTAAAAAAAAATAATCTCATCTCCAAAACTGCTGGGATCAGAGTACAATTGCAATGATGGAAATGTTTGAAATTGCTTAATAAGTGAACTTGTCAGTGATAAAGCAATAATCTGATATCAGCTTCTTCAGTACTGTATCCACTCTGTACATAGTTTAAGGACACGTACTTCGGTGTATTTTGAGAGCTCAGTCATGGGTATTCATGATGCTAAAGGTCTATTTTGACACTGATGTTCTGAATGATGTATTTGTGTCTTGTAGAATAGAAATTTGTTGAAGAAAATTCAAAACCCATGCTAGGCTAAACTCTGCATTCCTGACAGTGCTCAGAGCTGAGAATTTTTGTGACCAGTCTCTGAAGGCAATGCTGGAAAAAGCAGTGCTAACTGGATTTGCAACTTAGTAATTATTCTGAGATAGGTTAAGATGTCACCACTTGTACTGACAAACCAAACAGCATAGATCCATTTTTTTAACGGGTTGCTCTTGTAAACAACTGCAATGTTATCTTAGGTATCCCGTGCAAGAAGGCATAAGTAAAATATGATTATTGAAGTATTGTGAATCTAGCCTAATACTATATTTGCACAAATTTACAAGTAAACGAGACAAAAAACTTGATGTAGAATTTGTAAACTGATTTGGAGTTAGAGTCTTTTGTATAAACATGAACATTTCATAAGGCACATATAAAGATAATAAATATGTCAATAGCTCTGCCTGTGCTTAGCATTCAGTTTAAGACAATTTTTTATGGTTTTATTTTTCTAGGTGGACTATGATAACCATGCACTGTATAAACATGGCAAGACAGGTCGTAGACAGTCTCCTGTCCGTATTTTCACGAACCTTACCCCAAGTATGATTGTGCTTCCTGAAGAAGAGGGATATAGGTAAGATATAATAGTGCTCAGGTGACTTGTAAAAGAGTGTCTTTGTTCTTAATTAGGACATAAAATCTCCAAAGGAGTTTGTGATGGTGCTGTTCAGTATTGTCTTGCCTAACTTGGATGCCAGGCTTAAAAGCGCATTTTTCTGTCTCATTCTAAAGTTGCATATTATATAAACAATGTATAGGAGAGCTGAAATGTCTAAAAAGACATTTATATTTTCCAGTGTGGAATGATGAGATTCCTCATTTTGTCTGTGGGAAATACTGTCTACATCTATGAGGGCGATTTACAGCTATGTCTGATAATCTGTGGTTAAGACAGTAGTTAAGAAATGAGCATTAAGAGAAGCATCGATTACAGAGGAATTTAGTTACATTTACTACTGATACTGTTGATAATTTGACTCCAAGCACCTGAATTTTACTATGTGGATGTACTGTATGTAAATGGCCTAAGTGGTCATTTATGCATCAAACACATAACCTTTAATTCAAAAGTGATTTTACAGGCCTTATATTTGTTGTTAAGCTTGTTTAAAATTAATTGTTTTGTGAGCAAATAGTGGATCAGTACATCTTTTCCCCCAGGTTTTGCACTGTATGTGAGCGATATGTTAGTTCTGGTAACCAGCACTGTGAGATATGCAATTCATGTACATCAAAAGTAAGTATTTTCACTTCCTTCTGAATGGAAGTTTTAGAAGTAGTCAGATAACAACCTCTGTAGTACTTGCTTTGATAAAAACCTATTTTGATACTGAGTTCCATGGGAAACCCCCAGCAGTTCAGTTTCATAGACTTATTACCTTCTCAGTACTTCTTTCATAGCTCTCAGGGAACTGATTTCTCTTTCCGTAATTCCTTTGTGTTGGAAAGAGGATAGGACAAGTTTGCTATTTGCCACTTAGACCAGAACTTACTCAGCCGTGCTCTGATGACACATGCATTTTTTCTTATGCTTTGAAGTTGTAGAACTTGCTAATTTCAAAATTTCATCACAGATTCTCAGGACTGTTGTTTCCAAGTTACAGTCCTTCCTACAGAGGAGTTGTTCCTGTAAACAGTGGGGACCATACACGAGTAGTTCTCTTTTAAGATGGAATCAGTGGGAGGGGTTTAATAAATAAAACCATGTATTTGCCTTTTGTAGGATGGCAGACGATGGAAACATTGTGTTCTTTGCAAAAAATGTGTAAAACCCTGTAAGTACAGAAAAATATTTTCTAAATAAAAGTGCACTTA
The DNA here is from genome assembly GCA_013398015.1 of Oreocharis arfaki. Taxonomy (NCBI): domain Eukaryota; kingdom Metazoa; phylum Chordata; class Aves; order Passeriformes; family Paramythiidae; genus Oreocharis; species Oreocharis arfaki. The sequence continues at coordinate 1,217,202 of VZRR01010569.1, read as the reverse complement.
GTCCAAAGAAAATGAGATTCCACACAGGAAGAGAAAATATTTTGTGAAAGAAGTAAAATGTAGTAATTCAGAAGACGTAGAATAAAAGAAAAGTCTCAATTTCACACAAGTTGCTGTTCTTTAGTTTAGGTGTACTTGCACTGTGTGGAAATTTAATACATTCTTGTCAAGGCACACTAAATCCCATTTATATTTATTATGGGAAAACTGAAATATTTCCATTTGTCGTATGTTTCCTGATTTTGTAAACTTTGAATTTCATTAAACAAGTAGGCAATTACTAAAATGTTTGAGAGATCATGGTAAAATTGTGTTTCATGCGCAAATTTAGTTGTATTTATAGCTCGGCATAAATAGCTGAAGCAGTCATTTTTGTTACTGTTACAAAAATCACAATTTGTAAGTACATTATAACATTTGGCTTATTTTTCTTTTTAAGATCACACACAAGATAATAGTTCTAATGCCAAAATAATTCGCACATAATTGCACATATGTATGTCTAGTAATGTGATAAGGGTCCAGAAAGTGACTACATCCGTCTCTGTAAAGCTAATCCAGAATAAAAAACCTGGTATTGTGGCCTGTATTTAAACCTTAGTTTCAGAATGGTCATTCTAAACTTTTCCAAGATCATAAATCATGTTATGTATTTTGCAGCTTGGTTTCACTGTAACAATTGCAACTGTTGCACTCTTCAAAAGCACAGTTGTGAGAAGACTGACATTGGCTGTTTCGTTTGTGGCAAGGCAGGTCACAAGCGCAGTGCCTGTCCCAGTCTCTCCCGCACCAGAACAGCTTGTCAGTAAGTGTGGTATTGCATTTATACAGTGAAATACAGCATTCAGATGAGATGAGATCTTATGTCATTGAATCAGTTCAGAAAGAGATGGTTTTTGCTTTAGATGCTGATGTCAGTTTCACTATTGCCCACTTGCTGTATTGCTGGGGAGTATGTACTGAAGGGAGGGTATGATTAAAGGCAGGTCACTTACTGGGTCTCCCAATTCCCCATCTGTGGATTTTCTTTCAAAACTGACTTACATGGATGGCAAACTTGGTGACTGGTGCGTGGAGCTCTGTCAAAACGACTGAAAATTGAAGTAGTAGAACACTTTTATCCCCTTTGAGTTCCTCATGAAAGGGCAGAGAAAAGAGTCACTGTAATGGTTTTATTGCTTCCTGTCTCTTTTGCTTTGTTGTAGCATATTTTGCTTTTTTCCTTCTGGTATTTCCCATGCTTTTTGTAGTATGATCTAAATCTCCACCATGAATGAGGGTCACATTGAATACTTTTATTCTTCCATGATTGTCCTTCTGTAAGGTACAGAACAACACTGTACACACACCTGTATGTATCAGAGAGCCAAGTAAATGGTGTGTGGTGGTCTTCAGATGGAACTAGCTGAAAAGAGGAAAGGGGATTCACTAAGAGATGATCCAGTGGATGGCTCAGTCTTTCCAGTTCAGGATAATTGATTGCACTTTTATAGATTCCTCTCCAGAGTAATGTGGTTTTCTGTGATTCTGGACTTGAATGGCTGTAGCAGTGGAAGTGCAAATCTTCCCTCCCGATAGCTCTACCTATGGTACACAGTGAGACTCAGACAATTACCCTCTTGGATCAGTATCCAGAGATTCACCAGGTGCCTGCTGGATGGTAGATGGGTACAGCTGTATTGCTTCATGTCCTACTGATATTAAACCGGGTTTTGCTTAGGGAGTATTAGACACAAAAGGTAGCAATGTTTCATTTTATGTATCTCAGAAAAATTCCATCTCTTAATGTTTCTTTTTCCTTTGCTAAAAAAATTTAAAAGGATGCTAAAAGAAATTAATGAAATCTCATCTGTTTCTTCTGTCAAGGAAGGTACTATTCTGTCAGTTGTACCAGAATGGTTTAGTACTTTCAGGCCATCAGTTAGTTCTTTTGCTGATTCATTGCAGAAGATAACTTAGATCTCTCTTTCTAATAAAAATTTTGTATGTTTTGTTATAATTATTCAGTGTTTTGACATCTTTTGTCAGAGACAGAAAACAATCCACTTGCTAGTTGTACTTAGGTCCTGTACTAATTGCAGGATGCTTCTTAATGGTGTTAAACTTCACGTACTTTCTTCTAAGTCTTTCTGTTATATATTCATGCATTATATATTCAGCATAAAACTATGTAGGTGCTTTTTTGTACGTGGTGGGTTTCTTGTTTTCAATACCTGTTTAAATTTAAATGCTGAAGAAATACATAAAATGAGAGTATAATGGCAATAAAGTGGACAGTTTTGGGAAGTTGAAATACCATAATGTTTTAGGATGGAATATTCCTTGTACTTTTTATGACAGTGCGTCACATACTGCCACAAAATTTATATACTTATTTACAATACCAGCAAATATGTTTGTACGGAAAAGTGTATTCTTCATTTTATTCTAATCTCTATGTTCCTTTTTTGCTTTACAGACCTGACAAAAAGAAAGGGCAGAAAACTCGAAAGAGAGTAAAGATGGGGATCTGTAAAAGATTAGCCATGAAACATGCCATATTCTCTAAGAGGAAAGTAAAGAATAAGAGAAAAAAGACATGACTTTTCTTGCTGCTATATAGTTGCTAATTTATTTTTTTATTGACAGCCTTCTGTTTCATTTTCTACAAGTGTGAATGCTAACATCCAAAATAAAACCTGACTGAATGAAAAGTGACAGTTCCTTTATTATACATCATTACTGGTACCAAAAAAATCACCCCTGAAAACAACTAAGTGAACTACCACAGCCCTTACCATGTGTTTCTATAATGGGATAATTTTGTAATTAGGATTAGCTATTTGCCTAATTTGGTGTGTATCGGACATTAGGGGAAGTACTGCCGAGAGGTCAGGTACTGGCGGATGCTCTGGTTTTGTATTGGTATTGGAGGACCGTGGGGCAAGGGAGGAAGTGAGGGTAGGTGGTGGGAAGGTATGAGTTCTAGGAATTCAAGCTCTGTTAGTTACAGTCTTCTCACAGGATGGCTTGTGATTTTTTAAAAATTTCTTTCCAAATGGAAAAGGAGATTTTAAAAATAGTACTTTATTTAGCACTAGTACTTAGTAAGTGGGCGGAGCGGGAAGAGCGTCACCCGCCTCCGCGAGCCCGCCCGGGCTCCGCGCTGCGGCCGCCCCGCTTCCGAGGCCCGCCCCGCTGCCGAGGGAAGGGCGCTGCCAGTACTGGCTCTGTCACCGACCTGCTGCCTGCCTGTTGCCCTCTGCATCTCTAGCATGAAGATAAAGGTGTTTGCTGCAATTTAAAACAATTTTGGGATGCAAAGCATGCAAAAAATCTGCCTTGGATCATGTGTCCCTACCAACAAGTCCTCTGTCTC